>WNGS01000317.1:0-14073 GCA_020271785.1 Procambarus virginalis | reverse complement strand
CCTAAGTTTCTTTCATATTCATGTTTCTGTTGATTGAATTGAGAATGCCGCTTGTGAGCCATGGATTGGTTAATCTTTTGTCAGTTACTGCTGGTAAGAAGGGGACAATGAAGGTTGTAGAGGCTTAGAGTTTTGGAGAGGAAGAGGTTAGCTAATGAATTTATATCCTGGGTATTATTGAATTCAGAATCCCAGTAATATTGTGAAATGCATCTGTAAGATTGCCCAAAGCTGATTCATGTGTAGCCTAAATGAAAGTTTCTGCTTTTGGTGGTGTTATGTCCAGGTTCGCATGAGAAAGGTAGGATAGTGGTCAGTTGTTCTGTCGTAGAGTATACCAGATACAAGGGGAGCTGTTATGTTTGTCCATATGTGGTCCAGGTAGTGTGATGTTTGAGTGACTCGGGTAGGTTTGGTGATTGTGGGGATTAGCATACAGGAGTTCATGCTGTTAAGGAATAGTCAACTTGAGAGCAATTTTGTTGACCCAGGTCAATATTAAAGTCTCCTCCCAGAATGATGTGGTTTTGTTGAGATTGTTGTTTATAATAAGATTACTTAGGTTGTCTGAGAAAGAAGCTATGTTAGTATTGGGAAATCTATAGATGGCTCCAATAGTCAATGAGGATTTAAGGGATTAATTGTAAACTGAGCAAAAGTATATTCACAGTAGTCATCTCTGTCACTAATAATACTGTTGCAGATAAATGTATCTCGGTAATATATAGCTGTGCCATCACCTTTTTTATTTGGCCTACAGTTATGAATGGCTTTATAACCAGCTAAGTTGTAGAGTTGGGTATAGTTTTTATTTAGCCAAGTTTCTGTTAAAATAATGAACGATAAGTTAGTACCTAGTACTGTGAGTAATGCATTTAAATCGTCAAAATGTTTACCAAGTGATGTAACATTTTGGTTGTAAACTGATAAACTGGTGTTATTTTGGAGTTTGTTTTTAGCCTGGTGTGCTGTGAAATACTTGCAATAATGATGATCAATGTGCTGGTTAGTGTAGATATGAGACAGAAGATTTTGATCAGGATCAATATCAGTGTGCATAGAGATGCAGAGGGATCACGATACAAGATACATGAGAGGAAAGCACAGGAATAAAAGCAAATACAATAAATAGTAACAATTTAGAAGTAAAATTGAGATCCAATAGATAGCCAGGAAGGACACAGAAGTAGGTAAAATAAAAAACAAAAAATCAGTAGAGACTGATAATATAAATATAAAATAAAAAATAATGAGAAAATAATAATCATAAACTAAAATGAACTTGAGGATAATTAGCTTAGTAATGGTTAATTAAAATCCTATAGTTGGTATGAACCTAAGAAAACAAAGTGAGCTCAAATAGATAATTCCGAAAAGAAAGAAAACAAGAGATGACATGTATATCTGAGTAAATCTTGAATTTTACTCTAATATAAATCTAAGTGTAAAAATAAACTGGTTGAGAGTATTATAATGTGGAAGATTTTACTATGATACTGTGGTAGATGATACAAACAATTATACTATTGCTTAATTCCAATAAATGATTACATGAAACAAAATACCAAGTTACTTTAAATATAACAGGGTAATAAGATCCCTAGGTTTAGTGACAAGGGGATTAACTAAGAACAAATAATTAAGAGTAAAAAAACAGGCATAGATGACAAACAAAAAATAAAAATAAAAATAAAAATAAAAAACCTTTGGAAAGGAAAGGCAGAGCTTAAGTACACTTTGGTTGTATGTGAGACTACAAATTATGATCTGGTTATTCAGCTGATATCCCACAGTCAGCCAGGAAGGAAGTGAGATGTGCCCCAGTGGTTATGACATAAGTTTTTCCAGAGTCAGTCTTCCTAGCTATTTTTTTACCATCGCGCACAAAACAATGTTTAATAGCAGGGGAACTTTTGCAGATTCCACGTAGTTTATATAAGAGATTTTGTCTGAATCTGGTTAGACATTTGTTCACATAAACATTGGATTTCCCACCGACTGCAGATACTTATATATAATGTGTGTGTATGTAGTGTAATATCAAAACAGTATTGTTGGAGGAGAATTATTAGCGCGTCTGGCCTTGAACCAGTGACGGTTGCAGCCACCAGCTGACTGTGCATGTTGTTACGTCTCTTATTGCCTGCACTCATTATACAAGCTTAGATGTACAGTTATGGTGAACAAAACATGTAGATACTTATATATGACATCTGTGTATAGTGAATAAAAAGCAAAAACAGTCTGGTGGGAGGAGTATGTTGGTGAGTGAGGGAGTGGTGGCAAGTGGCTGACTGACTGGTGAGTGAAGGCCACTCTCCATTGCTTTTTGACTCACAATACCAACTTAGTGGTTTGTTATGGTGAACAAAACATGCAGATACCTATATATATAACATATGTATGTTGTGTAATAACAGCAAAACTATTTGTTTATTTTTTTATGAACATAATAATTGAATCACTACTATGCACACCATAATTTTGAGTACAGAGATGGTTTACACATTTATTATAAAAATATATCACAATACACACTATTGAATAATATTACTGCAAAAAAAATAAGAAAAAATAAATCAGAGACATTGAAATAATTAGGTAATAATATCTTTGTTGCAACCCCCGCCTGACAGCTGGCGCAGAGCAGACCTCCTCTCACGCCTGCTCTGTCAACGCGTCTTTTTTGCCAGACTTCCCCTCCCTATTGAGGCCAAAATTTGGCACCTATGATTTTTTTTTCCCCGTGATCAGGGAACACAAATGAACACTTTTTATAAGACGAAATAATTTTTTGGATTTTTTTGTTGTGCCTTTGGGTGTTGAAGTCAAAAAGGCCATTAGCGGTCTAAGGGTTAACCACTGGACTGCTCTGGCTGAGAAAATTTGTTTACCAAAAACTGTGCAGGCCAAGAAAACATCAATTTAAGATTTTGTACCTGTTCAAAATGCGCACGTGGTAGGTTGGGTACAAATGGCCTCCTGGGACCTCCAGTGAGAGGCAGCCATCTTGAAAAAATAGCCAGATTTCCTTAAGGCTGCTGGCTGGATCAGTTCTGAATGAATAACCATGGGTGGCACACGCGCTTCTGGCTCCCAATCCCGTGTCAGACATGGTGTTGAAAGATCGCTCTCCATCTATGAAATTCAGACCTTATTGTTTGAAGAACATAGGGGTCATGATATTGATGAAGCTAGGTACAATAAGGACCTAACACAAGAGTCAGATACAAGTAATACAGCACCAATTAAGATGATACAGGGAGAGTATCCAGTAGTGGGTTGAGTGCCACTAGCGTCCACCCATGTCATTGCCAATTTTTATGGATAATGCTGTAGATGAATCATTTTCTGGGTTCAGTGATGGTGCTTCTGATATAAGGAGTGTATCTGTATCCCACTTTAATATGGAGTGTATCTGTATCCCACTGTAATATGGAGTGTAATACACTCCATCTGTATATGGAGTGTATCTACCCACTCTGATGAACAGTGTTAGCAGATTCCATGGTAGTGTTTATTGCCAGTGGTGGTGGTGGCAATACAAGGAGCAAGGTTGAATTCACGAGGGAGGACTGTGATAATTTTGTAACATACACAAAGTGCAATTTAATGATTCTGCGGTTGGTGTTGCACCCACTTTTCCATATACTGGTGAAGATATGAGGGCTACCAAGATAGAATTTTGTCATTGAGCTTTTCCTAGCTCTTTCCAAGAATACCTTGATTTTCTCAATCCTACCTTACAAAGTGATTCTTTTAAGAATAGATGAACCTCTTAAAGAAAACCTGTCTTTTTAATCCTTCCTTACAAAGTGATCTTTTCAAGACTACTTTACAAATTGATTTTTTCTTATAATCTTTTCAAGACTACCTTACACTTCACATGATTCGCTACATACCACTGTAGTGAGTAATCCTTATACTCGCTCCATTATCTCATTATCTTAACCCTCAAACCGCTAGGGGCCCAAATGGAATTCACACCCACAGGCGCAACAAAAAAAAAAATCCAAAAAATTCTTTCGTGTTATAGAAGTGTTTATTTTTGTTCCCTGATCACGGAAAAAATAACAAAAAAATCGTAGGTGGCATATTTTAGCCGCAATAGGGTAGGGAAGTGTGGCAAAAAACCAGCGTTGAATGTAATGAAACGCCATTTTCTGGGTGAGTCCCGGAGGCTCCCCGGAGCTATCCCAGGCTGATATGCTAATTTCAGACTTTGGCATCAGTCATGTGTATGGAGTTCTTAGGCCTACCGGAGACCACGGCCAGAACCGGGCCCCCTCAGAGAGGCACGGGGAGCAATGGCCTATAGAAGCCCCCGTGTGGTTGGAAGCATTCTATGTCTGCCATCGACCGGGACAGGCACCCAGAAAGGTAAGCGCCCCAAAACAAACCCCTATTCTGGTTAAAATTGCTACCAAAATCCGAACTAGTGGATAGAACTCCCAAACAGAAAAACAAGCAAACTAGTGTGACGTCACACGTCACCGCGCCGCTGTCTGCGCAGCTCCCCCCTCCCCGGGAGGGGGAAGGTGGAGCCCCAGACCTCCCACGCCGGCTATCCACCCATCAGTTCTGAGGCTGGATGTCAAGACACGCGAAAAACCGCCGACCGGAGGGAGGGAGGGTTGCCGGGGAGCCTCCGGGACTCACCCAGAAAATGGCGTTTCATTACATTCAACGCTGGTTTTCTGGGGGGAGCCCCGTCGGCTCCCCGGAGCTAACTACCCACAGAGGAAAATCAAAGGGACGGAACCGGGAGGCGGACACCACCCAAACAACCAAAACGCTAAAACCAAAGGAGCAGGAAAACACAGCGACCCGACCCCCAGAGGCAAATGCCCAAAAGGAAAAAGAGCCGACGAAAAACAAACCGGAACCGAAGAGGCACTACCAACCGAGGAGAAGACAGAGCACGCTGACCAGAAACCAGGATGGTGCAAGCGGCACACGAACAGGCCGGAGGGGAAACGAAGCACAAGACAGCTTACTAAGCGGTGTAGAAGCAAGACCGAAAGCAAGCCAAAGCGACTCCGCCAGCGCCGCACAAAAAGAGAGAGAGGCGACAGTATGTGGCACGACGACGGCCCCAACCCCCACCAAAAAACCAGGCCGACGCTAACAAGAGGAACCACCTAAGAAGGTACAGGAAAAGGAAGGACCGCCAAAACACCCCATACTGCCGCCAAGAGAAACACGCAGGTGGGACACCGACCACCAGCCGGAGGCGAGACCACGAGGCAGACTGAAGCAGCCCCGACAAGGCCCCTCCGAGCCCAGGAAAAGGCGGAGCCGCAAGAAGATCTCGGGCGCGACCACCGAACTCAGGTGGTACAAGGAGATGGAACGTCTGCCGAACAGACAAATCCCAAAGCAAGCAAACCCGCCAGGAGAACAAATGACGGGTCCGACGCGAGACATCGCAAGACCCCAAAAAACCAAGTGGCAGGGCAAGCAAGGAAACCAAAGAAGGCGGAAGGGTTGCCGCCAGAACCCTACCCGAACCAAGAGGTACGAGCAACAGCAACAGACCGAGACAAAGAAGCACACCACAGGACACAGGCCGAAAAAAGCCCAAGAAGCCAAGGAACACACGCAGAACACCCCTGTGGCAGAGGAGGAAAACAAGGGAACACACAAACAATGAAGTGGTGGAAACCGACCACGTCCCCCAACATAGCAGCAAGTGCAGGCAAAACTGACCAAAGGAGATGCCAGGAAAACGACTGGGGTGAGGCAGGACGAAAGAGCAGAAGCATAAAAAACCCCAGGAGTAAGGACACGCCACTGCGAAACACGGTACTAATGCACACGCGCAGTAGTAGCAACATACAACCTGGTGGATAAAGACAGGCTGTTTAACACAGGGGCACACGCCTAGGGGACGCAGGTGGAAACCGAATGCCCAAATGAGCCACAGAGACAGTAGAAAGAACTTTAGTGTCAGAGTGGTTGACAAATGGAAGGCATTAGGAAGCGATGTGGTGGAGGCTGACTCCAAACACAGTTTCAAGTGTAGATACGATAAGAGCCCAATAGGCTCAGGAAACCGTACACTGTTATAAGATTGACAGTTGAGAGGCGGGACCAAAGAGCCAGAGCTCAACCCCCGCAAGCACAACTAGGGGAGTATACACCACCACAACATGCCACAGGTAAAGAGCACTCGCTCCGGCAAAGGCAGAGAACGGAGCAATAGACCCCAGACAGGGCCCACTGAGACACGACAGAACCCAGCAGGCCCAGGAACCCGCCTACCAGGCGACCGACGGCGGAGAAACCCCGCTCAAAACCGGCTGGATGGGGAACCGGGAGCTCATGTACACCCCAAGCCCGGCCCGAGGCCAGGCTAGACCGGCCAAAGGGAGGCCCACCAGGAAGAGCATGGGGCGGCCTGCAGGCCCACAGACTCCCCACAACCAGGATGGCCATAACTAAGTCGAAGGCAAGCTAGTGTGCCCCGAAAGTCCACAGACCGTACCATAGGGGCATAACTTGCAATCCCCTCACAGAGTTCAGTGGCATACCGATAATAGGTTAAGTAACAATTGTAATTACGAAACCATAAGATGCTTATTGTAACCTACTAAGTAGGTCAGGTAAGGTCGGTGTTTTCCACGAAGTTTTTTAGGGAAACCATTATGTTTAGTATGGCACCTATGCACGGAACGAAGAAGTCAATATTGACGTAATAAAGATGCGGTGACGGGTTGGTGCAAGAGAGAACCGGATCAGCACCTCCAAGGATACCCGATCAACCAGGCTGTGACTCATACGTCGGGCAGCAAGCAGCCATGTCCAACAGCCATCATGACCAGTCCAGGAGGCCTGGTCGATGACCGGGCCGCGGGACGCTAAGCCCCGGAAGCACCTCAAGTTAACCTCAAGATAAGGTACCAGCGAGAAGGCGTATGCTCGCAAGGAGGTCGTGTAACAACTGCAGACCTCTGATGGATATACAGTGTTCCCCGAGTGTGCCTATGGCACCACTGCACTCCACTGGTACTATCCCGCAAGTTCTACCAGATAGGCGGGACCCAAAAGCCAGAGCGCATAAACCTTGCAAGCACAGCCAGAAGCCCTACCAGGCGAGTACAGAACCAACACCACAACCCCCACACCACATAACACTACAAAGGTGGGACCCCTGAATGACCCTAGCATGGGATGGACATGCACAAGAGTGGGACAGGAAGGGGTGAAAAAAGGGGACCGACACTGGTGTGCGAACGGTCTCAGTCGTACAAAAAGAGACCTAAAGAAAGACAGGCATATAACACCACATCCAGCGCCCTGCCAAAAGACGCCAGACCGCAGAAACTCACCTGGCAAACGGTGGCTCGAAGTGACACGACTCACCGAGCCCAGAAGAACCTGGGAGCACCGCCAGGTGAGAGCCATAGCCGGACCTGCAGGAGAGCAAGGAAGAGGCGAAGAAGGCTGCCCACACCCATGACACAGGGAAAACCTCGTCGGCCTCCCACAACTGGAACCCAGGACACCCCCGGAGCGAAAAGGGGCACATACCGCGGCAAGGAGAAGAGCGAAAGGCGAAGCACTGGAGCAAAAAGACGACGAACACCGGCACTACACACCGCCCAGACCAAACAAACTCGCGGCGCACGCGCATGACATGCCGCCGAAAACGCCAACCTACCCTGCGGGAAGGNACCTTGATTACCTTACCTTGAGGTGCTTCCGGGGCTTATCGTCCCCGCCCGGCCCGTCATCGACGGCCTCCTGGTTGCTGGACTGATCAACCAGGCTGTTGGACGCGGCTGCTCGCAGCCTGACGTATGAGTCACAGCTGGTTGATCAGGTATCCTTTGGAGGTGCTTATCCAGTTCTCTCTGAACACTGTGAGGGTTGCCAGTTATGGCCCTTATGTGTAGTGGAAGCGTGTTGAACAGTCTCGGGCCTCTGATGTTGATAGAGTTCTCTCTCAGAGTACCAGTTGCACCTCTGCTTTTTCAACGGGGGTATTCTGCACATCCTGCCATGTCTTCTGGTCTCATGTGTGATGTTATTTCTGTGTTGCAGGTTTGGGACCAGCCCCTCTAATATTTTTCACGTGTAAATTATTATGTATCTCTCCGCCTGCGCTCAAGGGAATACAGATTTAGGCTCTTTAGTCGGTCCCAATAGTTTAGATGTTTTACCGAGTGGATTCTAGCAGTAAAGGATCTCTGCACGCTCTCCAGGTCAGCAATTTCACCAGCAGTGAAAGGGGCTGTCATTGTGCAGCAGTACTCCACTCTAGAGAGCACAAGCGTTTTGAAAAGTGTCATCATCGGTATAGCATCTCTAGTGTGAAAAGTTCTTGTTATCCAACCTGTCATTTTTCTTGCAGTTGTGACGGCTACTTTATTGTGTTCTTTAAAGGTAAGGTCTTCCGACATGAGTACACCCAGATCCTTTACATTGCCTTTTCGTTCTATGTTATGATTTGCCTGAGTTTTGTACGTGGTTCCGTTTTTATATTTCATTTTTTCCATAGCGCATGAGCTGGAACTTGTCTTCGTTAAACACCATATTATTTTCTGTAGCCATAGAAAGACCTGATCTACATCTGACTGGAGGTTCGCCGTGTCCTCTATGTTGCCTACTCTCATGAAGATCCTAGTGTCATCTGCAAAGGATGATACAGTGCTATAGGTTGTGTTCTTGTCTATGTCCGATATAAGGATGAGAAAAAGTACTGGAGCAAGCACAGTACCCTGGGGGACTGAGCTCTTAACGGTTGACGGGTTGGATTTTATTTTGTTGACTATTACACATTGGGTTCTGTTGGTCAGGAAATTGTAGATCCATCTGCCTACTTTTCCGGTAATTCCTTTTGAGCGCATTTTATGGGCAATAACACCATGGTCACATTTATCAAAAGCTTTTGCGAAATCTGTGTAAATTACATCAGCGTTTTGTTTGTCTTCCATAGCATCTAATGCCATATCATAGTGGTCCAGCAACTGCGACAGGCAAGAGCGCCCTGTTCTGAAACCATGTTGTCCGGGTTATGGAGATGCTGTGATTCCATGTATTTTGTGATCTTACTTCTTAGCACTCTCTCAAAAATTTTTATGATGTGCGATGTTAGTGCTATCGGTCTGTAATTTTTTGCCTCTGCCTTATTTCCTCCTTTATGAAGTGGTGCTATCTCTGCTGTTTTTAGTATATCAGGAATAACGCCAGTATCTAGGCTTTGTCTCCACAGAATGTGAAGGGCCTGCGATAGTGTTTTTTTACAGTTCTTGATGAATATGGAGTTCCAAGAATCCGGGCCTGGTGCGGAGTGCATAGGCATACTGTTTATGGCTTCTTCAAAATCCAGTGGGGATAGGGTGACGTCTGATATATGATTTGATGTTGGTATCATATCCATGAAAAATTCATTTGGGTTATCGATCTTTAGTGCGTTTAATGGCTCGCTGAAGACAGAGTCGTATTGCTTCCTCAGTAGCTCGCTCATTTCTTTGTTGTCATCGGTGAAAGTTCCATCTTCCTTTCGCAGGGGCCCGATACTAGATGTGGTTTTTGATCTTGATTTTGCATAGGAGAAAAAATATTTCGGGTTTCTCTCTATTTCACTGATGGCCTTTTGCTCTCTTTCCCTCTCCTGCGTTTTGTATGATTCTTGTAGCTTGAGTTCAATTTTTCCTATTTCGCTACCTAACCTTCTTCGCCGTTCCTGAGATAGGGTGCGACTCTCAAGTTGTACCGCGATTCGTTTTCTTCGCCTATATAGGGAACGACGTTCTCGTTCCAATCTGCATCTCTTCCTCTTTTTCTTAGGGGGATGCGGTTTGTACATATTTCTAGTGCTACTGAGCTTATTTTTTCCAGGCACTGGTTCAGGTTCGCATTTCCTAGCTGTTCTTCCCAGTTTATTTCTGTGAAGTCCTGGTTTATTTGCTCCCAGTTTATCTGTTTATTATTGAAGTTGAATTTGCTGAAATCTCCTCCACCGGGAATCTGGACTGGTTTTGAAGGTCTATTCCCCATGGTTGTCATAACTTCAATTAAGTTGTGATCTGAGTAACAGGTATTTGTAATCATTATGTTCCTGATCAATTCATCATTATTAGTGAAAATGAGGTCCAGCGTGTTCTCCTTCCTGGTTGGTTCTACTATTTGCTGGTTTAAGGCAAACCTGTCGCACATCCGTAGCAGGTCATTTGCATGTGCCTGTTCATTAAGGCTACTTCCTGGTATTCTTTCTGATATTACTGTATTAGCCAGGTGCTTCCATTTCAGGTGCCGTAGGTTGAAGTCCCCAAGCAGAATGATGTTCGGAGCTGGATTTGTGAGGTTTTCCAAGCAGTGTTCTACTTTCATTAGTTGGTCTTTAAACTGCTGAGGGTTTGCCTCCGGTGACTTATATACAAGGACAATAACTACATTTATAATCTCTATTTTGATTATCAGCACTTCCACCATATCATTGAGGTGTTTAGCAGCTCAGTACAGATGAGTGTGTCTTTGATGTATAGGCTGACCCCACCCTGAAGCCGGTGTTTCCTATCACATCTGAAAAGATTGTACTCTGAGATCCATATTTCACCATCATGGTAGTCCTTTGTGTGGGTTTCTGTTAGGGCTGCAAACACTGCATTTGCCTCATGAAGGAGACCATCTATAAAGTGAACTTTGTTGGATTTGCGTGTTTTTATACCTTGAATGTTGGCAAATATAAATGATGTTATCGTGGTAGTGGAAGTGCTGGATGCCTTACTTGGTGTTAATATCTGAGGCTCTGGTAAGGGGGCCACTGTGTTTGCGTCCAGGGTGTGTTGTTTTCGAAGTGATTCGTCCAGTTTCGGTAGTGGGGCGAGTGTTGTGTGGTGTAGTACCTGTGTGTTTGTTGGTAATGTGTATTCCAGACTTGTGGGTATCTCCCTTCCCCTCTGTAATCCTGTGGTGGTTCCATCTGACTGTTCCTCTCTCTTATATTTTCTGCTCTGTTTCTGCCTTCCTCTAAAAAATTGCCAGTAGTGTCATACTGATTTCCCGTCTATAACGTTGTGTACCTCTCACGTGGAATTCCGGACACTGAAGATTGTAGCATTTTTTGTCCCTAATTGAAAATTGACATAATTTGGGGTGGAAGTATCTACACCCTGTTCCAAAACGGCATGTACCCCTCGCCAACATGTTCCTGCATTTTCGAGGATGCAGAAAATGGCATTTTGTTCCTAATTTTCCATATTTGCATATTCCTTTAGCGTAGAATTTGCAAATGTGTTCCGGTTTTGCGTTTTTCAAGGTATTTATATCTGTGTCTGTCTTGTCTACCTCTTTATTGGAGCCATCTCCGCTTTTCGTCCCAATTCCTTCATTTATGCACTCTGTCTCACTGTTGCTCACTGTTGTGACCACAGCATCACTTAAAAATGTCAAAATATATATATATACATGCTATTATTTAGTGATAGTATTACTGAAGACCCTTGACTGTGATAAAACTGACCAGGATTCTGATAATAGCAGGATTGTGGTGATATTTAGCGCTGTGCTCCATGGTGGGAGTAGTAATGCTGAGGGAAGGAGGGTGGTGGTGTTGTCTTCTGACTGTGTGTGTGGCCACCTTTTATTGACTGGACTTACCATACCAGCTTAGTGGTTCGCTATGGGAAACACAAATGTAGATACTTTTATGAAACGAGTGTATAGAGTGTAATAACATCAATAGAAGTGTGTTGGGAGCCGCCATTTTGGTGAGGGAGGTACGTCGTCTGCATGACATGTCATGTTGTTTACTGGTGGCCACTGTGGTCTTTGGGCACCATACCAGCTTATTTGTACAGGTATGATGAATAAAACATGTAGATATTTATTTATTTATTTATTTATTCATATACAAGAAGGTACATTGGGAATGTGAGAATATATAATATGGTAATTACAATCTTGTAAAGCCACTAGTACGCGCAGCGTTTCGGGCAGGTCCTTAATCTAAGAAAATTTTTAGTAGGTAAATACTAGCAAAAATTATAAAAAAGAAATGATAACAGTTACATGGCAAGAAAAGAAAAAAGAAAAAAAAAAGATGAGAGAAAATTGTAGGTACAGTATAATAAAGCACTTAGGTAGCTAAGATTGATTGCAATGAAAGCTTGAATGGTAGTTGACAAAATTTGGTAGGCACAATACAGCAAATGGCTAGCACATAAAGGAAGACAGCAATGAACACAATGATAAGGTTGTTTGGGTTAAATACATAAGAATTAGGAGATTGGGTAACACTAGATACAGAGCAAAAAATAAAGCTCAGTGTAGGAAACTAAGAAGATGAAATTAAGTACTTTTTGATTTTGTTTTTAAATAAGGCAAAAGTTTTACAGTTTTTCAATTCACTAGGGAGTGAGTTCCATAGACTAGGTCCCTTAATTTGCATAGAGTGTTTACACAGATTAAGTTTGACCCTGGGGATATCAATGAGATATTTATTTCTGGTGTGGTGATAATGGGTCCTATTACATCTGTCCAGAGAGAGTTTCAGAGCATGGTTTGCATTTAAGAACAGGGTTTTGTAGATGTAGTTGACACGAGAGAATGTGTGGAGGGAGTTAATATTTAGCAAGTTTAGGGATTTAAACAAGGGAGCTGAGTGTTGTCTGAAAGCAGAGTTAGTTATTATTCTGATAGCAGATTTTTGCTGGGTGATGATGGGCTTCAGGTGGTTTGCAGTGGTAGACCCCCATGCACAGATACCATAATTAAGATAGGGGTAGATTAGAGCATAATAGAGAGAGAGGAGAGCAGAGTTAGGAACATAATATCTAATTTTGGAGAGTATACCAACTGTCTTAGAGACTTTCTTAGTTATGTGTTGAATGTGGGTGCTGAAGTTGAGTCTCTTGTCTAGGAATAGGCCAAGAAACTTGCCATCATTTTTATTTCTGATGTTAATGTTGTCTATCTGTAGCTGAATTGCATTTGATGATTTGCTTCCAAATAAGATGTAGTAAGTCTTTTCGATGTTTAATGTTAGTTTGTTAGTTGACATCCATAAGTGGACTTCTTTTAATTCATTATTCACAACATTATTTAGTGTATGTGGGTTGAGGTCTGAATAGATAAGAGTAGTATCGTCAGCAAACAATATAGGTTTGAGAATATTAGAGACATTAGCAGATCGTTTATATATATAAGAAATAGAAGAGGTCCTAAGATACTGCCCTGTGGCACTCCAACGGTAATTGGTAGAGTGGAAGAAGTTGTTTCATTGATAGTTACATATTGGTGTCTGTCACTAAGATAGGATCGGATGTAGTCAAGGGCAAGGCCTCGGATTCCATAATGCTGGAGTTTAAGTAAGAGGTAGTTGTGATTAACAGTATCAAAGGCTTTTCTTAGGTCAATGAAGAGTCCAATCGGAAACTCATTTTTGTCAAGTGCTGAGTAGATTACGTCAAGGAGACTAATGATTGCATCGTTGGTGCTCTTTTGGGACCTGAAGCCAAACTGGCAGGGGCTGAGTATGTCGAATTTTACGAGGTAGGAATAGAGCTGTTTGTAAATAATTTTTTCAAATATTTTGATAGAATGGGTAGATTTGATATTGGTCTATAATTGTTTATGTCCGTCGGATTGCCTCCTTTATGGACAGTATCTTTGACCTTACTCCATCTATGTTGGTGTATGCCAATCTTCAGGAAATTTGTTCCCCATCTTCTTATTTTTCACTCCCCCTTTCTCTAATGATTTGTTGGTTTGCTTTTATGTACCACTTTACTGGTCTGCCTACCCCTTCACTTTGTAGAAAAAAGAATTGATTTCTACTTCATTCCTGCTCTCATTTAAACGTTTTGCCTCGGCGAGGTTCAGTTTCAGCTTCTCTCTATCTTCTTTTGAAAGATCTCGTCTTAACGACCACCCTTTCCCATCCTCAACGCGTTACTCTTGCTTTTTTGATTGGATATCAGGGAAGGTGTGACACTCTATAGATTTGTTGAACAGTAGGGCTTTGGGTGGGGCAAGGGCATGGGAGGCTCTCTTGTATACAATGGACGCAATTTCACTGGTGTTCCCTGCCTTTGTTTTAGAGAGTGTATGATGGACAGAATATCT
>WNGS01000315.1:45660-67083 GCA_020271785.1 Procambarus virginalis | reverse complement strand
TGACGGTGTCAAGTCAGTGTGGGGAGCGACAGTGTCCAGTCAATGTGGGGAGAGGACAGTGTCCAAGTCAGTGTGCGGAGCGACAGTGTCAAGTCAGGTGTGGGGGAGTGAACAGTGTCAAGTCAGTGTGGGGAGCGACAGTGTCAAGTCAGTGTGGGGAGTGAAGTGTCAAGTCATGTGGGGAGACGACAGTGTCAAGTCAGTGTGGGGAGTGAAGTGTCAAGTCAGTGTGGGGAGGACACGTGTCCAAGTCAGTGTGGGGAGATGGACAGTGTCAAGTCAGTGTGGGGAGCGACCAGTGTCAAGTCGTGTGGGGAGGACAGTTAGTCAGGGGAGGACGTCAACAGTGTGGGGAGTGACAGTGTCAAGTCAGTGTGCGGAGCGACAGTGTCAAGTCAGTGTGGGGAGCTGACAGTGTCAAGTCAGATGGGTGACAGTGTCTGTGGGAGCGACAGTGTCAGAGTGGGGTGTACAACTCCGTGTGGGGGAAGTGTAAGTGGCGAAAGTGCTTGGAGGCATGCCAAGATGGGGACGATTTTCATCGTTGGGGTCACAGTTCATTGTTGAGTGACATGTCAAGCGGTGGGGTACAGTGACAGTGTGGGGACATTAAGTCAGTGTGGGGGAGTGACAGTGTCAAGTCAGTGTGGGGGTGACAGTGTCAAGTCAGTGTGGGGAGCGACAGTGTCCAAGTCAGTGTGGGGGGGCACAGTGTCAAGTCAGTGTGGGGAGACGTGTAGCAGTGTAGCATGGTCACAATGGAGTAGTCAGTAGTGGTGTGATAGTTGATCGTGTAAGTCGTGGGGGAGCGACAGTGTCAAGATCAGTGTGGGGGGGTGCACAGTGTCAAGTCATGTGGGGGTGAGGATCAGTGTGGGGGTCAGTTCAGTGTGGTGGGGGGTGACTGTCAAGTCAGCGTGTGGGAGCGACAGTGTGCCATCTGTGGTGGGGTGACAGTGTCAAGTCAGTGTGGGAGAGCGCAGTGTCCGTCAGTGTGGGGGGTGACAGTGTCAAGGCAGTGTGGGGAGCGACAGTGTCAAGTCAGTGTGGGGTACAATTCAGTCAGGGGTACAGTGTCCCAAGTCATGTTTTAGCAATGTAGTGGTTGAGACGACAGTGTCAAGTCAGTGTGGGGTAAGCGACAGGTTCTGGTGGGAAGCCACTGCATGGCCCCCGGAAGGTGTATACGTTACCACTACACATTAAACTGGGCCTGATGAACAGTTTGTTTTACAGCCTATACCTAATAATGCTGCAGCCTTTCAAGTACCTTTAAACCTTACTCCCTAAAATGTATGGGGGAAAGGTCAGAGCGTTGTCTTCGTCGGACCACAGATCAAGATGATCCTGGAGAGAAAGGAATTCCCCAAGAAGCTCAGTAAGAAGGAGGGGAAAAAAAAGCTTGGGAACAGCTTTATTGCAGTTGTTCCGGACATCATAAGCAATTACGAGTCTGAAAGCCATGTAAGAGATGGTGGAGAGGACTGGTGAAGGGCAATAGAACTTGTGGTGTGGGGGCGGCATGTGGAGAGGTTCTCTCGAGCGTAGTCATCAGACTATCAAGGCACTCTTAAAAAAGTTTTGCAATGAGACCTCAAAGGATTGGGATAGGCAACTTGATCTCATTATGTGCATTTTCAGAAGTCTTCCCAACGAGTCACTAGGAGTATCTCCTTATGAGATGCTCTACGGACGTAAGTGCCGTACACCTCTCAAGGCTTTCAAGGATTCTCTACGTGATGCCACCTTCAGTGAGCATCAGAATGTGCCCCAGTATCTTCAAAACCTCCGACACATTCTAGAGAGGGTCCATTCCTTTGCCAGCAACAACCTACAGAAAGCCCAGGAGAGGATGAAGACTCGTTACGACCAGCACTGCCAAGTAAGGAAGTTTAAACCGGGAGACTTAGTTCTTGCCTATTTCCCTATCCCAGGTTCTCCTTTACAGAACAGGTTCTCAGGACCCTACCGTGTTAAGGAGTGCCGGAACAACTTCAACTATGTTCTCGAGACCCCCAATAGGCAGCGGAAGACCCAGCTGTGCCACATCAATCTGCTCAAGCTCTATCATGGGGTTCCTCCCACTGTGTTAACCAACTTTACCTCATTTACAGGTCCATACAGCCACAGTGAGACGTTCCCTGCTTCTCCTTCCAAAAACACTGACACTGAGACAGCGCTTTCTAATTCGGAAATCCTTACTGACATTTATAATCACCTTCAGGACAGTAATTGTGCTCCTTTATCATATTCTAATACTTCTCTCGCCTCGCCAGATATCATAAAGTCTCCCATCCTCCATAGCGACGCCAGTGGTACCGGCAACGTGGGTGACCTGGTACAACAAGGCGAAGAGACTCTACATACCAACTACCATAAACGACACCACGAGCAACAAGGAGCTACTTGTCACCCTGAACAGGCAACACTTTGCTCCATACCAGCAAAATACTCAGTCCACCACCATCTACATGGACCACAACCATCTTCATTTCCTACAGACAGCCCAACTCAACCATCGACTACTTCTATAATGGGCTTGCCAGCTACATCATTTCAGCCTGGAGATTACTACACCCAGAAATCTAACTACATCATATCAGACGTCCTCTCCAGCATCACTGAGGTAGAGCCTGCTCCACCTCCCGTGAACGTGACTCCACCAGAACCGCAGGATTCGGGGGAGAGTTGTGATGATAATCTCTTCCCAGAGATTGAGCCTGCTCCTTCTTCTAGCGTCACGTCCAACCCAATATTCAAGATACGTTTTCAGTGGCTTAAACGTATATCAAGACCAGCCACGCACCTGCAACTCCCTCCTCCCCCCCCCCCACTCCTGCACACCTGGTCGACCCGCCAACTGCTACTCCCAGCCAAACTACCGACTTGCGGCCGTCCTGCATTCTCATTGGCCGTTCAACACACACCACTCCAGCTCCACGCCAATCACATTCCTCGCAAGCCAATGTCAGGACCGCCAGCAGTTCTCCAGTCAGAATATATATAGTGCTCTTGCTGGGAACACCTACTTGACCCACCTTGTGTGATCAAATAGAGGTTGATAGCTTGCGCATATATTCCCAGCACCATTTATCTTTGTATTCCTGTTAACATAACCAATTCCCCCCTTTTCAGTTTGTTATATATATTTTTACATGTTTTACTTTTACATTATTTTAAATGCCAAGGAATTGTCTTATTTTATTTTGTTTTCTAGATTAAGTAAAGTGCATTTTTTATATTTTGTGTTTTCGTGTATCTTACCTTACCTTACCACAGATTATCAGACAAGCAGTCACTCTTTTTTTTTCCTTTTTTTATAACTTACATGTATGTGGCCCAGCATTGACATCTGCTATTTGGAAGACTGCCGACCACCATTTCCAACACGTTACCGTCACAGTGTACTAAAGGGTACCTGTTGCCATCTGGTGACTCTGTATATGGTGTACTAAAGGGTACCTGTTGCCATCTGGTGACTGTATATGGTGTACTAAAGGGTACCTGTTGCCATCTGGTGACTGTATATGGTGTACTAAAGGGTACCTGTTGCCATCTGGTGACTGTATATGGTGTACTAAAGGGAACCTGTTGCCATCTGGTGACTCTGTATATGGTGTACTAAAGGGTACCTGTTGCCATCTGGTGACTCTGTATATGGTGTACTAAAGGGGTACCTGTTGCCATCTGGTGACTATATGGTGTACTAAAGGGTACCTATTGGCATCTGGTGACTCTGTATATGGTGTACTAAAGGGGTACCTGTTGCCATCTGGTGACTATATGGTGTACTAAAGGGTACCTATTGGCATCTGGTGACTCTGTATATGGTGTACTAAAGGGGTACCTGTTGCCATCTGGTGACTATATGGTGTACTAAAGGGTACCTGTTGCCATCTGGTGACTCTGTATATGGTGTACTAATGGGTACCTGTTGCCATCTGGTGACTGTATATGGTGTACTAAAGGGGTACCTGTTGCCATCTGGTGACTCTGTATATGGTGTACTAAAGGGTACCTGTTGCCATCTGGTGACTGTATATGGTGTACTAAAGGGGTACCTGTTGCCATCTGGTGACTGTATATGGTGTACTAAAGGGTACCTGTTGCCATCTGGTGACTGTATATGGTGTACTAAAGGGTACCTGTTGCCATCTGGTGACTGTATATGGTGTACTAAAGGGTACCTGTTGCCATCTGGTGACTCTGTATATCAATATGTATAATTATTCCCCAAGTATACATTCATTTACCAGTTACGTACCACAGATCTTTCTCGAAATGACTCACCAAATGTTAGTCACACGTAACAAACAGACTGCTACTCACAATACTGGCCAAGTGTTAGTCACACGTAACACACAGACTGCTACTCATAATACTGGCCAAGTGTTTGTCACACGTAACACACAGACTGCTACTCACAATACGAACTCACACAATTCTCCAAGAGGTCAGCACTGCTCCCAGGGTGTGTGGAAGACTACCAACCCAGGACATGTCTATTACTGCTGATGTACCCATGGCTCTCTCTGGGAAGGTCATTTTCAGGAAAAAGCAACAGAGTAGCCTACACCATCCGCAGACTTAGACCCATCGGTGAAGATGGAAACGGAGCGGGAGTGTGAAGAAAAGTGCTCAAGGAAAAGGCGTTTCAGAATCGTAGGAGGGGGTAAAAGCTTTAGTGATGCGGAGTCAATGATGAACAAAACTTCGGAAGGGGGACTCTTCATGGGGGCAAGGAAGGAACAACACGAGGAGAAATATTAGAAATATGAACTGAAAGAGAATCCTGTAAGCGAAATAACAGGACAGACAGAAATAACCAAAGAGGGAGGTGGTGAAGAGGAACAGGAACCACAGGAGTGGTGAAAGTTAAAGCATGACAGAGGGGAGAGGAAGGATGTTGCATAGACCGCGCAAGATAGCGAAGACAGGTGCGATCACGGCAGTCCTGGAGAGATAGGAAGCCAGTGTCAACATACAAGCTGAGGGCGGGAGTCGAACGAAAGGTACCACAGCTAAGGTGCAACCCAGTATGGTGCAAAACATCAAGACGGCGAAGAATAGAAGGAGAAGCAGACGAGTAAGCAGGGCAGGACGAGAGAGGAATGTAAAGTGAGGAGAGTGCGCATATCCGCTCCCCAAGAAGTGTGGGACAATACCTGAAGGAGGGTAAGGGCCTTAGAGCATTCAACTCGGAGGTAAGAGATATGGGGCGACCAAAACAAAACGAATGTCAAAGATTAACCCCCAAAAGCTTAGCAGAATCCATGTACACAAGGGGATGACCATAAAACGACAAAGAGGGACGAAGAACGACATGCTTCCGAGTAAAAGTCATAGCACAAGCCTTAGATGTAGAGAACCTGAAGTCATAATTGGTGGCCCAAGACGACATGGCATCAATCGCAAGTTGAAGCCGCCGTTGAAGGAGAGGCGAATCATCACCCCAACAGCAAAGGGTAAGATTGTCGACATAGAGAGCGAAGAAGACGCCAGAAGGAAGAGAGGAAAGAAGACCATTGAGGACAACCAGAAAATGAGTAGTGCTCAGAACACTACCTTGGGGCACACCCTCGTATTGCTGAAAAGAGGGAGTGAGAGTGGCACCAAGCCTTACTCGAAAGAAACGACGAGAGAGGAAGATTTGTAGAAAGAGAGGGAGATTACCACGAAGGCCAAAAGAACGAAGTTGGGATAGAATATGGTATCTCCAGGTTGTGTCATAAGTCTTTTCCAGGTCTTTTCCAGGAGAGCAAAAAGGACGGCAACAAAGGAGGTCTGCGCAGCAAAAGCAGAAGAAATAAAGACCTCCAAGTTCACCAGAACATCTGTTGTGCTGCGGCACTTGCGAAAACCAAATTGAGAAGGGAAGAGGTGGTGATAGTCTTTTAAGAACCACATCAGACGAACGTTAACCATACGTTCAAAAAGTTTGCAGACACACCTCGTGAGGGCAATAGGGTGGAAGTCCTTAGGGGATGTCCCAAGAGACTCTGGTTTCCAAACATTAGGACAACGGCATCGAGCCAGTTCTCAGGGATTAACGACGACCCCCAGACCCGATTATACAGAATCAGTAAATACTGAGATGTGCACGGATCTCATAATGAATGCCATCGGAGCCCGCCACCATAGAACAGCAGAGGACCAAGGCAGACTGAAGTTCAGAGAGATGGAGAAGGGATCATTATAGAGAAGTCTGAGATGACTGCAGAAATCTAAAGCACGAGATTTAAGGACTGGTTTACGAAGAAGGAAAAATTGAGGAAGATAAAACCAGAGCTAACAGAAGAATAGTGGGAACCCAGTTCGGTCGCAACCTGCAACTGCTCCGTCACAAGAGTACCACGGAGGGGAAGGGCCGGTGAGACATCGGGAACAAACTTACCCGTTATCTTGCGGACATGATTCCAGATCTGCGGCAGAAGGGTTTCGGACGAAATGGTGGAAACATAAGACTTCCAACACTCACGCTTAGACGTAAGGATGGCCCTACGGGCCACCGCACTCGCCTTCCGAAACAAAACAAAAGAATCAGCCGTCTGCCAGCAGCGGTGTCTCTTCCAGGCTGCACACTTACAGTGGACAGCCCGAGCACAGTCCACATTCCACCAGGGAGCGCACTTTCATGGTCCCGAGAGGAAGAGCGAGGAATAGAGTGTAGGGCAGCTTCGAAGATGGTGTCATGAAAAAGGAGGAGGCCGCGAGGGAGATACAAAATGGAGAGGTCAGAAAGAGCAGCATGGAGGGTAAATAGGTTCCAGTCTGCCTTAGTAAACTGCCACTGCCACGTGAAATCGAAGTAAAGAGACGACGAGCAGAGAGAAAGATCAAGGCAGGAAAGGGTGTGAGACCGAGAGTCAAAATGAGAGGGCTCACCAGAATTCAGAAGAGACAGGGAAGAAGAGAGGATGAATGGTTTGAGAAGACGACCCCAGGGGTTTGTCAGAACATCACCCCAGAGGGTATGTCGACAATCAAAATCACCCAGCAGGAGCACAGGCTCCGGCAAGGAGTCCAGTAGGTGTTTAAGATTAGGAAGAGAAAGCAGGACATTTGGGGGAGGGTAAATGGAACAAACCGTGTACCATTTACGCACAAAGTCACGTGTAGCAGAGCATTGGAGAGGCAACGGAAAAAGTAAGGGGACGAAGGGAACATCAGAACGAATCAGGAGAGCAGAAGAGGAACGGGCCCGAGCAAAAGCCGGGGGGCGGGGGGAGAGAAGGGAATTGCCACAGAAACGACCAGGACGAGCATCAAGCATCTGCTCCTGGAGCAGATGCAAAAGGAGTCACAAAGAGGCGAAAACTGTGAAATCAGAAGTTGGAGTTCATGGAAATTGGCATAATATCCGCGAATATTCCATTGAAGAATAGACATCGAGAAGAAGAGAAAGGACAGCCACAGAGAACAGTGAGGAAACAAATGTGAAAAAGGAACATAGCAAGTTAAAGAAGCGCAGGATCAGGATCAGGGTCAGCAAAGTCAGGGTTAGGGAGCATGGGTAAACTGAGTAAGGATGGAGGGAAGGGAGCGAGAGGACTGACCAGATGAGGACGAGCAGGGGTCCAGAGAAGGAGGAGGAAGAGTGGGACAACTGATGGTCAAGGACAGCAGCAGGAGGGGCAAAAACCAGGGGATGCACTTCAGCAAGGGCATCAACCAAGAGGGAAGGGGAGGTCAAAGAAACCTCCATAGCAGGAACAGGAGGCGCAACCACCAAAACGGGAGGGGATGGAGTGAGAGAGTCAGAGATAGGGGGCGAGGAAGAAAGCGAAGCCTTCTTACCCACCGAGGAGGAGGAAGGAGATGAGCCAGGCTTTCGCTTCTGACTCAAAGAGACAGGCGTCCCAGCAACAACATACTGGGCAACAGATTCAAGCGTCTCAACAGGAGAAGCAGAACGAGAGCAAACAACATGATGGAGGCTGGGAGAGTGATGGACATCAGCCCGCACAAATAGGCGGCGTGGAGAGCTAAGAGACGGAGAAGGACGGGAAGGAGAACTGGAGGGAGATAAGGAAGAAGACACAGGAGACAAGACAGACTGGGTAGAAAGAAGGGGAACCCCAGATAGAGAAACGTGAGGGGTACCCTTCGGGACAGAACTTAAAGGAACAGAGGAGGAGGTGGTGGGCGTGTCTGGGTCTAAGGCCTGGAAACGGTTGTGAGACTGAGCAAGGTGGGAAGGACAAGGAGAGGAAGAGCACAACACGTGAGCATAAGAGACACCATCAAAAGGGGGGAGACGGCGAACTTGGCGCCTCGCCTCAGGAAAAGACAAACGTTCCCAGTGCTTCAAGTTGAGGACGGCTGCCTCAAGTTTGCAATATACACACGCGCGGAAGAAGGTAGGGTGGGCTTCACCGCAATTGAGGCAGCGAGCCCAGGGAGAAGTGTACTCTGATTTAGAGTGACCTTCGTTCCCATACAAGAGACAGAGAGAGAAAGTACTGGAGCATCGGAGTGCACCATGCCCAAACCTCCAGCACTTATTACAGAGCTGAGGAGAGGGAATGTACTCCTGGACGGAGCACCTGGCACCAGCAAGAATGACAGAGGGCGGAAGGGTCCTACCATCAAATGTAATCTTCATAACCCGAAGGAGCTGACAGCGACGAGTAAATGTGCCTACCTGAAGGACAGAATGGCCCTGGGCTTCAAGGATATGTTGAATATCTTCGTGGCAGTCCTGTAGATTCCAAACACCGGTTGCAACATGGGGGTAGAAGGAGAACAGGGCTAACACTGGCATTCAACCGAGTGTTCTTGGAGACCCGAAAAGGGGTCTTGCCAAGGCAGGATAAGGCGGCCAAGCAGGTGGCTGTGTCCTGAAAGGATCAGCAACAACACGTATACCAAGACAGGTGGGGTTGAAAGTAACAGAGGCATCTACTGAATCAACAAGGTGCCTGTGGAGAGAGAAATCGTCAGGAGGTGTAAAATCCAGAGGGAGGAGATCAAAGTATTTGACCGACGAAGCGGGACCAAACAAGGCTTGGTATGCATCAGTACGGGAAGTAATCAAGCGAGTGCAGCCGTGGCATGGATATGGTCGAGAACCCCAAGAGAGAGAAAGAGATTAAAAGGCACAGTAGTCACAATGAGAGACTAAGCCGTGCCAGGGGACGAGGTGGTCACCACTGGGGGCTTGTGGCTCGACCCAACCACAGAGGAGGGAGGGGAGCCGAGGGGAGAAGTCAGGAGGGTCAAAGGAGGAGCAAGGTTCTGGCCCAATGCAGCAGGGGCTACAGAGCCTGGTCTTCCAACAGAGTCTGACTCGGGGGCTTGGTCGCCCACCCCATGAGCCCAAGAAGGTACAATAGGAACAGAATGTGACATAAAACGAGAGGAAAGACTTTCATTCACGAATGTGCCCCCACACCCACCACGGAGCCACAATTAGAGGCAGGACCCCCAACAAAATACATGTTGCCGATCTTGCCAGGGCCCCCCTTGGGGTGCGTCATGAGTATGCACCCCACAAACTCCACCTAAGAACCGACAGTCCTTCGAGATCAGGTTCAGTGACAAAAGGAGGATTGACAATGAAAGCGTCCCCCGCTTGCAACTTGCGTCCCCCGTACATCCAGTTGTACGTACAACTGGTTGTACGTCCAGTTGTCGGACGTACAACTGCGTCCCCCGACAGTTGTATGACACCCGTACAACTGTTGGGTACCACAGTTCTACGGGTGCAAGAGTATGCCTCCTCAAATACCCAATCGTCAAAACAAAAGAAGGCCGAAAGAATAATCAAAACAGGGAAAAGGTCAGCGGGAAATGACAATTAGAAAGGAGAAATGGGGGGGGGGAGAAAAACGAAACATAAGGAAAAGTTGCCAGGCAGAATTCAGGAGGACAGCAGCAGGAGCATAAGGCCACAAAAGGACAGAGGACTGTCCCATGGAGCATCACACTCTGGCAGCCACCCACCGAGCCCCCTCACGGCAGCAATGGGCCGGACAGGGAGGGGAATGTATGGGTTTTTTTTTTTTTATTAATTCCTTAGGTACATCTGCATTAGTGCAGCTACCCTAGACTATATGAAGTGGAGTACAGTGTGTCAAAAAAGCTAACTAGTTGATGCTAGAAAATCCCCATCACACAGGATGGTTAGTCATACAGAGGCATGTGATAAGCAGTCTGCACTGGCAGATTCCGGATGCATTTTGAGGATATCATCAACACAAGATTGAATAAGGTAGCAGTGGTAATAAAAGTCCCCATCTCGCAGGATGGTTAGTCATACAGGGCCATATGTTTAGTAGCCTGCACTGGCAAATTTTGGGTACACTGTGAGGATATCTTCAAGAATACGAGAGTGAATAAAGTAATTGCAAAGCTCCAGGTACCTCATGCCAACTGGTCTGAAAGGTCTAATAACTGGGCATTCAGTGATGTAGTGCGGGAGATCATGCCGTAGTTCCTGCTCACAGAGTTTGCACCTGGAGTGCTCAGGATTGGGAGATCCGTCACCTGTAGCCACCTGCCACAGGTAACGGTAACCCAACCTGATCCTTGCAACCACTGTGTCGCACAGTCTAGTGGACGTTTTGTGCTGCCCATAGATGTAGGTTTCAGATCTGAACAAATCATAGCTTTTTATACTAGTACTTTCAGGTCGTTGGGAGTCAGTAAGTTCTTTCCTATCAGATCTGAATGTTTGGATCAATACAGTTTTGACAGCAGAGATGGGGATACCTAGATCTAAGTCAACTTCAAACTTGTTACACGCTAATTTGGCTGCAATGTCTGTTTCATTATGATGGGTTATATTTATATGTGAAGGTATCCATACAAAGGAAATTCGAGACCCTTTACTCTGTGCATCAATTAGGTCTTTTATAATTGGGAGTATGAGGTTCTTGCTATCGATCTTCCAAGAGACGTTTTCGATTGCTTGAAGAGCAGACTTTGAATCACAGAATATTATTCCTCCTCCAATGTTTTTTAATGTACTGGTAGCTGTCATGTTCACAGAAAATGGTACCATCCGTTTTCTATGTGCGGCGGCTGGACGCCACTAGAGGAGGTAAACAAGAGCGCACAGGACGCCTGCTAAGCTTGGGAGCCATAGTCATGTAATCGTTTATAAGTATTAAAGTCAGTAACCAGGAATGACTTTACATCAACCTTACTACCAAGACTATCTCGGCTATATACAGACACCACACTGGCGACGAGGATGAACTGGGAATGCAGGTATTTTGTTCAACGAAACACAAGGAAGGAGCATGCTGTCTCGCCCAGAGGAGGAAGGAGAAGCTGTCTGTGAGCACCATACCCGATGCTGTATGCAACCCCATGCTGTGTGCTGACTGTTGCTGTGTGCTGATCGTTGCTGTGTGCTGGCCGTTGCTGTGTGCTGGCCAATGTTGTGTGCTACCCAAGCTGTGCTGACAAGCTGTGAATAGAGGAATCTGCCGACGCTGTGTACGAAACGACGCTTTGATGCAGTGTACAAAACCCGATGTTTTGGTTACGAAACGACGCTTCGTGCTACAAAATTCTTCACACTGTGAACCAACTGCTGTGCCAACTGCTGCCTACTGCTGCCAACTGCTGTGCCAACTGCTGCCTACTGCTGTACCCACTGCTGACAACTGCTGTACCAACTGCTAACAACTGCTGTGTTGCTGTGAGTAGGAACAACACATGTACACAAGGGCTAGGTAAGAAGTCAGTTGCTGCTGTGTTGTGCACTGTTGTGAACTTTTGCATTAAAATGCTTGTGTGCTTTGCAAAATTAAAGTAATTACAGTGAATTCTTGAATAACATATACAGTGCAGTAAGTGTTATATATTCTGAGGAACATTTTAAGTGATAAGTTTAAATTTATTCAGTAAAAATGGCAAATATACCTCAGTTTCCTGCATTTGATCCTGACTGTGACCAGACAAACCTGTCACAGAGGTGGGTCAAATGGCTTAAAAGGTTTGAAAATTTGTTGATAGTTTCTGACATCAAAAGTGCTGAAAGAAAGCGTGCCTTTCTACTTCATTATGCAGGTGATAGAGTTTGTGACATCTTTGATACACTGAAAGATACTGGTGGTGCCAAAGATTATGACACTGCCAAGGCCAAATTAACTGAGCATTTCAAACCAAGGCAAAATACTGCTATGGAAATTATGCATTTCAGGAGAGCAAAACAACTCTCTAATGAAACTGTTGATCAATACCATACACGTCTGCAGGGTTTAGCAACCCATTGTGAGTTTGCTGATGTTGACAAAGAAATCAAACAGCAAATAATTGAAACATGCACATCTACACGTCTTCGTCGAAGAGCTCTAGAACTTGCTGATGATGAAAGATCTCTTAACAAGATACTGGATATGGCTCGTCGAATGGAAGATGCTGCACCTGATGCTCGTGCCATGGAGTGCAGTGCCAACAACGGTTCTGCCACTGTTACTAACAGTCATGAAGTATGTAAGGTTCAGGGAGTACACCATGATCGTAGAAGATATCATGCCAAACCTAACATTAAATTGAGCCGAGAACCACATCACAACTGGAGTCATGGAACAAGACTCAAGCAGTCACAACGACTCACATCAGAGGTTGTCAACAATAAATGTTACAATTGTGGAGGAGACTACCCACACCAAGATAATGTTTGTCCTGCACAAGGTAAGAAGTGCTATGAGTGTAGAAAACTAGGTCATTTTGGTGCTATGTGTCGTTCCGCACTAAAGAAACCACAGTCAATAAATAAAAGCAATGTACGAGGATCAGGTCATAGGAGTCGAGGTGGCAAACACAATATTGCACCTCAAATCAAGAATGTTAATAATATACAAGACAACATTTCATTACAACCAGTCTCAGATGACAGTGAATGTGATTACATTTGTGGAGTACAAGCAATCACAGAATGGAATGATCTTCCAAACAACCCAGAGACTATAGTATACATTGCTGGCATTTGTCTCAAAATTCTCATTGACACTGGATCAAACATTGACACCATTGCTGAGTGCCACTATGAGAAATTTAAAAAACAGTTACCAAAGCTTGAAAAATACAATGGTAAAGCCACTGCCTATGCTTCAAAGGTAGCCTTACCAGTGATTGGAACTTTCACTGCAGAGATTAAGTCAAAGAATGCAATGCTCATTACTACATTCCATGTTGTTAGGAATGCAAAGGAGTCTTTACTCAGTTACAAGACTTCAACCAAATTGGGGCTACTTCAGCTTTCTTATGCTGTAGCAGTGGAATCTGCAAACAATGTTGATGCTATTGTTGCTGAATTTTCTGATCGGTTTAAATCCATAGTTGTTATACTGATAGCAAGGTACATCTGCATATCAACCCAGATGTAATTCCAGTTGCCCAACCACATCGCCGACAACCATTCCATACTCCAAGAAAGNTCTTGTACAACCTCTAGTACGCGTAGCGTTTTGGGCAAGTCCTTAATCCTATGTTCACTGGAATACGACCCCCGAGAAGAATTTTTTTTTAAACCAGGTACCCATTTTACTGTTGAGTTAAACAGAGGCTACAGTTAAGAATTTGCGCCCAGTAAATCCTCCTCGACCAGGATACGAACCCAGGACAAAGCGCACGCGAAACGCCAGTCGAACATCTTACCAATACGCCACGGAGACTCATAAACTCATGTTAGTGTGTATTATCCATGTGTACATCACCACCACCGCCTAATGATCAATAATCTTTATAGAACGCTATGAGTCCTTGACACAAAGTTACTCTATCTAAACATTTTTAAAACAGAGCTGAGGGCGTAAACTTATAACCATCATTACGCTACACCACTAATTTGAGCATTATGTCATAGTATCAATAATTAACACTCCGCTACATTAATCAATCACAGTATATCCTGACACATTATTAACGCACATCAGCTGGCCGGATATAAATAGGAGTTGCCATCAGGCCTTGATCACTGTTGTTTATTCCTATGTTCACTCAGCAATCTTTGACTACAGACTAAAAATTTAGCTACAAAGATGCAATCTTTGGCTGGACACCAATAATATTTCATATATAAACGTAATATTTAACTAGACACAAAACAATTGTAACAAATAAGCACTTCAAAAATGGACTGATCGAAAAAAATTGGGAAGTGGTGAAATGATCTTGTTTTACATAACAAGACTGGATAATAGGCTTCTTCCGTTTCCTTAATTCTTATGGGCAAGACGGTAAGGATTACTTGATTGTTTAAGCAAGAGATGGATATATATTTGAAAGTGTTTAGGTGGAAACAAACAAGTGCATGTATAGGCCAATAGCTCTCCTGCAGCTACCTACATTCTAAGGTTTTATCTAGTCTCTTCAGAGTCTATGAAAAAAGACATACAATAATCTATGTATTCATCTAGACATTTATATATTTATCTATTCCTCTTTCCTCTTGCCTCAGACAATATATTATTAAGAGTCAATGGAACAACTCTATTGTCCAAGAAATTATATTGTTATGACAACTCCAAGTTAATCACACCCATATGTCACACATTACTCCATGAAAATCGTCTTGGGTTTTGGACAATTGCAAATATTTCTTAATACATTTAATTTAGGCCTACTCCGACCAGCCTTGTCTATCCCGTACCCTAGACCATTCCCTCTGCAAATTTGAGTGAGATTAACGCAAGCATCTGGCCTATACTTTTGGACAAACAGAGAAGCGAGCAAAAAGACATTCTCTCAAACATATTGTACTTGAGGTAGCTGGCAACGCCCAGGTCTCTCTCCCATCCATCCAGCTTTCTATACCCATCTATATATTTACCCATCCATTATCCATTTATCTATCCATCCATCGATATCCATATATCTATTCATATATTTTTATATCTCTATCTATCCGTCCATCTATTTATACATTTATTTATCCATCTATAATCTTATATGTATGTATGTATGTATGTATGTATGTATGTATGTATGTATGTATGTATGTATGTATGTATGTATGTATGTATGTATGTATGTATATATCTAGCCATCTATCTATCCATTCATCCATCTATCCATTCATCCACCTGTCCATCCATCCATCCATCTATTTATCCATCCATATATCATCCATCTATCCATTCATCTATCTATCCATCCATCCTCTATCTATCCATCATCTATCCATCCATCTATTCATCCATTTATCTATCCATCCATCCATTCATCCATCTATACATCCACATAATTATCAATCTATATTTCTGTCCATCTATCAATCCATCTATCTATCCATCCATCTATCTATCCATCCATCTATCCATCGATCTATCCATCGATCCATCCATCGATCTATCCATCTATCTAACCATCCATCTATCTATCCATCCATCTATCTATCAATCTATCTATTCGTCCATCTATCTGTCCATCCATCTGTCTATCCCTCAATCTATCTATCCATCTACCATCCACCTATCTATCCAACAATTTATCCATCCATTTATCCATCCATATATTCATCTATCTATCCACTTTCCCCCTTTGTCCCTTCTCTCAGACAATGTATTACATATGGTGTACTAAAGGGTACCTGTTGCCATCTGTTGCCATCTGTTGCCATCTGTTGCCATCTGTTGCCATCTGTTGCCATCTGGTGACTGTATATGGTGTACTAAAGGGTACCTGTTGCCATCTGGTGACTGTATATGGTGTACTAAAGGGTACCTGTTGCCATCTGGTGACTGTATATGGTGTACTAAAGGGTACCTGTTGCCATCTGGTGACTGTATATGGTGTACTAATGGGTACCTGTTGCCATCTGGTGACTGTATATGGTGTACTAAAGGGTACCTGTTGCCATCTGGTGACTCTGTATATGGTGTACTAAAGGGTACCTGTTGCCATCTGGTGACTGTATATGGTGTACTAATGGGTACCTGTTGCCATCTGGTGACTCTGTGTATGGTGTACTAAAGGGTACCTGTTGCCATCTGGTGACTCTGTATATGGTGTACTAAAGGGTACCTGTTGCCATCTGGTGACTGTATATGGTGTACTAAAGGGTACCTGTTGCCATCTGGTGACTGTATATGGTGTACTAAAGGGTACCTGTTGCCATCTGGTGACTGTATATGGTGTACTAAAGGGTACCTGTTGCCATCTGGTGACTGTATATGGTGTACTAAAGGGTACCTGTTGCCATCTGGTGACTGTATATGGTGTACTAAAGGGTACCTGTTGCCATCTGGTGACTGTATATGGTGTACTAATGGGTACCTGTTGCCATCTGGTGACTGTATATGGTGTACTAGAGGGTACCTGTTGCCATCTGGTGACTGTATATGGTGTACTAAAGGGTACCTGTTGCCATCTGGTGACTGTATATGGTGTACTAATGGGTACCTGTTGCCATCTGGTGACTGTATATGGTGTACTAAAGGGTACCTGTTGCCATCTGGTGACTCTGTATATGGTGTACTAAAGGGTACCTGTTGCCATCTGGTGACTGTATATGGTGTACTAATGGGTACCTGTTGCCATCTGGTGACTCTGTGTATGGTGTACTAAAGGGTACCTGTTGCCATCTGGTGACTCTGTATATGGTGTACTAAAGGGTACCTGTTGCCATCTGGTGACTCTGTATATGGTGTACTAATGGGTACCTGTTGCCATCTGGTGACTGTATATGGTGTACTAAAGGGTGCCTGTTGCCATCTGGTGACTGTATATGGTGTACTAAAGGGTACCTGTTGCCATCTGTTGCCATCTGGTGACTGTATATGGTGTACTAATGGGTACCTGTTGCCATCTGGTGACTGTATATGGTGTACTAATGGGTACCTGTTGCCATCTGGTGACTGTATATGGTGTACTAAAGGGTGCCTGTTGCCATCTGGTGACTCTGTATATGGTGTACTAAAGGGTACCTGTTGCCATCTGGTGACTCTGTATATGGTGTACTAATGGGTACCTGTTGCCATCTGGTGACTGTATATGGTGTACTAAAGGGTACCTGTTGCCATCTGGTGACTCTGTGTATGGTGTACTAAAGGGTGCCTGTTGCCATCTGGTGACTCTGTATATGGTGTACTAAAGGGCACCTGTTGCCATCTGGTGACTGTATATGGTGTACTAAAGGGTACCTGTTGCCATCTGGTGACTGTATATGGTGTACTAAAGGGTACCTGTTGCCATCTGGTGACTGTATATGGTGTACTAAAGGGTACCTGTTGCCATCTGGTGACTCTGTATATGGTGTACTAAAGGGTACCTGTTGCCATCTGGTGACTGTATATGGTGTACTAAAGGGTACCTGTTGCCATCTGGTGACTGTATATGGTGTACTAGAGGGTACCTGTTGCCATCTGGTGACTGTATATGGTGTACTAAAGGGTACCTGTTGCCATCTGGTGACTCTGTATATGGTGTACTAAAGGGGTACCTGTTGCCATCTGGTGACTCTGTATATGGTGTACTAAAGGGTACCTGTTGCCATCTGGTGACTGTATATGGTGTACTAAAGGGTACCTGTTGCCATCTGGTGACTGTATATGGTGTTGTGATGATAATCTCTTCCCAGAGATTGAGCCTGCTCCTTCTTCTAGCATCACGTCCAACCCAATATTCAAGATACGTTTTCAGTGGCTTAAACGTATATCAAGACCAGCCACGCACCTGCAACTCTCCTCCCCCCCCCCCCACTCCTGCACACCTGGTCGACCCGTCAACTGCTACTCCCAGCCAAACTACAGACTTGCGGCCGTCCTGCATTCTCATTGGCCGTTTAACAACACACCACTCCAGCTCCACGCCAATCACATTCCTCGCAAGCCAATGTCAGGACCGCCAGCAGTTCTCCAGTCAGAATATATCTAGTGCTCTTGCTGTGAACACCTACTTGACCCACCTTGTGTGATCAAATAGAGGTTGATAGCTTGCACATATATTCCCAGCACCATTTATCTTTGTATTCCTGTTAACGTAACCAATTCCCCCTTTTCAGTTTGTTATATATATTTTTACATGTTTTACTTTTACATTATTTTAAGTGCCAAGGAATTGTCTTTATTTTATTTTGTTTTCTAGATTAAGTAAAGTGCATTTTTTATATTTTGTGTTTTCGTGTATCTTACCTTACCTTACCACAGATTATCAGACAAGCAGTCACTCTTTTTTTTCCTTTTTTTTATAACTTGCATGAATGTGGCCCAGCATTGACATCTGCTATTTGGAAGACTGCCGACCACCATTTCCAACACGTTACCGTCACATATAATTGGGGGCCTGTCCTAGGAGCTTCACTCAGGTATTGGTAATTGTGGTAAGCGTACTTGGCTTTCATTCCCTTGCTTTCAATATTTACATTAATCACGTTTATTATTATATGGTGCTGTGTATATTGTGCATTACGGGAGTAGCATATGGTGAGTGTGAGACAACTTTGGATTACGTGGTGACTGTAGGCCTCAGTCATACTCTTAATTGGTCGTTTCCCCCCTTCCGTGTTATTACCCGTGTTTAACATCTTTTGTCCCTCAGATATTTCTCACATTTTTGGCAGATTATCACATAGGTAACCTGGTACTGTGGTCTGTCTCCGGGTCAATAGCACCTAATTTCTGCAATCAGACTCTAGGAGGAAAAAGAGGGCCAAAGATCCTCTAGCACGGACTATTATTGGCGAGTTGGGACCTCGCCGATAGTTCTCGTCACCAGTTGACATTCGCACGGCTACTCGTTGGTCAGAATTGATGGTATTTACTCAAGGTAGGGAATTAGCTTTCTTTCTTTTGAGCACGAAGTTCGCTAATTCTGTAAATACCATATTCAATTTCAGTGGGTACCTTGCTTATGTTCTATAGTGACTTGGCAAGGTATGACTACATTTTTGGACTACCTCATTTAGTTAGGAACCATTTAGTGTTTCACTTGTCTTTTGAAACTCAGTTTCAACTAATTAGTAGGATTTTCTTGCCTTTATCCTCCCACAGTGAGTACCAGGTACAAGATTTCCTACGACCTTAATCATTTACCATCTTGAATTAACTTTAATTATTAATAATTCCACAGGATAGGTAACAGTTGCCACGTTTCCTGTTTCTGACATTCACCATATTCTCACAGTATATTCGTGTCTCATTTATTTGCCATTTTTTTACAATGTTTCATATCCACGCTTTCAAGGCAGATCCAGAAAGTGAAATAGGGAACTTACGTCATGCTAAGAGGGTCGAATTGAGAACTCTTGCACATGAGTATCAATTAGAAGTTCCCCCTGACGCCAACAAGTATGCCATACATAATATAATTTTAGATTATCTTTTGGATGAAGGGAAGATAGATTCTGATACTCACGAACAACATACCATTTCAGAGAAGCATGATTTGACGGCAATGAAACTCAAAATCGAGCTCGCAAAGCTCGAGAAGGAGCAACAACAAGCCGCCCTACAACAACAACAAGCCGCCATACAGCAACAACAGGAAGCAGCTGCAATCAGAGAGCGTGAAGCTGCAATCAGAAAGGAAGAACAAGAACGTGAAGCTGCCCTAGCGAAAGAAGCTCTTCAACTTAAGAAAGAAGAAATCCACCTCAAAGAGCGAGAGGCCGCACTGAAGAAAGAAGAAAGTGAACGTGAGTTGGCCTTATACAAAGAGCGACTAGAGATGCAACGCGACCACGACAAACGGCAAGCAGACTCGGTTCTAGACTATCATAGCAGAGAACTCGCGATGGACGCTACACACCAAGCTCAACTCCAACAAGCTGCAGCTAGTCTTCCTCCAAGTTTCAATGTCTCCCATGCAAGTAAGTTAATGCCCCCGTTCATAGAAACGGAGGTTGATGTGTTCTTCACAACTTTTGAGACCCTTGCTAATCAACTTAGTTGGCCTGACGACTAATGGGCTACCCTTCTCCGAGTACATTTAACAGGTAGAGCAGCCGTCACACTCAGCACTTTGGCATCGGAAAATGACTACACCACCTTGAAACAAGCTGTGTTGGACGCCTACCTTCTCTCCACCGAAAGCTATCGACGAAAGTTCCGTGACTACGTCAAGGCAAGTACCACCACCTTCTTAGAATTTGCTAACACCAAACGGAGATATTTCATGAAATGGCTGGAGGCAGCACATGTCTCTACTTTTCCAGAGCTTGTCAACCTCATACTGGTTGAAGAATTTTTGAGACGTGTACCTCCTCCTGTCCGCCTATACTTAGCAGACAAAGAAGAGACCGATTTGGTGAAGTGCGCGAAGTCAGCTGACACTTACAGCCTCATCCACCGGCTGACACCAGAACCTACCAGTAAGAAGTCTTGGTACAGTTACGAGAAAGCGAGCCCAGATCAAGGTACCTCTCAACTGTACTGCAGGTATTGTCGACTCTATGGACATACCATAGAAAAATGTGGTAAGTCCCAATCTAAAGGTAACCTAGAACCTCCTAAGCCCAAACCTACTCACCCCCAGTCCGGTAAGCCTGTAATGAATGTTGGTGTTCATGCTAATGATCTCTCTCTCTTTAGCAAGCATCTATATCCAGGAACTATCACTACCCACGGTTCAGATTCAGAGGGATGTTTTGGACTTAAGATCCTGCGGGACACAGCGGCTCTACAATCGATCGTTTTGAAATCAGCTGTGCCCAACGTTGCCTACACAGGAGAGACTGTATTCATCACTGACCTTACTGCTACTACTCCTTATCCTCTTGCCAGAGTTTACCTAGATTGTCCCTTCGTGACCGGTGAAGTCCAAGTCGCCGTCAGGGAAAAGCCTTTTCCCATGCCTGGAGTGCAACTTCTCCTGGGCAACGACTTGGCAGAAGACCAACAACCAAATAACCTGATCGTCAAGGACATATCATATAAGCCCCATACCCACCATGGAGCCACAATTAGATGATAGGGCACCAGACAACAGATGATGTCTGAAAGAATAATCAAGAATGGCAAAAGGTTGGTGGGAAATAGCAATTAGAAAGGAGAAGAGGGGGAGGAAAAATTAAACATAAGGGAAGAGGGGGGGGAGGGAAATTAAACATAAGGAAGAGGGGGGGAGGAAAAATTAAACATAAGGAAGAGGGGGGAGGAAAAATTAAACATAGGAAGAGGAAATAGCTACCAGCAAAATTAGTGATGATGGCAGCAGGAGCATATGGCTTGAAAAGTATAGAAGAGGACTGTCTCATGGAGCATCATATCCCGGCAGTCACCCACCAGCCCCCCTCAACGACGACAACGGGCTGAAAAAGGGAGGGGGCAGCGCAAAGAAAACTGCCACGATTTTCAGGGAACCCCATGGAAGGGCGGGGATGCGAGGGTACACATGGGACGCCAACACGCACCACAAGGGCAAGGCCTCCCTTTCTCTCCCGAGGCTGTCATTGTGATGGACACAGTAACCTGGGACAGAGGAGGACAAGGGGGCAGAGAACCACTTCTTACCGATGCCCACCACAAG
>WNGS01000315.1:30627-44341 GCA_020271785.1 Procambarus virginalis | reverse complement strand
TCACGATTGAAATTATTACCAACTCGTTTCTGTGCCACTGAATGATCCTCTTACAACTTCCCAGACTCGTCGGATGGGCGACCAAGCCCCTGAGTCAGACTGTGTTGGAAGACCAGGCTCTGTAGCTCCCGTTACATTGGGCCCAGACTTAGCTACTTCTTTAAGCCTCCTGACTACCCTCCTCCGCTCCTCTCCCACCTCTGTTTTAGGGTTGAGCCCCAAGCCCCCAGTGATTACCACCACATCACCTGCAGTGGCTCCTTCTCTCATTGTGACAACTGCGCCTTTTTGCTTTCTTACTGGGGGTGCTTGGCGCTGCCCCCCCCCCTCCCACAGATGCTCTCGCACAATTCCTTCCAGTGCTAATACGTTCCATGCCTTCTTTGGTCCTGTTAAGTGGACGAAATACTTTCATCTCAATCATCTGGATTCTACACGACCAGGCGATTTCTTCCTCCGTAAACACCTCATCGATTCGGTGGATACCTCTGTTACTTTTAACCCCACTCGTACTGGTACACGTGTTGTTATTGCTCCTTCTCAGGAAGCAGCAGCCGCTTAGCTCTATTTATTTATTTATTTATTTATTATTTATATATATACAAGAAGGAACATTGGGTTTGTGAGAATACATTGAATAGTACAGTATTAACAATCTTGTAAAGCCACGAGTATGCGCAGCGTTTCGGGCAGATTGTCTGATTGATTGATTTTCGGGTTTATTGTCCAGCATTGGGGAGACCCCTATTAGAATCTCCAAAAATGTCCGGTTAAATGACAGTATTGGCACTGTTATCCTCCCAGACCATGTTGCAACTGGCGTTAAGGGCCTGAAAGACTGCCACGAGGATATTAAAGATATCATTGAAGACCAAGGCCATTCTGTCCTCCAGGTTGATACGTTCACCCGACCCCCCTCATGGTCGTCGTCATAAGCCTCTTCGAGTTGTAAAGATCATCTTTGATAGTAGGACCCTCCCACCTTCTATAATGTTTGCTGGTGCCAAATGCTCCATTCAGGAGTACATTTCCTCTCCTAGACTTTACAATAGGTGCTGGCACCTTTGGGCATGGTGCCCTCAAATGCACAAGTGCAGTGTCTCCGTGCCTCTTGAGTGAGGACTCAGGGTCACTCTAAGATGGAGTGCTCTTTTTCCCAGGCTCACTGCATCAATTGCGGTGACACCCACCTTACCTTCTCCCATGCATCTGTGCACTACAAATTTGAGGAAGCCATCCTCAATTTGAAACACCATGATCGCCTGTCTTTTCTTGAGGCGAGACGCCAAGTCCGTCGTCTCCCCTCTTTCACTAGCATGTCTTATGCTCGTGTGTTGCGTTCTACCTTTCCTTGCCCTTCCCACCTTTCTCAGTCTCACAATCGTTTCCGGGCCTAGGACCCGGACACACCCACCACCACCACCTCACCTGATCCTTTACGTTCTGAACCAGAAGGTCCTCTTCCTCCTGGTTCTCCATATGGTGTTTCCTTCCTACCCAGTCTGCCCTGTCTCCTATATCCTCTTTCCCTTCTCCCCGCGATCCTTCTTTCCAGCTCTCCCCTCTGTCTTTTGGCCCTCCACGCTGCCTGTCTATCCAGGCTCTTGTCCATCATCCTCCCAGCAATCTTCATGCTGATCGCTCCCGGTCTCTTTCTGATGTTGAGATTATGGAGACTGTCACCCAGTACGTTGCTGCTGGCACACCTGTCTCTTTAAATCAGAACGTAAGCCTGGCTCCATCGTCTCCTCCATCCTCCCTGGTAGGGTAGAAGGTAAGAAGGCATCCCTGTCTTCCCCACCTTCCGACTCACATTCTATCCCTGCATTCCCCTCCCATTTTGGTGGTCAAGCCCCCTGTCCCAGCTATGGAGGTTCCCTTGGTCCTCGATTCTTTCTTGGCTGCTTCCCTTGATGAGGTATGCTTCCCTGTTTCTGTTCCCCCTTTCCCTACTTCCCTTGCCCGTCCCTCTCCAATGTCTCCTCCTGCTCCAGACTCCGTCTGCCTTTGGTCCATCCTCCCCACTCCCTTGACTCCATGAAAACTGCTAGATTTACCTATGCCCCGCCTAACCCCGATTTCATTGATCCTGATCCTGATCCTGATCCTACCTTGTTGACTATGTTCTTCTTTGCCTTTGTTTCTTCCTTGTTCTCTGTTTCTGTTCTTTCTATTTTTGACTGTTTATTATTCAATGGGATATTCGTGGATTTTATGCCAACTTTCATGAACTCCAACTTCTGATAACACAGTTTTCACGGCTTTGTGTCCGTCTCCAGGTGCCGATGCTTGGCGCCTGCCAGGAGCGTCCCCCCACTCTCGCCTGTGTGTGCCTTGGTGACCGGACACATGCAACACTGCAGAGCAACACTGTAATAGGGCTTGGAATGTATGGTGGAAGTCTCCCTCTCTCTTGAGGCAGGGAGACATCTTGCTACTGAATGCAGCGCCTGATCCTCCAGGCGAATCATGCTGCCTGGGCTGAGCTCTGTTTCACACATCACTTTGATAATCCCACTGCAGGTACCTAACAATTCCTCTGCCAGATGTAGGGTTAAGTCTTCCTCACCTACTGTCCTAGTAATCACTCCTCTAGGTGGATGCGTTTCTCATATGTTGGGGGGTCGTGAAGGACACTTTTGAAAGGTTTACTACCTAATACAGGTCGTTAGGGGGGCTCTCGCATCCTTCTGAGCTTCATGTGGACACTGGGTCAGCATCTTTGGGGTGCCCTTTACCTTCTTGGAACTTATAGAGGCGTTCTCTGTGAGGTGCCCCAATATTGCTACCGGATTTGACGACATCCCTTATGCCTTCCTTCTTCATACTCATGATCATCAGCACCAAAAAGTTTGAAGTTGCGTAGCAACCTGCGCCTAGAATACCCAACCAGGAACTTTATCATTGTCAAGGGGCAGAACCTGTAGTTGACACTTCACCTATTTTGGCACCATACTCTCCAGAGTGGTGAACATAGATGCAGAAGCCAACAACAGGATCGCCAAGACCAACAGTACATTTGGACGATTCCGTGACATTGTCTGGGAGTGGAGGGGTCTCAGCCTTAACACCAAACTGAAGGTTCACTGTGCAGTGGTACTCACCACCCTTCTTTATGCCAGCGAGACCTGGACTCTCTAGAGCAAACACTCCAAACAGCAAAATCACATTTACTTGAGCTGTCTCAGCATACTTCTTCACCACATCAGGTGGAAACAAAAAATCAGGTGGCAGGACAAAATTCCAGACACAGAGGTCCTAGAGGGGCCAATATTCCCAGCGTCCTTTGTCTTTACTGCCAACGACCTTCAACCTGATATATCAGGCTGATGATATATCTGATCATCAGAAATGATGAGCATTGTTATGTCATGTATGCAAGGTCTTGAGTTTTCCAATATTAAAAATCATTTGTTTCCTACTTTACCATAGATTTTAGTATAATTTGCAAATCTGATGATATGGTTTGCAATATTTTCATCTATGCCATTGATGTATATGACAAAAGGGTTGGGCCAAAGATGGAATCTTGCAGGAATCCAATCCCATTTATCTGGTCAGATTCACTTCCATTTACGACGACTCTTTGTTTAATTTGTTTTACCCACAGTTTTATGCATTCTAGTGTTTTGCTGTTTATTCTATGTGCTTCCAGTTTGTACCAGTATTAAATTGAGTAATAAACACGTGGAACACCTGACCGAGTGTTCGGAGCAAAACCATTTAAAAACAGATTAAATCGTGAATACAATAAAAATCAGATTAAACCGTATACATTAAAAAATGTATTAGAATAGTTTCTTACTGAAAATCCTCGTCTTAAATAGAGAATACCATCACAAACATTCCAAAAGCAAGCAACCTTGCGATCGAATTGCTTTGTGATGTTTCAGAGCGCCGCTAGTGGTGTTGGACCTGGGTGGGGCGGTGGCGGGGGTGACGTGGTCACCATACAGTAGCAGTGTGTTTGTGGCGGTGACCGACGAGGGACGTGTCCACGTGTACGACCTCTTCCTGCGCAGGTGTCGCCCCCTCTGCGTCCAGAGCCTCCTGCAGCGGCGGCGGGTGGCGGCCACCTGCGTCGCCTTCAATCCTTCCATCCATCATCCTGGTGGGAGGAGAGAAGTAAGTACCCTCCCCTCGCCCCTTCTCATCATCCTGGTGGGAGGAGAGAAGTAAGTACCCTCCCCTCGCCCCCTCCCATCACCCTGGTGGGTGGGGGGAGAGAAAAGGGTACCCTCCCCTCGCCCCTTCTCATCATCCTGATGGGGGGGGGGGGAGAGTATTTTTATATAAGAGTTTGTACATGTCTATACATCCACTAGCACCCGTAGTGTTTCGGGCAAGTCCTTAATCCTATGTTCCCTGGAATACGACCCGCCAAAGCGTTTAACAACCAGGTACCCATTTTACTGTTGGGTAAACAGAGGCTACAGTTAAGGATTGGCGCCCGGTAAATCCTCCCCGGCCAGGATACGAACCCAGGACAAAGCGCTCGCGAAACACCAGTCGAGTGTCTTACCACTACGCCACGGGGACTACATGGTATATTGTTGCAGATTCTCTCAGATAGCTGCCGTGCCCGTACTGAGGCACGGCAGCTATCTCCACTCTAGCCAACACTTTCCTTTGTGACAACCAAAGACCTCAGAGACCCTGGCAGCTCCCCCGAGGANGTGAATACACCAGGAAGCAGCCCGTGACAGCTGACTAACTCCCAAGTACCTATTTACTGCTAGGTAACAGGGGCATAGAGTGAAAGAAACTGCCCATCTTTTCTCGCCGGAGCCGGGATCGAAACCGGGATCACAGGTTCACGTGTCCATGTACTCACCTAACTGTACTCACCGAATTGTGCTTACGGGGGTTGAGCTCTGGCTCTTTGGTCCCGCCTCTCAACCGTCAATCAACAGGTGTACAGGTTCCTGAGCCTATTGGGCTCTATCATATCTACACTTGAAACTTATAGGAGTCAGCCTCCACCACATCACTTCGAAATGCATTCCATTTGTCAACCACTCTGACACTAAAAAAGTTAATTTCTAATATCTCTGTGGCTCATTTGGGCACTCAGTTTCCACCTGTGTCCCCTAGTGTGTGTGCCCCTTGTGTTAAATAGCCTGTCTTTATCTTTCCAACCAATTCCCTGAGAATCTTGAATGTGGTGATCATGTCCCCCAAACTCTTCTGTCTTCCAGCGAAGTGAGGTTAATTCCGTAGTCTCTCCTCGTAGCTCATACCTCTCAGCTCGGGTACTAGTCTGGTGGCAAACCTTTGAACCTTTTCCAGTTTGGTCTTATCCTTGACTAGTATAGACTCCATGCTGGGGCTGCATACCCAGCAGTTGTGTGTGTGTGTGTGTAGTGTGTGTGTGTGTGTGTGTGTGTGTGTGTGTGTGGTGTTGTGTGTGTGTTTGTGTGTGTGTGTGTGTTAAGTAAGTAATTATCAAAGAAGGCACCAAGCCGGGAAGGGTATTTAGCACCATCAACTGTGCGGAATAATCAGAGGATGCTAAATATCACTGAGGATGCCAATGTGAGAACAGAAACACATAAGGCGAATGATATAAAAAATATCCGATTCAGCAAGAATTCTATGAAGGGACAAGTGACCGCGAGGGATGGTCGAAAAGCAAGACAAACAAGCGTCCTGGAAGTCAGGACATTCAACAGTGATATGCACACAACTGCAAGAGGGACAATGCAGTTTAGACAATAAGGAGCAGGGCGGCGCTCCATTAAGTGTCTGGGAGTTAAGCGCATATGGCCGATATGCAACCTTGCCAGAACTGTTTCCCACCGCCGGTTACGGTGGAAGGAGGAAGGCCACAGGCCTTCCTCCTCCCCCAGGATGGCCTCTTAAAAGTACGTAGTTTGTTACCAGTAACAGAAGACCAACATCCCTGCCAACGAGCAAGGATGGTGGAATGAATAACTGGGTGAAAGTCGGAATAAGAAATACCTTTACGGGAGATGGGACAAGTGTGGATAGCTTCCTTGACGGCAGCGTCCTTACGCTCATTTAAAGAGACACCAATATGGCAGGAACCCAGCAAAACTCAACTGCTTTAAATCTACTGGATATAAGAAATGAATCTTGACTACCACCGGATGGACTGGATTAAAAGACTCCAGAGCCATGAGGACAATGCGAGAGTCAACTACAACCACAAAGGAGGATTGACAGCGAGAAAGCAGGAGAAGAAGAGCATAGAGAATAACTTAAAGTTCTGACGTGAAGATGCTAGTCTCAGAGGGAGGCGACACATATAGGTGTAGTCAGGAAAAACAATGAGTAGCCTACTCCGTCCGCAGACTTAGACCCATAGGTGAAGCTGGAAATGGAGCAGGATTGTGAAGAAAAGTGTTCAAGGAAAAGGTGTTTCAGAACTGTAGGAGGGGTAAAAGCTTTAGTGATGTGGGTCAGGGATTTGCAATATTGAGGAAGGAGGGCCCTCCACTGAGGCAAGGACGGAACAACACAAGGAGAAATTTTAGTAATACTAACCGAAAGAGAATGTTGCAGGCGAGACAACCGGAGAGAAAGAGGGAGGTGGTGAAGGGGAACAGGAACTACAGGAGGGGGAAATGTCAAAGCACAACACAGGCGAGAGTGAGGATGTTGTAAGGACCGCACAAGGTAGCGAAGACAGTAGCGATCTCGGTGGTCCTGGACAGACAGGAAACCAGTGTCAACGTACAAGCTGAGGGTAGGAGTCGACCGAAAGGCACCAGAGCAGAGGCGCATTGTACCCAGTATGGTACAAAGGATCAAGACGGCGAAGAGTTGAAGGAAAAGCAGAAGAGTCAGCAGGGCAACCATAATCGAGTTTGGACAGTACAAGAGAGGAATGCAAAGAGAGGAGCATGCGACTATCCGCCTCCAAGAAGTATTGGACAAAATCTTAAGTAGGTTAAGGGCCTTAGAGCACTCACGAGGTAAGAGAACATGGGGCGACCAAGACAAACGAGTGTCAAAGATTAACCCCAAAAGCCTCGCGGAATCTTTGTACACAAGGGGATGACCATAAAGCGACAAAGAGGGACGAAGAAACACATACTTCCGAGTAAAAGTCATAGCGCAAGTCTTAGTTGCAGAGACCTTGAAGCCATGATTGGTGGCCCAAGACGACACGGCATCAATCGCAAGTTGAAGCCGCCGTTGAAGGAGAGGCGAATCATCATCTCGACAGCAAAGAGTAAGATCATCGACATAAAGAGCAGAGAAGACGCCAGATGGGAGGAAAGAAGACCATTGAGGGCAACCAGAAAAAGAATAGTGCTCAGAACACTACCTTGGGGTACACCTTTGTATTGCTGAAAAGAGGCAGAGAGAGTGGCACCAAGCCTGACTCTTAAGGCACGACGAGAGAGGAAGCTTTGGAGGAAGAGAGGGAGATTACTACACAGGCCAAAAGAACGAAGTTGAGGCAGGATATGGTATCTCCAGGTTGTGTCATAAGCCTTTTCCAGTTCAAAAAGGACAGCAACAACGGAGGTCTTCACAGCAAAAGCAGTACGAAGATATACCTCCAAGTTCACCAGGACATCAGTCGTGCTGCGGCACTTGCGAAAATCAAATTGAGAAGGAATGAGGTGGTGATGGTGTTCCAAGAACCACATCAGACAAACATTTACCATACACTCAAAGAGTTTGCAGACACAACTCGTGAGGGCAATAAAGCGGAAGTCCTCAGGGGATGTCCCGAGAGACCCTGGTTTCCGATAAAGGAGTACAACGGCATCGAGCCAGTCCTCCGGGACTGACGACGACGACTCCCGGACCTGGTTATACAGACTCAGTAAATACTGAGATGTGCAAGGAGGGAGATGGCACAGCATGGATGGCATAATGAATGCCATCTGTGCCCACTGGCATAGAACCTCAGAGGGCCAGGGCAGACTGGAGTCTCTCTCTCTCTGAAGTTCAGAGAGAGAGAGAGAAGGAATTGTTATAGGGAAGGCGGAGAGGAGTGCGGATATCTAAGGAATGAGATTCATGAACGGGCTTACCAAGAAGGAAGGATTGAGGAAGATGAAAACCAGAACTAACAGTAGAAAAGTGGGAACCCAGTTCGGTAGCGACCTTCACTGGGTCGGCCACAAGAGTACCACAGAGGTGAAGAACCGGTGCGACATCTGGAACGAACTTACCCGCAATCTTGTGGATCTTCTTCCAGATCTGCGGCAGAGGAGTATCGGATGTAATGGTGGAAACATAAGATTTCCAACTCTCACGTTTAGTTGTACTGATGGTCCTATAGGCCACCGCACTTGCCTTCCGAAACAAAATAAAAGAATCAGCCGTCTGCCGGCGTCGGTGTTTCTTCCAGGCTGCATGTTTACAGCAGACAGCCCGAGCACAGTCCGTATTCCACCAGGGAACGCACTTCCGCGTACCCCGGAAGGCGGAACGAGGAATAGAGTGAAGGGCAGCGTCGAAGACGGTATTATGAAAAAGGAGGAGGGCGCAATGAAGAAGCAGAGAAGAGAGGTCAGAGAAAGTAGCACGGAGGGTGAATAGGTTACAATCAGCCTTGGCAAACTGCCACCTAGGGAAGGAGAGGGGAGGGTGAAAAGAGAATAAAGAAACGAGGATGGGAAAATGGTCACTGTTATGGAGGTCATCAAGAATGCGCCACGTGAGATCTAAGTAAAGGGACGTCAAGCAGAGAGAAAGATTAAGAAAGGAAAAAGTGTGAGTCCGAGAGTCCACATTAGTGGGCTCACCAGAATTCAAAAGAGACAGGAAAGAAGAGAGGACGAACGGTTCAAGAAGGAGGCCTCGGGTGTTTGTCAGAACATCACCCCAGAGGGTATGTCGACAGTTTAAATCACCCAACAGGAGGACCGGCTCTAGCAAGGAGTCCAGGAGGTGCTTAAGATCAGGAAGGGAAAGCAGGACATTTGGGGAGAGATAAACGGAACAGACTGTATACCATTTACTCACAAAAACATGGGCAGCAGAACAATGAATAGGCAATGGAAAAAGTAGGGGGATGAATGAAATATCAGTACGAATCAAGAGAGCAATAGAGTTATGATTCCCAGCAAGAGTTGAGGGGAGGGGGGAAAGAAAGGAATAACCACAAAAGTGATCAGGACGAGCACCAAGCATCGGTTCCTGGAGACAAACACAAAGTGTTGAAAACTGTGTAATCAGAAGTTGGAGTTCATGAAAGTTGGCATAAAATCCATGAATATTCCATTGAAGAATAGACATTATCAAAAAGAGAAAGGACAGCAACAGAGAACAATGAAGAGACATAGGTAAAGAAGAACACAGTGTATTAAATAAGCTCAGTGTAATGGTATATGCACACCATAGCCTCTTCCCCTTCCCCCTTTCCCCTTTCCCCTTTCCCCTTTCTCTTCTCCCTCCTCTTCCCCTTCCCTTCCCTTGCTTGCCTTCCCTCCCTTTGGGTCATCCCTGTCTTCTGTCACGGTCTAACCCTCGGGGTCATAAACAGCTTGAAGCCACTTGCTCCCCTCGCTTTCCTGTCCATCTGTCCAGTGACGAATTGGAAATAGTACCTCAGGGCCAATAAACTTGTGATCTCAAGTTACACGTGGGTGCCCAGCCGGCATTCCCTCAGGAAAGTCGTTGGTGTCTTCCCAGTTTTTGGAGTTTTCTGTCAAGAAGAATTGACTCTTATGGTCAAGCCTGATCCAGAATGGTTGAAGACATGTAGGCCTGTGGAGGCGGGGCCTCACAGGGTAGTGCCTGCCCATGCCATTGGCCTGGTTTCTAGTTCACCTAGTTATGTTTAAATCCATTGGCCAAAGGCTTGGGATAGGCAGAGTTAATTTGGGCCTAGGAACTAGGGGGTGGAACCTGTCCCAGGTTTTTAACCTGGGACAGGTTAAAACCTGGTAAGCGTTTTTAATAAAGAATATTTAGTGTGTCTTGGGGCCTCAACTGAGGTACAGGTCAGATGACCTGCGGGCAGCCAATCAACATCCTTTGGCAAGCTGCAGTATTTTTATTTTATAATTCGTAATAAATTAATAACCCCTATCCTTGTTATGTCCTCATTTAATATTCAGCTTATATTCGTGGGAGTCCAGTGAGGGGTCATACTGGATTGTAACAGTGTTAAGCTGGTTAAGGTTATTACATCAGGATCAGGGTCAGCAAAATCAGGGTTAGGGGGCATGGGTAAACTGAGAAAGGATGGAGGGGAAGGGAGCAGGAGGACAGACCAGAGGTGGACTGACGGGGTCTGGAGGAGAAGGAGACAACCAAGAGGGGCTGTCAAGAACAGCAGAAGGAGAGGGGGCAGAAACCGGGGAGCGCACCTCAGCAGGGGCAGCAACCGAGAGGAAATCAGGGGTTAAAGAAACCTCCATAGCTGAGACAGGGGACCCCGACCACTGAAATGGGAGGGGACGTAGCGATAGAGTCAGAGGTAGGGGGCAAGGAAGAAAGTGATGCCTTCTTACCCGCAGGGGAGGAAGAAGGAGAGGAGCCAGGCTTACGTTTCTAACTCAAAGAGACGGGTGTTCCAGCAACAACGTACTGGGCGACAGACTCAATGGTCTCAAAAGGAGAAGAAGAACGGGGCGAACAACATGGAGATTGCTGGGAGGATGATTGGACAACACCCTGGACAGACAGTCGGCGTGGAGGGCCAAGAGACTGGGGGGAGGGTTGGGAAGAAGGATCAGGAGGAGATGGGAAAGAAGACACAGGAGACATGGTGGACCGGGTAGGAAGGGGGAAAACTCCAGATGGAAAACCAAGAGGGAGACCCTTCAGGACAGAACGTAAAGGAACAGGAGAGGAGGGGGTGGGCGTGTCCGGGTCCAAGGCCTGGACACGGTTGTGTGATTGAGGAACGTGGGAAGGACAAGGAGAGGCAGAACGCAACAAGCGAGCATAAGATATGCCAGTGAAAGGGTGGAGACGGCGGACTTGGCGTCTTGCTTCAGAAAAAGTCAAACGATCCCGGTGTTTCAAGTTGAGGACAGCTTCCTCAAGCTTGTAATGGATACACGTGCGGGAGAAGGTAGGGTGGGCCTCACCACAATTGAGGCAGCGAGCCTGGGGAGAAGAGCACTCTGTTTTAGAGTGGCCACCGTCTCCAAACATGAGGCATAGAAAGACAATACTTGTGCATTTGAGGGCACCTTGCCCGAACTTCCAGCACTTATTACAAAGTCTTGGAGAGGGGATGTACTCCTGTACGGAGCACCTGGCACCAGCAAGAATGATAGAGGGCAGAAGGGTCCAACTATTGAAGGTGATTTTCACAACTCAAAGGGGGCTGATGACGACGACCACGAGGAGGTCGAGTGAACGTGTCCACCTGGAGGACAGGATGACCTTGGACTTCAAGGATATGTTTAATATCCTCCCCTCATGATTGTCTTTTAGGTCCCTAACACCAGTTGCAACATTGTGCGGGAGGAGAACAGTGCCAACACTGGCATTTAACCGAGCGTTTTTGGAGACTCGAACAGGGGGTCTCCCCAATGCAGGACAATGCAGCTAACCGGGTAGTTGCATCTTGCGAAGAAGCAGCGACGACATGTGTACCGAAACGGGTGGGGTTAAAAGTAACAGAGGCATCTACCGAATCAACAAGGTGTTTATGGAGGGAGAATTGGTCATGTGTAGAATCCAGAGGGAAGAGATCAAAGTATTTAGCCTACGAAGCAGGACCAAACAAGGCATGGTACATATTAGTATGAGAAAGGATCGTGCAAGTGCGACCGTGGTGGAGACGGCGTTGAGAACCCCAGAGAGAGAGAGGGGGGGGGGTTAAAAGACGCAGTAGTCACAATGAGAGACTGAGCCATGCCAGAGGACGAGGTGGTCACTACTGGGATCTTGGGGCTCGGCCCAACCACAGAGGAGGGAGGAGGAGCCGAGGGGCATAGTCAGGAGGGTAAGACGAGGAGCTAGGTCAGGACCCAATGTAGCAGGGGCTACAGAGCCCGGTCTTCCAACACAGTCCGACTCGGGGGCCTGGTCGCCCACCCCACGAGCCTGAGAAGTCATAAGAGGAACAGAATTCAGCGACATGAAAACGAGAGGTAAGACTTTTTGTTCACTAATGTGCCCCCGTACCCGCCGCAGAGCCACAATTATATGATAGGACATCCATCAAGATAAAGATCTTGCCAGGGGGTCTCCCAGGGGTGCATCGTAAGTATACTCCCCACAATCGCCTCCTTAAGAACTGTCAGTCCTTCGAGACCGGGTTCAGTGATGAAAGGAGGATTGGCAATAAAAGCGTCCCCTCGATCACAATGTTGGGTACTACAGTTCTACGGGTGAGAGAGTGTGCCTCCCCAAACACCCGGGCGTCAAAACAGATGTCCAAAAGAGGAATCAAGACAGGCATAAGGTCGGCGGGAAATGACAATTAAAAAGGAGAAGGGGGGGAGAAAAATGAAACATAAAGAAAAGGAAAAGACAACTGGCAAAATTGGTGAAGAGAGCAGCAGGAACATAAGGCTTCAAAAGGACAGAGGACTGTCCCATGGTGCACCACACTCCGGCAGCCGTCAACCAAGCTCCCCCACAACTACAGCGGGCCGGAAAGGGAGTGTGTGTGTGTGTGTGTGGCTCTCAGCTGTCTGTTTACACACACTAGGCTCTCTTCACACACACCTGTATCTCACAAGCTTACCAATCTGAGCCATAATTCACACTGCTACTGTAGCCAAGTAGTGCTTGTGGACGCCAAAATGAGGCAGGCTGGAGAATGTGGTGGTTGTTACGAATATATGTTGTTGTCCAATACACAGTAACCCACACCGACACAAAGACACCGACACCGAAATAAAATAGTAAACAAGTAAAGACCAGCTTTCTATTAACAATGTGTATCACTTTGTAACACATATATAAGTGGAAGGATGTTTCTAGTAGCTATGAAACGCTTCTATGACAATGACAAATAACGTCTTCGATTGGTCAACTGAAAATAACAAGATGTTTAACAGAGATAAGTTCCAGGTGCTGAGGTGTGGTGGAAACGAAGAACTTAAACAGGGTACAGGCCACAATCATAGAAGGAAAGCAACATGTAAAACACCTGGGAATTAGGTGTCAACTTCAAGGTCATCATTGCAGGTGTGGCGACGTGCATGGCGTTCAGACCAGACGATGCGAGCGTGTTGCTTGTGGGCGTGAACACGGGCGTGGTGTTCCAGTGCTGCACCACCTCGGCCACCCACTCCATCTTCAGGTACCCCGCCCACACCTCGCCCGTCAGGAAGGTCACCTGGAACGCCCACCACCACCGGGTCTTCCTCACCTGCTCCGTCGACTATACCATCAAGCTCTGGCTCCAGTACTCAAGGTCAGCCCCCGCCACCACCCCCTCCCCCCTCTCCTGTCTGGCTCCAGTACTCAAGGTCAGTCCCCGCTATCACCCCCTCCCCCCCCTCTCCCTGTCTGGCTCCAGTACTCAAGGTCAGCCCCCGCCATCACCCCCCTCCCCCCCTCCCTGTCTGACTCCAGTACTCAAGGTCAGCCCCCGCCATCACCCCCTCCCCTCTCTCCCTGTCTGGCTCCAGTACTCAAGGTCAGCCCCCGCCACCACCCCCTCCCCCCCTCTCCCTGTCTGGCTCCAGTACTCAAGGTCAGCCCCCCGCCATCACCCCCTCCCCTCTCCCTGTCTGGCTCCAGTACTCAAGGCAGCCCCGCCACCACCCCCCCTCCCCCCTCTCCCTGTCTGGCTCCAGTACTCAAGGTCAGCCCC
>WNGS01000315.1:7500-18075 GCA_020271785.1 Procambarus virginalis | reverse complement strand
GTAAGACACTCGCCTGGCGTTCCGCGAGCGCTATGTCATGGGTTCGTATCCTGGCCGGGGAGGATTTACTGGGCGCAAATCCTTAACTGTAGCCTCTGTTTAACGCAACAGTAAAATGTGTACTTGGATGAAAAACGATTCTTCGCGGCGGGGATCGTTATTCCAGGGACCTGCCGAAACGCTACGCGTACTAGTGGCTGTACAAGAATTGTAACAACTCTTGTATATATCTCAAAAAAAAAAAAAAAAAAAAAAAAAAAAAAAAAAAAAAAAAAAAAAAAAAAAAAAAACATTCGTCTCCAGATACATCACCAACAGTCACCTGGACGTCAGTACAGACAGCTGTCTCTCAGCTGCTTCCCTCACCTGGCAGGCAGTATGGGACAACACCGCTATTACCGGAATTAAACAACAGTGCTGAGACACGTAACAATTTTATTGTGTACTCACGATTTCCACTCTCTACCATTCACTCCCCCGGTCACAACCTCCTTGCTGAAGGACACCTAGCTCGCTCCATATGCGTCGACTAGGGGGTGGCCATAAAGTGTCCAGAGCATGTGGCCAAGCATGGCCAAGGGGGTGGCCAAGCATGCCCAAGTGGGTGGCCCAGACATGTGGCCAACGCATGACGGCACTGCGCCCCACCCAGGATGAGCTGTGTGCGCGGGGGTGTCCAGGGTGGCCCACAGGAGGGTAGCCAGGGTGGCCACAGGCGGGTAGCCAGGGTGGCCCACAGGCGGGTAGCCAGGGTGGCCCACAGAGGGTAGCCAGGGTGGCCCACAGGCGGGTAGCCAGGGTGGCCCACAGGCGGGTAGCCAGGGTGGCCCACAGGCGGGTAGCCAGGGTGGCCCACAGGCGGTAGCCAGGGTGGCCCACAGGCGGGTAGCCAGGGTGGCCCACAGGCGGGTAGTCAGGGTGGCCCACAGGCGGGTAGCCAGGGGGCCCACAGGCGGGTAGCCAGGGTGTGGCCATCACGTGGCCCCACTGTGTATTTCCGCGGAGCGGTGCGGTGCGCACATGGGGGTTTGCCTCAGGCTGGCTGGCTGGCGGCCCACAGGCATACACAACGTGGGTGTCAGATACACTCACACCCACATCACACCAGAGCATGCCTCGCTCGTACACCGGGTGTGATAATGGCCGGCGTCACCACATAGCGGACACAGCAAGGTGGAAATTCAAAGTCCAACAGGGGCCTGTAATATCACCACAATTCACAGGGAGGCCCTGCCCTATTCCACCAATTGTCCGTTCACATAGACAGGATACCAGAATACATCAAATGTGGGCAACACATCTGATACACCACGAGGCCTGCCAGCTGCCTCATGGGTCAACACTGTCTGAACACTGAGTTTCACAGTTCCTTCCTCACTCCTTGGCCGCAATTCACACAAATTGTATCCCGACACCAAAGCCGACACAGCCTATCGTGCCGTTACGAATTACACGCCGTACGCGCCTAAGCTCACCACGAGGCCGAGGTGCCTAGACGAATCACAGGCGCCCACACCATGAGGCGTCCCATGACGTCACAAGGAGGGGGAGGCCTAGGAGTATGACGTCATACCTTACATAGTGGGGGAGGCGACGTTCATAACCTCTGTCCCCACACCTTTAAAACCGTTGGCGAGTGAAGTACCCAGCTACACCTCACTCTCAAATCCCATTTCACAGAACACAGACTAAATTCTGTAACTCTCTCTACAGAGCAGTCACAGACCTCTGGCTAGTCTTAAACGACGGTCCTTAGCATAAGCTATCATCCAACACCACACAAGTGCATGTAGTTTGAAAACTTCTTGTCTAGAGTTCCTAGAGCGACTCTAGCCTAATGTAGCAAACTAGAAAAAAACTAGCTGAGGGAATTTCCATTCTCTCACACAGTGACACCACTCTCAACACTTTATACAGTGACACACTCCCAACACTTTATACAGTGACACACTCCCAACACTTTATACAGTGACACACTCCCAACACTTTATACAGTAAAACACTCCCAACACTTTATACAGTGACACCACTCCCAACACTTTATACAGTGACACACTCCCAACACTTTATACAGTGACACACTCCCAACACTTTATACAGTGACACACTCCCAATACTTTATACAGAGGACACCCAACACTTTATACAGTGAAACACTCCCAATGCTTTATACAGTGACACACTCCCAACACTTTTATACAGTGACACACTCCCAACACTTTATACAGTGAAACACTCCCAACACTTTATACAGTGAAACACTCCCAACACTTTATACAGTGTCACCACTACCAACACTTTATCAGTGATACACTCGCAGCACTTTATACAGTGTCACACTCCCAACACTTTATACAGTGTCACACTCCCAACACTTTATACAGTGTCACACTCCCAACACTTTATACAATGTCACACTCCCAACACTTTATACAGTGTCACACTCCCAACACTTTATACAGTGTCACACTCCCAACACTTTATACAGTGTCACACTCCCAACACTTTATACAGTGTCACACTACCAACACTTTATACAGTGACACACTCCCAGCACTTTATACAGTGTCACACTTCCAGCACTTTATACAGTGACACACTCAGAACACTTTATACAGTGACACACTCCCAGCACTTTATACAGTGACACACTCCCAGCACTTTATACAGTGTTACACTCCAAGCACTTTATACAATGACACGCATGGCTGTCTTGCATGGCTATGTCTTGCATGGCTATGTCTTGAATGGCTATGTCTTGCATGACTATGTCTTGCATGGCTATGTCTTGCATGACTATGTCTTGCATGACTATGTCTTGCATGGCTATGTCTTGCATGACTATGTCTTGCATGGATATGTCTTGCATGGCTATGTCTTCCATGACTATGTCTTGCATGGCTATGTCTTGCATGGCTGTCTTGCATGGCTATGTCTTGCATGGCTGTCTTGCATGGCTATGTCTTGCATGGCTATGTCTTGCATGGCTATGTCTTGCATGACTATGTCTTGCATGGCTATGTCTTGCATGGCTATCTTACATGGCTATGTCTTGCATGGCTGTCTTTCATGGCTATATCTTGCATGGCTGTCTTGCATGGCTATGTCTTGCATGGCTGTCTTGCATGGCTATATCTTGCATGGCTATGTCTTGCATGGCTATGTCTTGCATGGCTATGTCTTGCATGGCTATGTCTTGAATGGCTATGTCTTGCATGACTATGTCTTGCATGGCTATGTCTTGCACGGCTATGTCTTGCATGACTATGTCTTGCATGGCTATGTTTTGCATGACCATTACTTGCATAGCTATGTCTTGCATGGCTATGTCTTGCATGGCTGTCTTTCATGGCTATATCTTGCATGGCTGTCTTGCATGGCTATGTCTTGCATGGCTGTCTTGCATGGCTATATCTTGCATGGCTATGTCTTGCATGGCTATGTCTTGCATGACTATGTCTTGCATGGCTATGTCTTGCATGACTATGTCTTGCATGGCTATGTCTTGCATGGCTATGTCTTGCATGGCTATGTCTTGCATGACTATGTCTTGCATGGCTATGTCTTGTATGGTTATGTCTTGCATAGCTATGTCTTTCATAGCTATGTCTTGCATGGCTGTCTTGCATGGCTATGTCTTGCATGGCTATGTCTTGCATGGCTATGTCTTGCATGGCTATGTCTTGCATGGCTGTCTTGCATGGCTATGTCTTGAATGGCTATGTCTTGTATGGCTATGTCTTGCATGGCTGTCTTGCATGGCTATGTCTTGCATGGCTATGTCTTGCATGGCTGTCTTGCATGGCTATGTCTTGCATGACTATGTCTTGCATGGCTATGCCTTTCATGGCTATGTCTTGCATGGCTGTCTTGCATGGATATGTCTTGCATGGCTATGTCTTGCAAGGCTATGTCTTGCAAGACTATGTCTTGCATGGCTATGTCTTGCATGGTTATGTCTTGCATAGCTATGTCTTTCATGGCTATGTCTTGCATGGCTGTCTTGCATGGCTATGTCTTGCATGGCTATGTCTTGCATGACTATGTCTTGCATGGCTATGTCTTGCATGGCTATTTCTTGCATGGCTGTCTTGCATGGCTATGTCTTGCATGGCTATGTCTTGCATGGCTATGTCTTGCATGGCTGTCTTGCATGGCTATATCTTGCATGGCTATGTCTTGCATGACTATGTCTTGCATGGCTATGTCTTGCATGGCTATGTCTTGCATGGCTATGTCTTGCATGGCTATGTCTTGCGTGACTATGTCTTGCATGACTATGTCTTGCATGGCTATGTCTTGCATGGCTATGTCTTGCATGACTATGTCTTGCATGGCTATGTCTTGCATGACTATGTCTTGCATGGCTCTGTCTTGCATGGCTATGTCTTGCATGGCTATGTCTTGCATGGCTATGTCTTGCATGACTATGTCTTACATGGCTGTCTTGCATGGCTATGTCTTGCATGGCTATGTCTTGCATGACTATGTCTTGCATGGCTATGTCTTGCATGGCTATGTCTTGCATGGCTATGTCTTGCGTGACTATGTCTTGCATGACTATGTCTTGCATGGCTATGTCTTGCATGGCTATGTCTTGCATGACTATGTCTTGCATGGCTATGTCTTGCATGGCTATGTCTTGCATGACTATGTCTTGCATGGCTCTGTCTTGCATGGCTATGTCTTGCATGGCTATGTCTTGCATGACTATGTCTTGCATGGCTATGTCTTGCATGACTATGTCTTGCATGGCTATGTCTTGCATGGCTATGTCTTGCATGACTATGTCTTGCATGGCTATGTCTTGCATGGCTATGTCTTGCATGGCTATGTCTTGCATGGCTATGTCTTGCATGACTATGTCTTGCATGGCTGTCTTGCATGGCTATGTCTTGCATGGCTATGTCTTGCATGGCTATGTCTTGCAAGACTATGTCTTGCATGGCTGTGTCTTGCAAGGCTATGTCTTGCATGGCTGTGTCTTGCAAGGCTATGTCTTGCATGGCTATGTCTTGCATGGCTATGTCTTGCATGGCTGTCTTGCATGGCTATGTCTTGCATGGCTATGTCTTGCATGGCTATGTCTTGCATGACTATGTCTTGCATGGCTATGTCTTGCATGACTATGTCTTGCATGGCTATGTCTTGCATGGCTATGTCTTGCATGACTATGTCTTGCATGGCTATGTCTTGCATGACTATGTCTTGCATGACTATGTCTTGCGTGACTATGTCTTGCATGACTATGTCTTTCATGGCTATGTCTTGCATGACTATGTCTTGCATGACTATGTCTTGCATGGCTATGTCTTTCCCCCAATCATCTCTACGTTGCTGAAAATATGTTGTAGAAAGGTCATTTTATTCCCTGAATATCATTACTTATTCGTTTATTCAAAAAAAATAATGTTTTCACTAAAGTTACTGAACACCAGCAGGTGTGTGTGCCTCAGGTGGCAGGTGTTGCAGCCATTACCCTGCAGATGTGTGCCACAGGTGATGCAGACATTGCCCTGCAGTTGTGTGCCTCAGGTGGCAGGTGTTGCAGACATTACCCTGCAGATGTGTGCCACAGGTGATGCAGACATTGCCCTGCAGTTGTGTGCCTCAGGTGGCAGGTGTTGCAGACATTACCCTGCAGATGTGTGCCACAGGTGATGCAGACATTGCCCTGCAGTTGTGTGCCTCAGGTGGCAGGTGTTGCAGACATTACCCTGCAGATGTTTGCCACAGGTGATGCAGACATTGCCCTGCAGGTGTGTGCCACAGGTGTTGCAGACATTACCCTGCAGATGTGTGCCACAGGTGATGCAGACATTGCCCTGCAGGTGTGTGCCTCAGGTGGCAGGTGTTGCAGACATTACCCTGCAGATGTTTGCCACAGGTGATGCAGACATTGCCCTGCAGGTGTGTGCCACAGGTGTTGCAGACATTACCCTGCAGATGTGTGCCACAGGTGATGCAGAAATTACCCTGCAGGTGTGTGCCACAGGTGTTACAGACATTACCCTGCAGGTGTGTGCCACAGGTGTTGCAGACATTACCCTGCAGATGTGTACCACAGGTGATGCAGACAATGCCCTGCAGGTGTGTGCCACAGGTGTTGCAGACATTACCCTGCAGATGTGTGCCACAGGTGATGCAGACAATGCCCTGCAGGTGTGTGCCACAGGTGTTGCAGACATTGACCTGCTTGTGTGTGCCACAGGTGTTGCAGACATTACCCTGCAGGTGTGTGCCACAGGTGTTGCAGACATTGCCCTGCAGATGTGTGCCACAGGTGTTGCAGACATTACCCTGCAGATGTGTGCCACAGGTGTTGCAGACATTACCCTGCAGATGTGTGCCACAGGTGTTGCAGACATTACCCTGCAGATGTGTGCCACAGGTGTTGCAGACATTGCCGTGTTGGTGTGTGCCACAGGTGTTGCAGACATTACCCTGCAGATGTGTGCCACAGGTGTTGCAGACATTGCCGTGTTGGTGTGTGCCACAAGTGTTGCAGACATTACCCTGCAGGTGTGTGCCACAGGTGTTGCAGACATTGCCGTGTTGGTGTGTGCCACAGGTGTTGCAGACATTACCCTGCAGGTGTGTGCCACAGGTGTTGCAGACATTGCCGTGTTGGTGTGTGCCACAGGTGTTGCAGACATTACCCTGCAGATGTGTGCCACAGGTGTTGCAGACATTGCCGTGTTGGTGTGTGCCACAAGTGTTGCAGACATTACCCTGCAGGTGTGTGCCACAGGTGTTGCAGACATTGCCGTGTTGGTGTGTGCCACAGGTGTTGCAGACATTACCCTGCAGGTGTGTGCCACAGGTGTTGCAGACATTGCCGTGCTGGTGTGTGCCACAGGTACCAGATGTTGCAGACACTGCCCTGCAGGTGTGTGCCACAAGTGTCAGGAAGTACAGACATTGCCCTGCAGGTGTGTGCCACAGCTGGTGTGTGCCACGGGTGCCAGGTGTTGCAGACATTTCCCTGCAGGTGTGTGTGCCACATGTGTCACACACGTATCGTGTGCACGTTCCGTTAAAATCTTGACATTTACCGGGATTTTGTAGGACTACAGCCATGGATTACTGATTGGAGACATCACAGAGTTTATAGTCACCAGTTAGAAAGTTCAATACAGTCATCAACAATGGAACTTTTTGTTAAATAGAGAATAAACGTGGGACCACGCGGGGGTAGTGCCACGAGGCTCTGGGTACATGTGTGTAGACGATATATGAAATACAGTGAACAGTGATACGTGGAACAGTGGAACGGGTAACACAACACATATAAGTTGGAAGTGTAGGAGAATTGTGCATAGAATATTAGAAATATCGAATATTAGAAATATAGAACAGTGGCAATAGACGGCATCACGCTAGGTGTGTGTTTACACAAGCAATGAGGTATGGCTTGGGGTATGCCCATACCCCAGGGTATGGTACGTCCCTCAGTGATAATATACGGACAATATATAGTGTAATATGGAAATGTGGATCTAGGCATTAGTAATATAGTGAGTGAATACTATTGCAAGCCAGAAATTAGGCAGAGAATACCGTGTAATAATACAAGCAAATAACAAATCAGTGTTATAAATCGAGTAACTGGGAACTGGTGGCATCATCCTGGGACAGCAAGAGTCAACTGTCCATCACACTCTCACCATTTTCTACCCTACGCTAAGTACCTGCCATAAAGTTTGAACAAATTAACATATATAATATTACAAATATATGGTATACATAAAATATTATAAATATATACTTGTAGTATTATAAATAATAAAATTATAGAGGTCAACATGTGATCCATACAGTGGAACACAAATACAATACATCAGACAATGGGGGTGTGTGGCGAGTGTTTTGACATTTAAAAGACAGACTGTAGGCGTCAAGTGTTGCATCTGTAACACAAGATTTCACCTGAGCTGAGCATAATTCACTACAACATACACGGACAAACAAGGAATATACTGTGTTTGCAAAAATGACAGGATAATATGGAAAAACATAACTCAACTGGTGAAAAAGATTACCGAGCCACAAAGATTATCAGTCACAGAAACGCTACTGTGAAAAGACAACACTGGAAAACTCAGGAGCAGGTAGTTTAGAGAACCGCAGCAGTAGTGTGGAGGAAGAGGGTAGTGTGGTACACAACAACAGCAATATCGCAGAACCAGGTAATATAAACAATATAAACAATGTGAGCAACAGTGAGACAGAGTGCATAAATGAAGGACTTGGGACAAAAGACGGAGATGGCTCCAATAAAGAGGTAGACAAGACAGGAACAGACATAAATACCCTGAAAAAAGTAAAAACTTAAAATATTTGCAAATTCTATGCACAAGGAATATGCAAATATGGGAAATTAGGAGCAAAATGCACTTTTCTGCATCCTCGAAAATGCAGGAACAAGTTGGCGAGGGATACATGCCGTTTTTAAACGGAGTGCTGATACTTCCACCCTAAACTATGCGAATTTTCAATTAGGGAAAAATAATTTACAATCTTCAGTGTCCGAAATTTTACGTGAGAGGTACACAGTGTTATAGACGGGAAGATCAATATGATACAACTGGATATTTTTTAGAGGAAGGCAGAAACAGAGTAGAACATATAAGAGAGAGGAACAATCAGATGGATTCACTGTAGGATTACAGAGAGGAAGGGAGATACCCACAAGACTGGAATACAAATTATCAACAAGAACACACGTACTACACCACACATCAACCGCACAACTACCAAACTAGACGAACGACTACTAAAACAACACACCCTGGACCTGGGTGGAGAGGGGAGAGAACTACCAAAGCCCACAAGAAATGACACGCAATATGAGAAATCATTCATATTAACAAACATATAAGGTCTATAACCAAATTCATGAAATAAACTTAAGTTCATAAATGGCCCTCTAATAGAATCGAACTCAATATTTGGTGCATTTACAGAAACCCACACAAATGACCACATGGATTGTGAAATTTGGATCCCAAATTATATTCCATATATAGATGTGACAGAGCAATTAGGTCAAGTGGAGTAGGTCTGTATATTCGATAGAAGCTAGCATGCACAGAGCTCCTGAACTCGTCCAATGAGGTGGTAGAGGTACTTGGAAACAAGGTAGAAAATATAAATATAATTATTATTTTAATATACAAACCGCCAGATTCAACACTTGAGGAATTCACTGAACAGATCCACATAATAGAGAATATCCTTAATAACCTAGCAAACCCAGTACCAGATATTATCTTCCTTGGAGACTTCAACCTACCAGTTTAAAATGGAGAATAGTAAACAATAACATTACAGCAGGAAGTCAACCTGGAAATAACCAACCACAGGTCAGAGAACTACTGAGATTCTGTGACAAATTCTCGCTCAGTCAGCAGATTACAGAACCAACTAGAAACGAAAACACGCTGGACCTGATATTCACGAACAATGAGGAGCTAATCAGAGGCATTACGGTCTCAGACACTACGTACTCGGACCACAAGCTCATTGAAGTGCAAACTAACATTAATAACGGTAGTAGGCCCAAGAGAAACAACACGCGAGAAGGGCTATTCAATAAATTCAATTTTAATAAGAACAGGATAGACTGGGATAAAATAAACAGGGAACTTACAAACATTCAATGTGAAAATGTTTTAAGATATAAAAATCCTACACAAGGAATAGAAAAACTGACTTCTGAAGCATATGAAGTCTGTCTGAAACATGTTCCTTTGAGAAAAGCCAGAAAGAGGTCCAATGTAGAAAGAGAACGCAGACGACATTACAAAAGAAGGAAGAAATTAACGGAAATCCTTAAGCAGACACTACTTTCCATTCAAAGAAGGAATGATTTAAACAGGAAGATTGAAGAAATCGAACAGAGACTGAAGCATTCATATCAGACTGAAGAAAGGCAATTGGAACAGAAAGCAATTCAAGAAATAAAGATAAACCCAAAATAGTTCTTCACATGTGCTAAATCAAAAGCAAAAACCACTGCCAGTATTGGACCTATTCGTATTAGTGAAGGTTCATACACTGAGGATGACACAGAAATTAGCGAAATCCTGAAAAAGCAGTATGAGGACATGTTTAGCACTCCGATAAACAGCATGAAAGTGGAAGATCCAGACAACTTCTTTATGCATGATATCCAAACACCTGTAATGTAACTGATATCAACATGAGCGTAACAGATTTTGAAAGAGAAATTTACAATATGCCCATGCACTCAGTCCCGTTTCCGGACGCATGGAATTCAATATTCATAAAGAAATGCAAAGTGCCAGTAGCATAGGCACTCAGTATAGTGTGGAGGAAGAGCTTGGACACGGGGGAGATACCAGATGCCCTTAAAGCAGCAGACATAGCCCCTCTACACAAGGGAGGGAGCAAAGCATTGGCAAAGAATTATAGACCAGTTGCACTAACGTCCCACATAATAAAAGTATTTGAGAGAGTGATCAGGAGTCAGGTCACTAGATTCATTGAAACCAATGACCTCCACAATCCAGGCCAACGTGGATTTCGAGCGGGAAGATCCTGTCTCTCACA
>WNGS01000315.1:0-2500 GCA_020271785.1 Procambarus virginalis | reverse complement strand
TCAAGACGTGTGCCTGTCGCAGACATAGGGACTGCCAAAAGGAAGTCCCCTGCATGGGGAGCCTGCACAACTGTGAGGCGTGCACGATCACTGGGGGTTGTTGCTGCCTCCAGCAAAGCTGTGGCTTCTTTGTCTGCAATGGGGCTGTCCCAACTGGATTGTTTCTTGGCTTTGGCATGGCTGGTCTGAGTGCTGGGTCTGCCATGGCACCCCATTTGTGTCGCATTCCGTGTAGTGGGGGTCCTGTATTCCCGCTACATCACTGAGGGTGTCAGGTAGAATTTCCTTAACCAGGTCATCTGATGCTGAGGAGGAAGACAGGAAGGCTGGGACAGCAATTTGGGTGGCGGTGCGGACACCCAAGCCACCGAGCCTAACAGGAAGAGTGGCTTGTTTCCACTGGCACTCGTTGAGGGAGAGGTTAACAACTTTTTCCAGCATGGTCTTCAGTAAGAGGTCATACTCTTCAAGCTTTCGGTTGTCGTAAGATGGGGCGCACCTCAGAAAGTAGGTTAGCCTCGGAAGGGATAGGCATTTGGTGAGGAGATAAAAAGCATCATGGGCATCGATGTCACCTATTCTGTCTTCCATCCTCCTAAGGTCTGCGATTTTCTTGTCAAGGATCTCCTCAATGGCGTTAGACCCGAGGGGGGCTCCAAGGAGGGTGCTGTTCTCGGCCCTAATGACATGGGCTCCAGGCAAGGCAGACCTTATTCTAGCTACGATGTCTGGGTTGGAGGAGACTACTTCACACTTGGAAGGGTTCAGGACGAGACCCAGGCTTACTTCTTGCTCCCTTATTTTCCTGATGTCTGCCAAGAGGTCGTCTACGGTGCCAGCTATAGTGCCATCATCCAAAAACCAGATGTTGAACTCGCTGGACAAGCTTTCGGTGATTTCTTTTAAGACTAAGCAGAAAAGAAGGGGAGCAAGAGGATCACCTTGCTGAACACCTTCACATGATCTGATTTCATGTTCACCAAAGAGCAGTTTTGACTCACCACTGTAGCACGATAGTATGAACGGGTAGAGGGGCCGGAAATGGCGATGTACGGCACAAAGTACTGCATCTCTTCTGACCATGTTGAAGGCATTCTTAAAGTCCAATTTGAGCAGGGCCTTTTCATCAGAAATGTTGGTGATGTATGCTCGTGCTGCATGGGCAGCCGCTTCACAGCCTTGGGGGATTCCAAATCCTAGCTGGATTGGTTTCAGCAATTCAGCCGCTTGCTGGCTGACAACCCTCGTAGCAGCCTTGGCAATCAGGCGTCGGAGAGTGTTGCCAACAGCGATTGGCCTGATTCCTTCATCCTTCTTTTTGAGAGCACAGAGGGAGGCACCAAAAAAGAGAGGCCTAATGACCTCAGGTATATCACCAGCCAGGCACATGTTGACGAACCTTGTTAGTTCCATAAGAAGATCTTGTGCAGCATCACCAACCGCAGGATTTAACATTTGCTTGATGTGTTGAAGTTTTAACCCTGTAAAGCCTCCTGCTGACCCAGGTGGAAAAGAAAGGGCTGCTTTGTAGACCTCAGATTCACCAACGGTTAATGGGTCTGAAATGATGTCGGCTGATGGCGGAATGATGTTGTCGCCTTGTCGGGCTCTGGGTGGGTGCTTGCTTTGCAGGGCCCGCGCTGTGGCTGAGTTTCGAGGAGCAATTTTCTCGTCACTGGTGAGGACTCTAATAGCACTTGCGGTATTTCCCTCTTCAATTTTCTTGGTGATTTGTGCTCTGATTTTGTATGTTTCCGGTATGTTGTTGTTACCATTTCTGCGGTGGGTGGTTTTGCTCGGAGAGGCAGGCGAACTAGGTTATCCCCTTGGGTATTCATTTATCGCCCTCGGACCGAGGAAGCAAGTGATTTGTCCTCCTTGGAGGGACGGTGAGGCATACATTGCCAAACAGAAGGACATTATGCCACGCTTGAATGTTTTCCGGGGCATCATTACCCTTTTCAGAAGATTACAGAGTTTGGCTGCTGCATTTGGGCGGGCTGCTTTTGGGATGTGTGGTAATGTTTAGCAGACGACGTCGCTATATGATTCGTTGGGTGAGGTTTGCAGATGAGATTAGGTTAATGGGAGTCTCTTCCCTAACTGTCAATGGCAGCTGGCCATTGCTTCCCTTTGGAAGCTGGTGGGAACCACTGCATCTTACCTCGTTGAAGGTATGAAAGCGGATGACACCACCGTTGGAGTTTATGGCGGTGTTTTTGTTGCATACTCGACAAAACCTCTTTAGAGTAGTTGTTGGCACCTCAAGGCTTGTGGAGTCCTGCCGACCGCTGGGACCCCTTCCATTTCAACTCAGTTGGGAGAGTTAAACTGTGCATTGTTCTTTAGAGGGGGGCAAAACATTGCGTCATGGCCAAGCAACTGCCAGCAACTGGGTGTGGAGGTGTCAACTGGGTGTGGAGCCAGCAACTGGTGTGTAGAGCCAGCAACTGGGTGTGGAGCCAGCAACTGGGTGTGGAGCAGCAACTGGGTGTGGAGC
>WNGS01000314.1:125592-157588 GCA_020271785.1 Procambarus virginalis | reverse complement strand
TGGTGAGCATAACTGTACCACAGTTGTACAGTGACTGTACCAGAGCTGTACAGTGACTGTACCAAGCTGTTAGTGACTGTACCAGAGCTGTACAGTGACTGTACCAGAGCTGTACAGTGACTGTACCAGAGCTGTACAGTGACTGTACCAGAGCTGTACAGTGACTGTACCAGAGCTGTACAGTGACTGTACCAGAGCTGTACAGTGACTGTACCAGAGCTGTACAGTGACTGTACCAGAGCTGTAAAGTGACTGTACCGGAGCTGTACAGTGACTGTACCAGAGCTGTACAGTGACTGTACCAGCTGTACAGTGACTGTACCAGAGCTGTACAGTGACTGTACCAGAGCTGTACAGTGACTGTACCAGAGCTGTAAAGTGACTGTACCGGAGCTGTACAGTGACTGTACCAGAGCTGTACAGTGACTGTACCAGAGCTGTACAGTGACTGTACCTGAGCTGTACAGTGACTGTACCAGAGCTGTACAGTGACTGTACCGGAGCTCTACAGTGACTGTACCAGAGCTGTACAGTGACTGTACCAGAGCTCTACAGTGACTGTACCAGAGCTGTACAGTGACTGTAACCAGAGCTGTACAGTGACTGTACCAGAGCTCTACAGTGACTGTACCAGAGCTCTACAGTGACTGTACCAGAGCTCTACAGTGACTGTAACCAGAGCTGTACAGTGACTGTACAGAGCTGTACAGTGACTGTACCAGAGCTCTACAGTGACTGTACCAGAGCTCTACAGTGACTGTACCAGAGCTGTACAGTGACTGTACCAGAGCTGTACAGTGACTGTACCAGAGCTCTACAGTGACTGTACCAGAGCTGTACAGTGACTGTACCAGAGCTCTACAGTGACTGTACAGAGCTGTACAGTGACTGTACCAGAGCTCTACAGTGACTGTACCAGAGCTCTACAGTGACTGCTAACAAGGATAATAACAAACACTACAAACTTTTCCAGGTGAATTTATTACAAACTACAAAAAAACACGCGCTGTATTTGGCAATAGTCATGACTACAAGCGAGAGTCACACCTTTGGTGTTGGCTAAACCTGGGGAGCCGGCAGGCCACACCTGGGGTGCCGGCAGGCCACACCTGGGGTGCCGGCTGGCCATACCTAGGGTGCCGGCTGGCCACACCTGGGGTGCCGGCTGGCCACACCTGGGGTGCCGGCTGGCCATACCTAGGGTAGCCGGCTGGCCACACCTGGGGTGCCGGCTGGCCATACTTAGGGTAGCCGGCTGGCCACACCTGGGGTGCCGGCTGGCCACACCTGGGGTGCCGGCTGGCCACACCTGGGGTGCTGGCTGGCTACACCAAGGGTGCCGGCTGGCCACACCTGGGGTGCTGGCTGGCCACACCTGGGGTGCTGGCTGGCTACACCAGGGGTGCCGGCTGGCTAAACTTGGGGTGCCGGCTGGCCACACCTGGGGTGCTGGCTGGCTACACCTAGGGTAGCCGGCTGGCTACACCTGGGGTGCCGGCTGGCTAAACTTGGGGGTTCCGGCTGGCTACACCTGGGGTGCTGGCTGGCTACACCTAGGGTAGCCGGCTGGCTACACCTGGGGTGCCGGCTGGCTAAACTTGGGGTGCCGGCTGGCCACACCTGGGGTGCTGGCTGGCCACACCTGGGGTGCTGGCTGGCCACACCTGGGGTGCCGGCTGGCCACACCTGGGGTGCCGGCTGGCCACACCTGGGGTGCTGGCTGGCTACACCTGGGGTGCTGGCTGGCCACACCTGGGGTGCTGGCTGGCCACACCTGGGGTGCTGGCTGGCTACACCAGGGGTGCCGGCTGGCCACACCTGGGGTGCCGGCTGGCCACACCTGGGGTGCTGGCTGGCTACACCTGGGGTGCTGGCTGGCCATACCTGGGGTGCTGGCTGGCCAAACCTGGGGTGCCGGCTGGCCACACCTGGGGAGCTTAGTACACCTTAGGTGCTGGCCACACCTGGATTTCCGGCAAGACCTGAAGTGTTGACAACACCTGGGCTGCTAGCCACACTTAGGATGGTGACTTGACACACCGGGCTGTTTACCGGCCATACCTGGGGTGTTGGTGACACCTCTCCTCGCCAGTCACTACACCCGCGACTTCCTCTAGGCCGGAATGATCAAATACACGCCACGCCATGCCACGCCACACACCACACCATTCCACACCACCTACACCACACATCACACGCCACACCACACCACTCCATACATCCTACATTTGTAAATCTCCCTCTGGGCCAGAACCACATAGTCCGTCCTACATACAACAATACTCTCATACACGAAGCTCTAAGGAGTTTAATCTGTATAACCTTTGCCACCCACCATACGAACTGTAATCACTCCTCATGAGATGCCTTACTGGTTCCACTGTGTCGTTGTTGTTGTTGATTTAGGGCGACGACTATCGTGGGATCGGATGCGCCCCGGCGCACCTGTGAAGGGTTAATCGCGAAGCGCGGAGAGGTGAAACGCCAAGCCTAATCGTGAAACGAGTGACGCCAATCACTGGAAACTAATATGCCTCGCGGCAAAGAAACGCAGACAGGCAGATGATTGAGGAGCCCCAGGAGTGCCTCAGGATGACGATCACCGGCCCCGCCCCACACAGAGAACACTGGGTAGCAAAACCAAAAACTCTGCCCCAGGTATAACGCAAGTCATCCAGTGTCCTCCGGCAGAGCAGAAGCCACCTGCCCACCTCGCCTGAGGGCACACCAAGATCCGCCAACTCCGGTCACCTCACGGCCAAGCCGGCATGGTCCAAGGTGCTGGTCCGTGGAGGTTTAAAGGTCGCCATTTTGAGTCATCACGTGGCTTGCATTGGTGGTCAAGTCCTCCTGGAACCACCAATGTACCATGCTCATTCGCTGGTCGACCGCCACAGGGTGCGGACTTTACCCCGTCCTGTTCCTCAATTGCTGGGTGAGGCGTGCGGTCGGTGGTTGGGTGACGTGACTTGTTATCGTGCCCTGTGTGGTATCCTGCTGGTGCAGGTTGCAGTTGCTGCGGGATGGGGTCGTCCCTGCCTCCTCTCAAGCGGACGTCGTCGTTGGCCTGGAGTCTTCGGAACCTGTTGGCTTTACATCGCACTTGTGGAGGTACTCAGTGTGACGTTGACGGACCTGGCGGGGGACCTGTTTTCGGTGTGGTCTCCAGGGTGTTCTGGCTGCAGCTTGCGACGTGGGAGCTGCTTTTGGGAACATCTTCAGGGAGGGTGATTTCCCATTCCTCCCTTCTCCAGAGGCTTCGCCGGTCGTGTTGGATGTTGGTGTTAACCCGCCTTTCAGCCTGCCTGCTGTGGAGCCTGTTGCAGTGGCTGGCACAGAGCCAGTCTGTGCCTTTGGGGCTGTCTCTGGGCCGGGGTGTGTGGATGCCGTTCCACCTATGGGTCTATGTGTAGTGCAGACAGTGCTGGTGGAGATACATGATGTGACGCCTACTGTGGTGCTGTCCCCGTCGGGTTTGGTGTGAGTCCCTGGTGCACTCCCTGCCGACTGTGGTGCCTCTGGACGTGGGGATTTCCTTGGTCCCTGTGTTGGCTTCTGCCGTCACTCTGGTGGGAGGAGTGCGGTCTTCTTGCGATGTACTGGATTCATCGTGCACGGGTGGGGTGGCTCTTAGAGTGAAGCGGAAGAAGGGCACTGGCAGGTCGCGGTCCATTGGTGGTGTGGACCGTGTGGAGGCGTTGGGGGAGCGGATGAATGATGAGGGAGAGGTGGATGAGGCAGTGTCGGTAGCACTGGCAGAGCGGGAAACGGTGCACCTGATGGTGGGCTGCTGGCCCTGAGCTGTGTGTGGTTTGAAGTATTTCGCCCAAACTCTGGCCGCACCCGTTCTTTTCCACTCCCCCTCCCAGCCATGTGTCCCACCTCTATTCTGAGGCACATCATGACGACGTTTTTTCCAGATGAATGTCCGGATTGATGGTAATGTAGTGTGCTGGAGCTGTGCCTCCAACTGGCATGTTTGCTCTTGGTGGTGGTTACAGACCCCCCCCCCCCCCTCTGTGTATAGGGGTCCCTTTTGAGTACATATTGGTTTTGTGACTATTTTAGTTGCACGATATTGGTGATCTGTGTTGAAAATTGAAAAGCGGTTTACACACGACTCACAAATGATGACGTCCCGGAACAAGTGCGTCGCTCACGTCCTCTGTTGGAACCACAATTCTATAAATGCTTCGCCCACGTACTTCAAATATAAATAATCGGCAACAGAACCTAAAAACCTAACCTAACTTACGCCTAGCTATACATGGGATTTTTATGTATAAGAATATTAATTTATATATAAGAACAAACTCACTTTTAAGACACAGAATGTTAAAACTGATGAATACGTCTGGGGAGGATGGCCGCTGCTTTAAACAGCCTAGAGTGAAGACGGGTTGGGAAATAATTGTTACCGAAACCAAAAGCCATCAACTAACCTTGGCATAAAACTGTACAAATCCTTAATATACAAAATTATTAATTTGTCTTCAAGGTAAAACAGGTTTTATACACATGTAATATAATAATAACAAGAATGTGTTTGAGGCAGAGAGCGGCGGCCAGGGTGTCGCCGCCTGGGGGCGCGCCTGGCCCACAACGGTTACACCGCCACTAGTTGTCTCTGGTTATATTATTCTAGCCGTGCTTGTGTTCTTTAATTGTGCCAGTGTTCTTTAGTGGTACACGTGTTCTCTAGTGGTACAGGTGATCTCTAGGGTGCAGGTGTTCTCTCGTAGTGCAGGTGTTCTCTCGTAGTGCAGTGTTCTCTCGTAGTGCAGGTGTTCTCTAGTAGTGCAGGTGTTCTCTCGTAGTGCAGGTGTTCTCTCGTAGTGCAGGTGTTCTCTCGTAGTGCAGGTGTTCTCTAGTAGTGCAGGTGTTCTCTCGTAGTGCAGGTGTTCTCTCGTAGTGCAGGTGTTCTCTCGTAGTGCAGGTGTTCTCTCGTAGTGCAGGTGTTCTCTCGTAGTGCAGGTGTTCTCTAGTAGTGCAGGTGTTCTCTCGTAGTGCAGGTGTTCTCAAGTAGTGCAGGTGTTCTCTCGTAGTGCAGGTGTTCTCTCGTAGTGCAGGTTTATGCAATCTCTGCAACGATCAATATTAGTAGTGCTGACGATTCCTTCTGACGGTGAGAGTCTTATTAGTGTCCACTTCAGTCGTTGTTCCAGAATCCCCTCCAAGTGTGCTAGAATCTCCAGAGGTACCAGTTCCTCCAGAGGTGCCAGACCCAGCAGCGTCTCCTCCAGAGGTGCCAGACCCAGCAGCGTCTCCTACAGAGGCGCCATACCCAGCAGGGACTCCTACAGAGGTGCCAGACCCAGCAGGGACTCCTCCAGAGGTGTGGCGGATGGCTTGGTTGTAGACCCAACAATAATCTGCAGAAGAAATAATTTTTGTTATCTTTATATAAGGAAATACAATATAAATCATATATACATAAGTTTACAAGGCAATACTACATTACATATACAGTAGTATAATTCTCAGTGAACAAGTGTTTAATTATCACAGAACATGATCTTTAAAACCCCTAAATGTTATACTTATTTTTCTTTAAGGGATTTACAAAATTGGAGATAATATTTACATTAATTTACAGGGGAAATTATTACATTTATATATATATATATTTTATATAATTCTCAGTAAACAAATTTTCCATATCGTCATGGAGCATGAGCCTTAACCCCCAATGTCATACCTGAATCTGTCTCGCAAGAACTTCAATATTTTGTCGACTGAGTAACCCTCCTGCCTGCTTACCCACACACAGTAACCCTCCTGCCTGCTTACCCACACACAGTAACCCTCCTGCCTGCTTACCCACACACAGTAACCCTCCTGCCTGCTTACCCACACACAGTAACCCTCCTGCCTGCTTACCCACACACAGTAACCCTCCTGCCTGCTTACCCACACAAAGTAACCCTCCTGCCTGCCTACCCACACACAGTACCCTCCTGCCTGCCTACCCACACACAGTAACCCTCCTGCCTGCCTACCCACACACAGTAACCCTCCTGCCTGCCTACCCACACACAGTAACCCTCCTGCCTGCCTACCCACACACAGTAACCCTCCTGCCTGCCTACCCACACACAGTAACCCTCCTGCCTGCCTACCTACACACAGTAACCCTCCTGCCTGCCTACCCACACACAGTAACCCTCCTGCCTGCCTACCCACACACAGTAACCCTCCTGCCTGCCTACCTACACACAGTAACCCTCCTGCCTGCCTACCCACACACAGTAACCCTCCTGCCTGCCTACCCACACAAAGTAACCCTCCTGCCTGCCTACCCACACACAGTAAGCCTCCTGCCTGCCTACCCACACACAGTAACCCTCCTGCCTGCCTACCCACACACAGTAACCCTCCTGCCTGCCTACCCACACACAGTAAGCCTCCTGCCTGCCTACCCACACACAGTAAGCCTCCTGCCTGCCTACACACACACAGTAACCCTCCTGCCTGCCTACCCACACACAGTAACCCTCCTGCCTGCCTACCCACACACAGTAACCCTCCTGCCTGCCTACCCACACAGTAAGCCTCCTGCCTGCCTACCCACACACAGTAACCCTCCTGCCTGCCTACCCACACACAGTAACCCTCCTGCCTGCCTACCCACACACAGTAACCCTCCTGCCTGCCTACCCACACACAGTAACCCTCCTGCCTGCCTACCCACACACAAAAACGTAATCAGAAAGTAACATAATTATTGTATTCTTAATTTTCTTGCATTTTATATCAATATGAACATTAAAAATTCATTAACTCCACTCTTTTAAAAGCAAGTTCTGCTGACTCATCACCTCAGCAGCGCTGGGAGCTAGCTGATGATGAGACTAATCACCTTACCCTGCTAGTCTGACCCACTAACACGAGACCCTGCTAGTCTGACCCACTAACACGAGACCCTGCTAGTCTGACCCACTAACACGAGACCCTGCTAGTCTGACCCACTAACACATGACCCTGCTAGTCTGACCACTAACACGAGACCCTGCTAGTCTGACCCACTAACACGAGACCCTGCTAGTCTGACCCACTAACACATGACCCTGCTAGTCTGACCCACTAACACGAGACCCTGCTAGTCTGACCCACTAACACGAGACCCTGCTAGTCTGACCCACTAACACGAGACCCTGCTAGTCTGACCCACTAACACATGACCCTGCTAGTCTGACCCACTAACACGAGACCCTGCTAGTCTGACCACTAACACGAGACCCTGCTAGTCTGACCACTAACATGACCCTGCTAGTCTGACCCACTAACACGAGACCCTGCTAGTCTGACCACTAACATGACCCTGCTAGTCTGACCCACTAACACATGACGCTGCTAGTCTGACTACTAACACATGACCCTGCTAGTCTGACCACTAACACGAGACCCTGCTAGTCTGACCACTAACACGAGACCCTGCTAGTCTGACCCACTAACACGAGACCCTGCTAGTCTGACCCACTAACACGAGACCCTGCTAGTCTGACCCACTAACACATGACCCTGCTAGTCTGACCACTAACACATGACCCTGCTAGTCTGACCCACTAACACATGACGCTGCTAGTCTGACAACTAACACATGACGCTGCTAGTATGACTACTAACACATGACGCTGCTAGTCTGACCACTAACACATGACGCTGCTAGTCTGACCACTAACATGACCCTGCTAGTCTGACCACTAACATGACCCTGCTAGTCTGACCACTAACACATGACCCTGCTAGTCTGACCATTAACACATGACGCTGCTAGTCTGACTACTAACACATGACCCTGCTAGTCTGACCACTAACACATGACCCTGCTAGTCTGACCACTAACACATGACCCTGCTAGTCTGACCACTAACACATGACGCTGCTAGTCTGACTACTAACACATGACCCTGCTAGTCTGACCACTAACACATGACCCTGCTAGTCTGACCACTAACATGACCCTGCTAGTCTGACCCACTAACACATGACCCTGCTAGTCTGACCACTAACACATGACCCTGCTAGTCTGACCACTAACACATGACCCTGCTAGTCTGACCACTAACATGACCCTGCTAGTCTGACCACTAACATGACCCTGCTAGTCTGACCACTAACACATGACCCTGCTAGTCTGACCACTAACATGACCCTGCTAGTCTGACCACTAACATGACCCTGCTAGTCTGACCACTAACATGACCCTGCTAGTCTGACCACTAACACGTGACCCTGCTAGTCTGACCACTAACATGACCCTGCTAGTCTGACCACTAACATGACCCTGCTAGTCTGACCACTAACACATGACCCTGCTAGTCTGACCACTAACACGTGACCCTGCTAGTCTGACCACTAACATGACCCTGCTAGTCTGACCACTAACATGACCCTGCTAGTCTGACCACTAACATGACCCTGCTAGTCTGACCACTAACATGACCCTGCTAGTCTGACCACTAACACATGACCCTGCTAGTCTGACCACTAACACATGACCCTGCTAGTCTGACCACTAACATGACCCTGCTAGTCTGACCACTAACACATGACCCTGCTAGTCTGACCACTAACACATGACCCTGCTAGTCTGACCACTAACACATGACCCTGCTAGTCTGACCACTAACACATGACCCTGCTAGTCTGACCACTACACATGACCCTGCTAGTCTGACCACTAACACATACCCTGCTAGTCTGACTACTAACACATGACCCTGCTAGTCTGACCACTAACACATGACCCTGCTAGTCTGACCACTAACACATGACCCTGCTAGTCTGACCACTAACATGACCCTGCTAGCTGACCCCTAACGTGACCCTGCTAGTCTGACCACTAACATGACCCTGCTAGTCTGACCACTAACACATGACCCTGCTAGTCTGACCACTAACACATGACCCTGCTAGTCTGACCACTAACACATGACCCTGCTAGTCTGACCACTAATATGACCCTGCTAGTCTGACCACTACACATGACCCTGCTAGTCTGACCCACTAACATGACCCTGCTAGTCTGACCACTAACATGACCCTGCTAGTCTGACCCACTAACGTGACCCTGCTAGTCTGACCACTAACATGACCCTGCTAGTCTGACCACTAACATGACCCTGCTAGTCTGACCACTAACGTGACCCTGCTAGTCTGACCACTAACATGACCCTGCTAGTCTGACCACTAAATGACCCTGCTAGTCTGACCACTAACGTGACCCTGCTAGACTGACCACTAACATGACCCTGCTAGTCTGACCACTAACATGACCCTGCTAGTCTAACCACTAACATGACCCTGCTAGTCTGACCACTACACATGACCCTGCTAGTCTGACCACTAACATGACCTTGCTAGTCTGACCACTAACGTGACCCTGCTAGTCTGACCACTAACATGACCCTGCTAGTCTGACCCACTAACACATGATCCTGCTAGTCTGACCACTAACACATACCCTGCTAGTCTGACCACTAACACATGACCCTGCTAGTCTGACCACTAACAACACTGACCCTGCTAGTCTGACCACTACACAAGACCCTGCTAGTCTGACCACTAACACATGACCCTGCTAGTCTGACCACTAACACATGACCCTGCTAGTCTGACCACAACACATGACCCTGCTAGTCTGACCACTAACATGACCCTGCTAGTCTGACCACTAACACAACCCTGCTAGTCTGACCACTAACACGTGACCCTGCTAGTCTGACCACTAACACATGACCCTGCTAGGCTGACCACTAACATGACCCTGCTAGTCTGACCACTAACACATGACCCTGCTAGTCTGACCACTAACACATGACCCTGCTAGTCTGACCACTAACACATGACCCTGCTAGTCTGACCACTAACACATGACCCTGCTAGTCTGACCACTAACAGACCCTGCTAGTCTGACCACTAACACAAGACCCTGCTAGTCTGACCACTAACACAAGACCCTGCTAGTCTGACCACTAACACATGACCCTGCTAGTCTGACCACTAACACAAGACCCTGCTAGTCTGACCACTACACATGACCCTGCTAGTCTGACCACTACACATGACCCTGCTAGTCTGACCACTAACATGACCCTGCTAGTCTGACCACTAACACATGACCCTGCTAGTCTGACCACTAACACATGACCCTGCTAGTCTGACCACTAACATGACCCTGCTAGTCTGACCACTAACATGACCCTGCTAGTCTGACCACTAACATGACCCTGCTAGTCTGACCACTAACATGACCCTGCTAGTCTGACCACTAACACATGACCCTGCTAGTCTGACCACTAACACATGACCCTGCTAGTCTGACCACTAACAATGACCCTGCTAGTCTGACCACTAACACTGACCCTGCTAGTCTGACCACTAACATGACCCTGCTAGTCTGACCACTAACATGACCCTGCTAGTCTGACCACTAACATGACCCTGCTAGTCTGACCACTAACATGACCCTGCTAGTCTGACCACTAACATGACCCTGCTAGTCTGACCACTAACACATGACCCTGCTAGTCTGACCACTAACACATGACCCTGCTAGTCTGACCACTAACACATGACCCTGCTAGTCTGACCACTAACACATGACCCTGCTAGTCTGACCACTAACATGACCCTGCTAGTCTGACCACTAACACATGACCCTGCTAGTCTGACCACTAACACATGACCCTGCTAGTCTGACCACTAACATGACCCTGCTAGTCTGACCACTAACATGACCCTGCTAGTCTGACCACTAACATGACCCTGCTAGTCTGACCACTAACATGACCCTGCTAGTCTGACCACTAACATGACCCTGCTAGTCTGACCACTAACATGACCCTGCTAGTCTGACCACTAACATGACCCTGCTAGTCTGACCACTAACATGACCCTGCTAGTCTGACCACTAACACATGACCCTGCTAGTCTGACCACTAACATGACCCTGCTAGTCTGACCACTAACATGACCCTGCTAGTCTGACCACTAACATGACCCTGCTAGTCTGACCACTAACATGACCCTGCTAGTCTGACCACTAACATGACCCTGCTAGTCTGACCACTAACGTGACCCTGCTAGTCTGACCACTAACATGACCCTGCTAGTCTGACCACTAACATGACCCTGCTAGTCTGACCACTAACATGACCCTGCTAGTCTGACCACTAACATGACCCTGCTAGTCTGACCACTAACATGACCCTGCTAGTCTGACCACTAACATGACCCTGCTAGTCTGACCACTAACATGACCCTGCTAGTCTGACCACTAACATGACCCTGCTAGTCTGACCACTAACACATGACCCTGCTAGTCTGACCACTAACACATGACCCTGCTAGTCTGACCACTAACATGACCCTGCTAGTCTGACCACTAACATGACCCTGCTAGTCTGACCACTAACACATGACCCTGCTAGTCTGACCACTAACATGACCCTGCTAGTCTGACCACTAACATGACCCTGCTAGTCTGACCACTAACATGACCCTGCTAGTCTGACCACTAACACATGACCCTGCTAGTCTGACCACTAACACATGACCCTGCTAGTCTGACCACTAACACATGACCCTGCTAGTCTGACCACTAACACATGACCCTGCTAGTCTGACCACTAACACATGACCCTGCTAGTCTGACCACTAACACATGACCCTGCTAGTCTGACCACTAACACATGACCCTGCTAGTCTGACCACTAACACATGACCCTGCTAGTCTGACCACTAACACATGACCCTGCTAGTCTGACCACTAACACATGACCCTGCTAGTCTGACCACTAACACATGACCCTGCTAGTCTGACCACTAACACATGACCCTGCTAGTCTGACCACTAACACATGACCCTGCTAGTCTGACCACTAACACATGACCCTGCTAGTCTGACCACTAACATGACCCTGCTAGTCTGACCACTAACATGACCCTGCTAGTCTGACCACTAACATGACCCTGCTAGTCTGACCACTAACATGACCCTGCTAGTCTGACCACTAACATGACCCTGCTAGTCTGACCACTAACACATGACCCTGCTAGTCTGACCACTAACATGACCCTGCTAGTCTGACCACTAACACATGACCCTGCTAGTCTGACCACTAACATGACCCTGCTAGTCTGACCACTAACACATGACCCTGCTAGTCTGACCACTAACATGACCCTGCTAGTCTGACCACTAACACATGACCCTGCTAGTCTGACCACTAACACATGACCCTGCTAGTCTGACCACTAACATGACCCTGCTAGTCTGACCACTAACACATGACCCTGCTAGTCTGACCACTAACATGACCCTGCTAGTCTGACCACTAACACATGACCCTGCTAGTCTGACCACTAACATGACCCTGCTAGTCTGACCACTAACATGACCCTGCTAGTCTGACCACTAACATGACCCTGCTAGTCTGACCACTAACATGACCCTGCTAGTCTGACCACTAACATGACCCTGCTAGTCTGACCACTAACATGACCCTGCTAGTCTGACCACTAACACATGACCCTGCTAGTCTGACCACTAACATGACCCTGCTAGTCTGACCACTAACACATGACCCTGCTAGTCTGACCACTAACACATGACCCTGCTAGTCTGACCACTAACACATGACCCTGCTAGTCTGACCACTAACACATGACCCTGCTAGTCTGACCACTAACACATGACCCTGCTAGTCTGACCACTAACATGACCCTGCTAGTCTGACCACTAACACATGACCCTGCTAGTCTGACCACTAACATGACCCTGCTAGTCTGACCACTAACACATGACCCTGCTAGTCTGACCACTAACACATGACCCTGCTAGTCTGACCACTAACATGACCCTGCTAGTCTGACCACTAACACATGACCCTGCTAGTCTGACCACTAACATGACCCTGCTAGTCTGACCACTAACATGACCCTGCTAGTCTGACCACTAACACATGACCCTGCTAGTCTGACCACTAACACATGACCCTGCTAGTCTGACCACTAACATGACCCTGCTAGTCTGACCACTAACATGACCCTGCTAGTCTGACCACTAACATGACCCTGCTAGTCTGACCACTAACATGACCCTGCTAGTCTGACCACTAACACATGACCCTGCTAGTCTGACCACTAACACATGACCCTGCTAGTCTGACCACTAACATGACCCTGCTAGTCTGACCACTAACATGACCCTGCTAGTCTGACCACTAACATGACCCTGCTAGTCTGACCACTAACATGACCCTGCTAGTCTGACCACTAACATGACCCTGCTAGTCTGACCACTAACACATGACCCTGCTAGTCTGACCACTAACATGACCCTGCTAGTCTGACCACTAACACATGACCCTGCTAGTCTGACCACTAACATGACCCTGCTAGTCTGACCACTAACACATGACCCTGCTAGTCTGACCACTAACATGACCCTGCTAGTCTGACCACTAACACATGACCCTGCTAGTCTGACCACTAACACATGACCCTGCTAGTCTGACCACTAACACATGACCCTGCTAGTCTGACCACTAACATGACCCTGCTAGTCTGACCACTAACATGACCCTGCTAGTCTGACCACTAACACATGACCCTGCTAGTCTGACCACTAACACATGACCCTGCTAGTCTGACCACTAACATGACCCTGCTAGTCTGACCACTAACACATGACCCTGCTAGTCTGACCACTAACATGACCCTGCTAGTCTGACCACTAACATGACCCTGCTAGTCTGACCACTAACACATGACCCTGCTAGTCTGACCACTAACACATGACCCTGCTAGTCTGACCACTAACACATGACCCTGCTAGTCTGACCACTAACACATGACCCTGCTAGTCTGACCACTAACATGACCCTGCTAGTCTGACCACTAACACATGACCCTGCTAGTCTGACCACTAACACATGACCCTGCTAGTCTGACCACTAACATGACCCTGCTAGTCTGACCACTAACACATGACCCTGCTAGTCTGACCACTAACACATGACCCTGCTAGTCTGACCACTAACATGACCCTGCTAGTCTGACCACTAACATGACCCTGCTAGTCTGACCACTAACATGACCCTGCTAGTCTGACCACTAACATGACCCTGCTAGTCTGACCACTAACATGACCCTGCTAGTCTGACCACTAACACATGACCCTGCTAGTCTGACCACTAACACATGACCCTGCTAGTCTGACCACTAACACATGACCCTGCTAGTCTGACCACTAACATGACCCTGCTAGTCTGACCACTAACATGACCCTGCTAGTCTGACCACTAACACATGACCCTGCTAGTCTGACCACTAACATGACCCTGCTAGTCTGACCACTAACATGACCCTGCTAGTCTGACCACTAACATGACCCTGCTAGTCTGACCACTAACATGACCCTGCTAGTCTGACCACTAACACATGACCCTGCTAGTCTGACCACTAACATGACCCTGCTAGTCTGACCACTAACATGACCCTGCTAGTCTGACCACTAACATGACCCTGCTAGTCTGACCACTAACATGACCCTGCTAGTCTGACCACTAACATGACCCTGCTAGTCTGACCACTAACATGACCCTGCTAGTCTGACCACTAACACATGACCCTGCTAGTCTGACCACTAACACATGACCCTGCTAGTCTGACCACTAACATGACCCTGCTAGTCTGACCACTAACATGACCCTGCTAGTCTGACCACTAACATGACCCTGCTAGTCTGACCACTAACACATGACCCTGCTAGTCTGACCACTAACACATGACCCTGCTAGTCTGACCACTAACATGACCCTGCTAGTCTGACCACTAACATGACCCTGCTAGTCTGACCACTAACACATGACCCTGCTAGTCTGACCACTAACATGACCCTGCTAGTCTGACCACTAACATGACCCTGCTAGTCTGACCACTAACATGACCCTGCTAGTCTGACCACTAACACATGACCCTGCTAGTCTGACCACTAACACATGACCCTGCTAGTCTGACCACTAACATGACCCTGCTAGTCTGACCACTAACACATGACCCTGCTAGTCTGACCACTAACATGACCCTGCTAGTCTGACCACTAACACGTGACCCTGCTAGTCTGACCACTAACATGACCCTGCTAGTCTGACCACTAACATGACCCTGCTAGTCTGACCACTAACATGACCCTGCTAGTCTGACCACTAACACGTGACCCTGCTAGTCTGACCACTAACACATGACCCTGCTAGTCTGACCACTAACACATGACCCTGCTAGTCTGACCACTACACATGACCCTGCTAGTCTGACCACTAACATGACCCTGCTAGTCTGACCACTAACACATGACCCTGCTAGTCTGACCACTAACACATGACCCTGCTAGTCTGACCACTAACACATGACCCTGCTAGTCTGACCACTAACATGACCCTGCTAGTCTGACCACTAACACATGACCCTGCTAGTCTGACCACTAACACATGACCCTGCTAGTCTGACCACTAACATGACCCTGCTAGTCTGACCACTACATGACCCTGCTAGTCTGACCACTAACACATGACCCTGCTACTCTGACCACTAACACATGACCCTGCTAGTCTGACCACTAACACATGACCCTGCTACCTGACCACTAACACATGACCCTGCTAGTCTGACCACTAACATGACCCTGCTAGTCTGACCACTAACATGACCCTGCTAGTCTGACCACTAACGTGACCCTGCTAGTCTGACCACTAACACAAGACCCTGCTAGTCTGACCACTAACACATGACCCTGCTAGTCTGACCACTAACACATGACCCTGCTAGTCTGACCACTATCACGTGACCCTGCTAGTCTGACCACTAACATGACCCTGCTAGTCTGACCACTAACATGACCCTGCTAGTCTGACCACTAACACATGACCCTGCTAGTCTGACCACTAACACATGACCCTGCTAGTCTGACCACTAACATGACCCTGCTAGTCTGACCACTAACACATGACCCTGCTAGTCTGACCACTAACATGACCCTGCTAGTCTGACCCACTAACACATGACCCTGCTAGTCTGACCACTAACACATGACCCTGCTAGTCTGACCACTAACACATGACCCTGCTAGTCTGACCACTAACACATGACCCTGCTAGTCTGACCCACTAACACATGACCCTGCTAGTCTGACCACTATCACGTGACCCTGCTAGTCTGACCACTAACATGACCCTGCTAGTCTGACCACTAACATGACCCTGCTAGTCTGACCACTAACACGTGACCCCGGTAGTTTGACCCACTAACACGTGACCCCGCTAGTCTGACCACTCACAGGTAACTTCCATCTTGAAGCCCCTGGGGCTGCTGGAGGTGGCAAGGTCTGGTCTCCGTGCCGTGGACTTGAAGCGTAGTGTTGTGGTGCGTGGCTGTGCGGAGCTCCAGGTGTCCGTGCCCGACACGGCCCTTCCCTGTTGACTAGGGGCCCGCAGTACCTAGTGGGGATGAGCAACAGGTGTACACAGGTGTGAGGAAGGCACAGGGAGGTGAGGCAGCGATCTTGTCATGCTTACAACAACGTAGTGAACATAAGACATTATGAGGTGAGGTGGGTGGGGCAGGTCAAGAGGCAGCCAGGAGACTTACAGCTCCACACCACACCTCACACCTTGACAGCAGCGGCTGCAAAACCTTATATGAAACACAGTAAAGTTATTTAATAAAACACAGTAAAGCTATTTAAAGTATGTACCCGTCTCCTGGATTTCCTGGCCCCATCCTTCATCAGACTTTTGGACAAAGTGGAGAGCCGTGTAAGAAAGCTCATCTTTATTGTTCATCAAGTCTGGTGGGAACTGTCTGAAGATCAGAGCCTGCAACACCGTCGGGACGTTGGTGGTCTTACTGTTATGTACCAGGCCAATATTCTCAAAGTTCTGCACCTGACCCAACTCCGTGGCTCGTCAGTCATGCTGGAACTGCCGTTCTCATGAGCCCCATCAGCTAGCATTCTTTCCTAGGCTGACTCGCATCTGGAACTTGTTCGCTCAACAGGTTGATACACGGGAGGTCAACTGATCACATGAAGGCTCTGGCACACAGCTGGCTATAGGCTCATGTAGTTCCTTATATGATTGTTACCTATTGTTCTTAATGAATAAAAACTATTCCTACTGATGCATATAACATAAACTGCTATCATAAAATAAATGATTATCTAGTAGTGGGTTTCAACTTAGCTGTTGAAACCCACTACTGTGGTGCACCACAGCTGCACCACAGCTGCACCACAGCTGCACCACAGCTGCACCACAGCTGCACCACATCTGCACCACAGCTGCACCACATCTGCACCACAGCTGCACCACATCTGCACCACATCTGCACCACAGCTGCACCACAGCTGCACAACAGCTGCACCACAGCTGCACAAGCTGCACCACATCTGCACCACAGCTGCACCACAGCTGTACCACAAACACCACAGGAGGAACTATAACATGAGGGGGCGGTAGATCTTGACTTACTTGGTGGAGAACCCGTTCGGTTGGATGATCTCCAGGAAGTCCTCAGAGCACCTGCTGGTCTCCCGCACCTCACCCTCCAGCACCTTGTACAGCAGCAGCCCCGCGCGGCACCTCGTCCCTACCTGCACCACACACACGTATCATCGAAAGGGTAAGATTAAAGGATTCTAACACGAATCTTCTCAATATGTTTTCTTCATTGTGAGGGAAGTTGAAAAATTAGCTCTTCAAAGTTAATTTTCACATTATATTATGGTCTGAAGCCTAGGGTACAGCATTTTTTGCAAGGCACTGCTTGCGTTTCAAAGACAAATTTTCCTTACTCCGCCAAGGCTTATATTCGCTTGGGGTGGGGTGGTACAGGACATGATGGAGATGAACAAGTGGATCAATGGCATAATGGGTATTAATAGGCCATTGTGTGTTCTTTGAGTAGAGGCAAGAACATAGCAAACACGGTTTGCTATCGAAAAATATAAATTAACGTAAAATATAAATTCTATATAAATTATATAAAATAAATAAATATAAATCTCATAGTTATCGTGTGAGCCAGACCGGGCCAAGATAACAGGCAACAGTCATCGTGTGAGCCAGACCGGGCCAAGATAACAGGCAACAGTCATCGTGTGAGCCAGACCGGGCCAAGATAACAGGCAACAGTCATCGTGTGAGCCAGACCGGCCAAGATAACAGGCAACAGTCATCGTGTGAGCCAGACCGGGCCAAGATAACAGCAAACAGGATGGTCACCTGTTTCACTTAACAGCTGAATTTTAAATGTGAATATTTTGTTTGTTATACATTTGATTAATTACAATTAAAACTCCTTAATTAGGTAGAGTTGATCTGACTAGGGGGCAACACCTTAAGTTAGCTTAATGTGAGGTTGTGTGATTTATTCTGAGGAGTACTGAACAGTAAAGTTTGAAGAGCACATCTTTCTGTAATCTGAGGCACCTGAGGACTTTGAGTCTCTTATGGTACTCCAGGTACTCTCAGAACTGTGGTTCTTTACAGGCGTCTGGTACTGTGACTCACTCTGAGGAGTACTACACTTCACCCATTCCTATACACATACTGGCTCTCCACACACACTCACTCACTCACACACTCACTCACACACACACACACACACACCACACACACACACACACACAACACACACACCACACACACACACACACCACACACACACACAACACATGTCTAGGTCTTCAAGAAGACCTGGACAAGCTGAAGGAATGGTCGAACAAATGGTTGTTAGAGTTTAACCCAACCAATTGTAATGTAATGAAGATAGGTGTAGGGAGCAAGAGGCCAGATACAAGGTATCATCTGGGAGAGGAAATTCTTCAGGAGACAGAGAAAGAAAAAGACTTGGGGTTGATATCACGCCAGACCTGTCCCCTGCAGCCCATATCAAGAGGATAACATCAGCAGCATATGCCAGGCTGGCGAACATACGAACGGCATTCAGAAACTTGTGTAAAGAATCCTTCAGAACTTTGTATACCACATATGTCAGGCCAATCCTGGAGTATGCAGCACCAACATGGAGTCCATATCTAGTCAAGGATAAGACTAAACTGGAAAAGGTTCAAAGGTTTGCCACCAGACTAGTACCCGAGCTGAGAGGCATGAGCTACGAGGAGAGACTACGGGAATTAAATCTCACTTCGCTGGAAGACAGAAGAGTTAGGGGGGACATGATCACCACATTCAAGATTCTGAAGGGAATTGATAGGGTAGATAAAGACAGGCTATTTAAACACAAGGGGCACACGCACAAGGGGACACAGGTGGAAACTGAGTGCCCAAATGAGCCACAGAGATATTAGAAAAAACTTTTTAGTGTCAGAGTGGTTGACAAACGGAATGCATTAGGAAGTGATGTGGTGGAGGCTGACTCCATACACAGTTTCAAGTGTAGATATGATAGAGCCCAGTAGGCTCAGGAATCTGTACACCTGTTGATTGACGGTTGAGAGGCGGGACCAAACAGCCAGAGCTCAACCCCCGCAAACACAACTAGGTGAGTACACACAAACACACACACACCCACACACACACACACACAACACAACACACACACACACAACCACACACACCACACACACACACACACACAACACACACACATGCGAGGCTGGCTAACATCAGAACAGCGTTCAGGAACCTGTGTAAGGAATCATTCAGAATCTTGTACACCACATATGTAAGACCAATCCTGAAGTATGCGGCCCCAGCATGGAGCCCGTACCTTGTCAAGCACAAGACGAAGCTGGAAAAAGTGCAAAGGTATGCCACTAGACTAGTCCCAGAACTAAGAGGCATGAGTTACGAGGAAAGGCTGCGGGAAATGCAACTTACGACACTGGAAGACAGAAGAGTAAGGGGAGACATGATCACAACCTATAAAATCCTCAGAGGAATCGACCGGGTAAACAAGGATAAACTATTCAACACTGGTGGGACGCGAACAAGGGGACACAGGTGGAAACTGAGTACCCACATGAGCCACAGAGACGTTAGAAGGAACTTTTTCAGTGTCAGAGTAGTTAACGGATGGAATGCATTAGGCAGTGATGTGGTGGAGGCTGACTCCATACACAGTTTTAAATGTAGATATGATAGAGCCCAGTAGGCTCAGGAATCTGTACACCAGTTGATTGACAGTTGAGAGGCGGGACCAAAGAGCCAAAGCTCAACCCCCGCAAGCACAAATAGGTGAGTACAAATAGGTGAGTACACTCAGTACAGGCCAGTGTAACTGGCAGAGCGCTCCAGTGGATAAGGGAGTACCTAAGCTATAGGAAGCAGAGAGTTACAGTGAAGGGTGAGACCTCAGAATGGCGTGAAGTCACCAGTGGAGTCCCACAGGGCTCTGTACTTGGACCTATTCTGTTTCTGATATACGTAAATGATCTCCCAGAGGGTATAGACTCATTCCTCTCAATGTTTGCTGACGACGCCAAAATTATGAGAAGGATTAAGACAGAAGAGGACAAGCTGAGGCTTCAAGAAGACCTGGGCAAACTGAAGGAATGGTCCAACAAATGGCTGTTAGAGTTTAACCCAAAGAAATGTAATATAATGTAATGAAGATAATTGTAGGGAGCAGGAGGACAGATACAAGGTATCATTTGTTAAATTAAATTCTTCAAGAATTCAGAGAGAGAGAAAGACCTGGGGGGGTTGATGTCACGCCAGACCTGTTCCCTGAAGCCCATATCAAGAGGATAACATCAGGGGCATATGCAATGCTGGTCAACATAAGAACGGCCTTTAGAAACTTGTGTAAGGAATCATTCAGAACCTTGAATACAATATATGTCAGACCAATCCTGGAGTATGCAGCTCCAGCATAGGGTCCATATCTTGTCATGCGTAAGACTAAACTGGAGAAGCTTCAAAGGTTTGCCATCAGACTAGTCCCCGAATTGAGGGGTATGAGCTACGAGGAGAGACTTCGGGAATTAAACCTCCCATTGTGGGAAGACAGAAGAGTTCTGGGGGTCATGATCACCACTTACAAGGTTCTCAAGGGACGAATTGTTAGGGTACATAAAAATTGATTATTTAACACTAGGGACACACGCACTAGGGGCCACAGGTGGAAATTGAGTGCCCAAATGAGCCATAGAGACATTATAAATTATTTTGTTATTGTCAGAATAGTTGACAAATGGAATCCATTAGGCAATGATGTGGTGGAGGCTGACTCCATACACAGTTTTAAATATAGATATGACAGAGCCCAGTAGGCTCAGGAATCTGTACACCAGTTGATTGGCAGTTGAGAGGCACACACCCACACAATTTCATACACGACAGTCTGGTGGTCATGGGAGGCACTTACATTAATGTTCCAGAGGCACTCGACGCCCTGAGGGTACTCTCCGATATCCCAGCCTGGCGTGACCAGCGTCTGCTCCAGCTTGCCGCCCTCCTGCACCGTCAGGTTGGTGCCCGCCTCCTGCAGCCACACGTCCCCACCACACGCCTCCGTCCCTGGAGGAGACGGCGATAGAACCACCTTAATGCTGGGTACGCTGAAGGATCAGAGAGCAGTACATGGTGATAGATTAGCTATTGGATAGATTGAGAGTAATAGAGAGACAACGGTTGTCAGTACTCACGTGGGACTCTTGAAGCTTACAGAACCAAAGGGTTTGGCGAGCTGGGGACTGAAGAACTTGAGGACCAGGACGAAAACTCAGAAAACAGGAAAAGGACGGCGTCGAGAGGGGCAACGCCATTGGTTAGGCGCCTACTGTGGATTCAAGTCGTCGCTTCATTGGTAGTTGATGTAGTTTCCATTCTTTATACACCACCAGGCTGCCTAGCGGCTAGGGACGCTTGATGTCTAGTTGAGGGCTAGGAGGAGGGGCTCAGTCTTGATGGTGGTGCTGTCTCGGAGTGTGTGTGTTGATAGATGCATTCTTCTTTCTTCGTTCTTCCTACTGATGGTTTGACTTCATCTTCTTCTTTGGTTCTTCGGTCTTCACAGGCTTCATGTAGGCTGGCTGAAGAGGTAAAACTGGCACTCGAAGTTTCATCAGTTAGGTAATTCTTTGGGTTGTTTCGTCGAGGAGAGTATGAAGGCCCAATCAAGATGTCGTCTGATGAGTCAGCTGAATCCAATGAAGGATGAGGAGCAGCAGCAGCAGCAGCAGCAGCAGCAGCAGCAGCAGCAGCAGCAGCAGCAGCAGCAGCAGCAGCAGCAGCAGCAGCAGCAGCAGCAGCAGCAGCAGGAGGTCCTGCCGCCGATATAAAAGGTTCTGTGGGCTCACAGACGATGGGTGGAACTGTATCAGAAGTCGATAGCTTAGAATACGTCGGCTTCAGAGTTGCTTCTGTTGTAGTAGCTGCAGGAGCGGCCGTTGTAGTAGCTGCAGGAGCGGTCGTTGTAGTAGCTGCAAGAGCGGTCGTTGTAGTAGCTGCAAGAGCGGCCGTTGTAGTAGCTGCAGGAGCGGTCGTTGTAGTAGCTGCAGGAGCGGCCGTTGTAGTAGCTGCAGGAGCGGTCGTTGTAGTAGCTGCAGGAGCGGTCGTTGTAGTAGCTGCAAGAGCGGTCGTTGTAGTAGCTGCAGGAGCGGTCGTAGTAGTAGCTGCAGGAGCGGCCGTTGTAGTAGCTGCAGGAGCGGTCGTTGTAGTAGCTGCAGGAGGGTCGTAGTAGTAGCTGCAGAAGCGGCCGTTGTAGAATACGTCGGCTTCAGAGTTGCTTCCGTTGTAGTAGCTGCAGGAGCGGCCGTTGTAGTAGCTGTAGGAGCGGCCGTTGTAGTAGCTGCAGGAGCGGCCGTTGTAGTAGCTGTAGGAGCGGCCGTTGTAGTAGCTGCAGGAGCGGCCGTTGTAGTAGCTGTAGGAGCGGCCGTTGTAGTAGCTGCAGGAGCGGCCGTTGTAGTAGCTGTAGGAGCGGCCGTTGTAGTAGCTGCAGGAGCGGCCGTTGTAGTAGCTGCAGGAGCGGCCGTTGTAGTAGCTGTAGGAGCGGCCGTTGTAGTAGCTGTAGGAGCGGCCGTTGTAGTAGCTGCAGGAGCGGCCGTTGTAGTAGCTGCAGGAGCGGCCGTTGTAGTAGCTGCAGGAGCGGCCGTTGTAGTAGCTGTAGGAGCGGCCGTTGTAGTAGCTGTAGGAGCGGCCGTTGTAGTAGCTGTAGGAGCGGCCGTTGTAGTAGCTGTAGGAGCGGCCGTTGTAGTAGCTGTAGGAGCGGCCGTTGTAGTAGCTGTAGGAGCGGCCGTTGTAGTAGCTGCAGGAGCGGCCGTTGTAGTAGCTGCAGGAGCGGCCGTTGTAGTAGCTGTAGGAGCGGCCGTTGTAGTAGCTGCAGGAGCGGCCGTTGTAGTAGCTGTAGGAGCGGCCGTTGTAGTAGCTGCAGGAGCGGCCGTTGTAGTAGCTGCAGGAGCGGCCGTTGTAGTAGCTGTAGGAGCGGCCGTTGTAGTAGCTGTAGGAGCGGCCGTTGTAGTAGCTGTAGGAGCGGCCGTTGTAGTAGCTGTAGGAGCGGCCGTTGTAGTAGCTGCAGGAGCGGCCGTTGTAGTAGCTGCAGGAGCGGCCGTTGTAGTAGCTGCAGGAGCGGCCGTTGTAGTAGCTGCAGGAGCGGCCGTTGTAGTAGCTGCAGGAGCGGCCGTTGTAGTAGCTGCAGGAGCGGCCGTTGTAGTAGCTGCAGGAGCGGCCGTTGTAGTAGCTGCAGGAGCGGCCGTTGTAGTAGCTGCATGAGCGGCAGTTGTAGTAGCTGTAGGAGCGGCCGTTGTAGTAGCTGCAGGAGCGGCCGTTGTAGTAGCTGCAGGAGCGGCCGTTGTAGTAGCTGCAGGAGCGGCCGTTGTAGTAGCTGTAGGAGCGGCCGTTGTAGTAGCTGCAGGAGCGGCCGTTGTAGTAGCTGTAGGAGCGGCCGTTGTAGTAGCTGCAGGAGCGGCCGTTGTAGTAGCTGTAGGAGCGGCCGTTGTAGTAGCAGATATTAAGTCGGTGAGTGCTGCAGCGCTCACAGTGATGTCCGACACTGGGTCCGGATCATGAGGAGAACTCGTGACTGGAGTAGAGGTGATGTAAACTTCGTCGGGTATGGTGAAGGTTGGGAGACCAATAGCAGTGTAGAGGATATTCAAAATCCTCACACATTCTTGGTGATTGGAGCCAGCAATCTTGCTAGCTGCGGTTGACAAAGCGAACACAGTACAATACAGTGACTGGTCGGTTTGAGGTGGTGATGGCGACAGTTGACTCGGCGAGTGGCTGACAGAATGGGAGCTGGGCCTCCCCTCCCAGGGAGCAGGGCCTCCCTTGGCTGGAAAGTTTCTTTTGCGGCTCCTCTTCCTCCCGGGAGCTCCGGGAAAAGGGCGGCTTGAACGGTGAAGGATGAGGTGGCTTCTGGGTGGATGGTTGGAACCGAGGCATTGGAGCTGGTGCCCGCAGTCGATGTACGTTTGGCTGACTTCAGAGTCTTGATAACGTCTTGACGGCGGGGGCAGCGGTGGGGAAATTGCCGGATGCTTGCCATTGCATAGTAGGCAGATTTCAGTTTCAGACGTGCAGATAGTGTAGTGGTGATTAACGGCGCAAATGCTGCACTTTGGGGCTGGTTGATGACACTCGTTGGTGAGGTGGGAGTACTCGTAGCACCGGAAGCACTGGTTGATCTTGTAATATCGCTCCATTTTCACTTTGTATGGCAGTATCAGGATGCCAAAGCAGCGGAAGCCATGATTGGTAGCCCCGCAAAGTCATTGCTACGGAGGTGAAGGTTATCTTCAGGGTTGCTTGCTTGCCGACAGTGTGCATGTTGAAAATCTCGCCGGTGTATGTTATCATGTTCCCGTTTTCTCGATGTATGTTGTTTAGAATCGTTACTAACTGACAATCCGTAATCCAAGAGCTGATCCCGCTGATAAAGACGGTTCTTTCGGCGAGCATCTGACGTGGAAAGGTAAAATTGAGGTGCGTGGTGCTAAACGTAGCTTCGTTACACATTAGTTTGTCGAGGTCGTCCATGCTCGAGAAGTAGAATGTGATGTCCGTGCCCTCCTGGCTGATGTTGATAGGTGTTACGCCAGCGACGTCTTTCAGGAGCTTCAGGAAGTTTGTTTTGGAGAATGCAAGCTTGTCAAGGGGTGTTCCTCGGACCTTGTAGCATTTGTGACACGTGGTAGCCAGGACACAGTGACGAAGGGCAGGCAGAGATGTATAGTAGCGGAAACGTCAGCTTCCGACGAACGCTGTGTCTAATAATCAGTGATGCAAGCATGTGGGACTCGTTGTCGGCACCATTACTAACTGGCTACACACAGTTTTGTTCTCTGGAAAACTTAAGATTCTGAGCACCCATCAGCACAAATCATTGCAGTTTTGTGAGGAAGAGCACATCAATACTCCAAGACCCAGAGAATATCTTTTTGGAAACAATACCGATTTTGTCTACAATTGATGGACAAACAACGTTGTTGATTTGTTGATTAGCTGCTGTCCAGCTGACTAGTATTCTGCACAACCCAGTATGCACGCAACCCAAACTGTAGTACTGCAATCGTCGCCCATGACCGATTATTATTATTGTATTTTTTGTTTTGTGAGGACAGTATTACTGACCAGGTCACTTAGAGTCCTACCCTGAAGGGCAAGGCGATACCCTGCGGGCATTGCCACAAGGGGACACTTTAGAAAGTGTAATGTGCCTTACATGGAAAGGTAGACCAAACTGCTCAATTAGGTGTTGGATATCCCAGATTCCACCTGGGAGAATCATTTTACGACCTCAATTGGAGGAGAATGAATTTCTCCAGGCCAAGTAGTGTCTCAGGCAGACACTAGTGCAGTGATTCGGTCTTCACTACGTGGAGATGTCATGGGGAAGTCCAAGAGATAAAGGCAATGGAGGCAGCTTTCAGACAAAGAGGAGGGACAGTGGACCGAGGTGCAGCAGGCACCGAAGAAAACTGCTATCAAGGCTTCACCACGTGCTTCTACCAGCAAGACACCAGACATAATGAACCTAGAGAGGACAGCATCAGTCACACACCAGCCAGTGTCAGACAGTGTACTTCTCTCCACAGCCCAGCCACAGGACAACAGTATGAGACAGGAGGGGACACCACCAGTCACACACCAGACACCGTCAGACTCTGCACATCTTCCAAAATTCAAGATAATGCAGACAGACCACTTTCCTACAGCATATGGGGTAGTAACGGCAATGGAAAAAGAACAACCAGAGCTCAAACTTTCCATCACAGTCAACCTGAGAGGAGAAATTATAATGACACCACGAAACCAACAGACTGCAAATTACTTAGAAAAAGTAAGAGTCCTGCAAGGGAAACCTGTATGCTTGGAAAAGCTGGACCCTTCAGAAAGACGCACACGAGTCGTGCTTTTGGGATACCCAATCAACTTTCCTCTGGATCCAGTACTAGAACACAAGCAAATCCTGAATGCGGAACGATGCCGCACAAAAGTAGACAAGGCAGCGACACGTCAGGTTCTGGTGACCATCATGGGACATGTGCCAGAAACATTCAGTCTTGGAAATTGGGGAACATACCGACAGAGACCATACGTCCCGGAACCCCTGCGCTGCTTCAGGTGTCAGAAATACGGCCACCATCAATCACGCTGCACTGGTCAGGAGAGATGCGGAGTGTGCAGCCTGAGGAATCCAACCAAAGACTGTATAGACAATCATAAGGCAAACCAGACCACAACAGCCAAATGTCAAGATTGTGGAGGTAAACATCATGCCTGGAACACAACCTGCTCTGCACGGAAAGAAAAGGTGCAGACAGCTCAGGCCATGATAAACACACAGACCAGCACCACATACACCAACACCAACGTCTGGAACACTTGTGCACAGCCACAACAGAGACCCATTCTCGCAGAACAAAATTTCCCGGTTCTATCAACTCCAAATCAGAAAATACACAAAAATGCTGCAGAAATACAACAAAAGCAAAAAACAATCACTTTCGGAATCAACACAACAGATATACAGTTCTACTGAGGTCCAGCTGAAAAACATGGTGAAGATCATGGCAGAGACCATTATCAATTGTTTACAGATGACGCACAACGCCTCGCAACAATGGACTCAAAAAATCACTTGTGTAATAATGGACAAGATCGTGCGGCAGACTACAGTTACACAAGAAATAGACAGTCTGAGACAAGACGGAGCACAAGAGGACAAACAATGCAACATGGACATACAAACTACCAACAACAGTCGGGTAGTCAAGACAACAGAACATTCAGATCCACAAAAGCAACTGCAAGAAGACCACTCAAGATCAAAAGAATCCTACAGCACACGAGACAGACATCAACAGAAAATGCAGTCTGATATGCAACAACATCAACAAATAAGTATTGAACAGCAGAGATGAACAGGTTCCAACAACATACGAGGCAGGCATGAACAATCAATGCATCCTGATATGCAGCAACATCAACAACGAAATACTGGATGACAGAGATGCACAGGTTCCAGCAACACAAGAAGCGGCCACGAGCAATCACTGCAGTCCAATGTGAAGCAATACCAACAGCAAAGTGATGGTCAAAAGGAATGCACAGATTCCAACAATGCAGAGGTTGACCACGAGCAATCAGTACAGTCCAATTTGCACCGACACGACTTGCGAGGTGGAGAATATAGAGGTCGATTCCAAGGAGGCGTTCTACTAGGACAGGCAACACCAACCGAAACCGTCGTCTGGCCATTACAAGTACTGCAGTGGAACATACAAGGTCTTGGAAATAAAAACCACACACTTCAGGACGCTGCAATAAGTACGAAAGCAGATATTATCGTTTTGGAAGAAACTTTTCCCAGCCACGAAGTCCTTCAGATTAGCAGGATATAACCCAAAATATATATATTATACTGTATAAACAGGGGAGACAAAGGAGGGTTAATGACCCTAGTCAGAAACACCATACCCAGCAAGAAAATAGACCCAGTTTCATATGTGGATGGAGTAGAGGTATTAGCAATAACAGGGAATTTGGCTAATATTGAGCTCCCCCTAAATTGAGTTTGCAGCTGCTGCAAACAATGCTATTCCAATCATAATCCCAGGAAACACAAAACGAAATAACTATTGGTTCTATAGTAATAAAGTTAAAGAACAAAACCACAGAGTCAACATCTTCAGAAAACATCAAAAGAGAAACCCCCACACCAGAAGGAAGAACTCTGCTAAGAGCGGTGGTGTCTGAAGCAAGACGAGTTTCTAGAGAAGTAAAGAAGGCAAGATGGTTTGAGTGGTGTCAAACTCTAAATGAACATAGTAGTCTTGGCAAGATATGGGGTCAGATTAAAACTATATCAGGTCGCCCGGCCCGACCACAGGCATGTATTCAACCATTGCAGGAGGCTGAGAGACTTGCTTTCCAATTTGCAAAAAAGAGCAGATTCAAATCAGCATCTTGCAATGGTCAAAAGGCAGCACGAATAATTAAAACAAGAAAAGATAGCTAAGAACATAGAGAACTATTCATGAGAGTAGAGCTACAAATGACGAATGTGACTGTCCCGTCACAAAACAACAACTAGTCGGAGCCAAAAACTGCAGTAAGGACACTGCACCAGGTACTGATAACATTACATATTCAATGACCGCACACGCAGGTCCTGCTGGAGAACAAGGGATATTGGACGTCATTAATGTATCTTGGCAGCAAGGCAAACTATCGACCTTCTTGGAAGAAAGCAGATATCATTCCGATTCCAAAGCCGAAAGAACCTGGCAATTACAGACCCATTTCAATAACATCATGCATTAGTAAAACTGCAGAACGGAAGGTCTTAAATAGGCTACTGTGGAAGACTGGAGACCTGCATAAACACATATTTGGCTTCACTAGAGGAGTAGGTACTGCCAACTGCATAGCAACATTACTAGGAACAGTTAACTCAGGTCGGATATAGTAATCTTCCTTGATCTAGGAAAAAAACATTCGATCTTGCAAACCCGCAACCAATGTTAGGAAAATAAAGGTGTAAAGGGAAATATGCTAGGATGGATTCAAGATTATCTTAGTCACAGGTATGCCAGAGTAAAGTTGAAAGGACAAGTGTTGGTCTACCATTGCATGAGAATGGGACCCCGCAAGGAGGCGTCCTCAGTCCTTGTCTTTTAACATCCTTATGGAAAACTTCGTTACCATGACATCTACAGAAGGGGTTAAATTGCTAAGCAATTTACTGCTTAAATTGCTTATGATATTGCATTAGTCATTACAGGTCCTTCACTTCTAAATAAAGCACAAGAGGCGTTAGATAAAGTAACATCTGAATGCAGCATTTTAGGGCTTAACATATCTGCACAGAAGTCTAAGGCAATGATACTAAGTGGCAACTCTCTAGACAGGCACCTATGCATTCAAGACATTAACCTTCAGTGGGTTACACAATATCTATATCACAGAGTTTGGATAGTTTCAAAAATGACTTTCAATAAGCAAATTCAATATCTGAAGTTGAAAGCAAAATCACGACTGAATATAATGAGAGCAATCACAGGGCCCCGTCTAGGAGCGAGACACAAAGTGCTAAGAATACTTTACATACATGCTATTCATTCCCGAGTTGATTATGCAGTGCCTGACCTACTCACTCTTTCTCCTGATCAGTGGGCAAACGTTGAGGTTATTCAAAATGATGTAATGCGAGTCATAACAAAGGCTCCCAGATTAACTAAAATACTGAACCTAAGACTAGAAACCAAGCTAACGTCAAATGAAATAAGGGTAAAAGGGATTGCTGCATGTGTGCTGACCAAGATATTGACTAAACCTAGAAACAGTTCATTTAAAGATATAATCACTGGAGCACTAACTTGGGACAGAAAAGCCTTCAGTAGCAACAGGTGGATCCATGAACACCATCAATACATTCGATACAACAAATACAGTCACTGAGAGGGGTGTCGACGAAATACATGCAAACTTCGTTATGCAAGCCTCTTGGGATCGTTGCCAGCAGACTTTATGATTATGGTTATTGAAGGAAAACAGAACCAAACTAATCCTCATCTGCTACGTAATATTGCACAAATGCATATAGAAGCAAACTTGGCATTTGACAGCCTAACATACCTCACAGAAGGATCAGTAGACCAGCAGGGACAAAAAACCGGTGCAGCAGTTAAGGCAGGAAATTCTGTAGTTAGTTGGAGACTCTCAAACGAGTGTTCAACTTTACAAACAGAGATGCTAGTGATTCAAAAGGTTTTGGAACATGCTCTTGTTGAACACCGACAACATGTTATCATACATACATATTCGAGAACTGTCATTGATACCTTGCAACAAGAACACATACAAGACAACATCCATCTGATCACAAATGTAATATCATTAAAAATAAAATGATATTGCAGACAAAGCTGCAAAACTTGCAACTAGGAGCAGAAATGTAGACATTTATATACCACAGAGTCTATCACAGATTAAGAAAGTAATTACAAATAGAGCAACACAGCAGTTGCAACATCAGGATCTGCGGGTTGGTACAAGAATTCAACCAACGGGCTCACCATAGCCCGTGCTACTTGTAGCTTGTTCCGAGTAGTTAAATCTATAAGAACAACAACAACTAAGAACCACTTACCCTGATGAAAGGGAGCAGTAGAACAACAGAAGTACACTTACATCGCATCAGGCTTGGTTACCCATGTGCATGGGAAATAGGCTTACAGGTTCCGGAAGATGAAAAGAAATGTCAGGACTGCAAAAATGCCCGACAGACCACTGGAACATTATCTAACACAGTGCACAGTTACAAACCCAATAAGATTTCAACTTAGATTCAACAGAGAAGTTGAATCCACGATTGATTCAACTTCACGATTGATTCAATTGATTTTGTACCACGTGTTGTTAAACACGTGGTACAAAATCTTACTGAAGCGAACATGCAAGTCATAAATACTCATACTCCGCCTAAGTAAAACAGAAACAAGTAACACTTAGTAGGCCAGCCATAGGCTTAGGGCCCATGCAGGAATATCCATGCAACAAAAAAAAGGACTCACGTGACTCGGCGCTGTGAACTGACTGAGCACTGTGACCATCTTCTGCGCCAGCTGTGGGAACAACTGTCTGCGACACCTTTGCGGAGGGTGTCACACTCTCCTCTGAGGGTGTCTGTGTCACAGCCTCTTCTTGAAGTGCCTCCTTGGGGGGTGTCTGTGTCACAACCTTTTCTTGAAGTGCCTCCTTGGGGGGGTCTGTGTCACAGCCTCTTCTTGAAGTGCCTCTCGGGGGGTGTCTGTGTCACGGTCTCTTCCTGAAGTGCCTCCTCGGGGGGTGTCTGTGTCACGGTCTCTTCCTGAAGTGCCTCCTCGGGGGGTGTCTGTGTCACGGTCTCTTCCTGAAGTGCCTCCTCGGGGGGTGTCTGTGTCACAGTCTCTTCTTGAAGTGCCTCCTCGGGGGGTGTGTCTGTGTCACGGTCTCTTCCTGAAGTGCCTCCTCGCGGGGTGTCTGTGTCACGGTCTCTTCCTGAAGTGCCTCGGGGGGTGTCTGTGTCACGGTCTCTTCCTGAAGTGCCTCTCGGGGGGTGTCTGTGTCACAGCTTCCTCCAGAGGGGCACGTGTCTGTAGCGTGGTCATTACCTCCTCCGTCACGGGGTCCTCTGGTGAGGATTCAACAACAGGATCCCGTCTCGCCTCCAGCTGACGGGGCTCCGGGCTCCTGATGGGGGTGAAGGAGATTTAATTGAGTGTTGCCACCGGAGGCGGCAAGATTATTCTGCACCCAGAATACTGTGAGCGGTAGAGCAAAAAAGGATTACAGAGGGCATAAAAGATCTTTATTAGACCTCAACGGAGATTATTACAATCACAATTACATCTATCCTGCACACCTCATAATTATAATGTCAGCTAGTTACAGAGATTCTTCCATTTAAAATAGTTATGTATTTACAAGTAAATATTATACATTAATGGTAGGCCTTTTCACTAATCTATATAAATAAA
>WNGS01000314.1:107460-124128 GCA_020271785.1 Procambarus virginalis | reverse complement strand
GTCTCTCCCTTATACCAGCCACCACGACCACCGTCCTCTCCCTTATACCGGCACCAGCCACCACGACCACTGTCCTCTCCCTTATACCGGCCACCAGCCCCCACGACCACTGTTCTCTCCCTTACCAGCCCCCACGACCACTGTTCTCTCCCTTATACCGGCCCCCCACGACCACTGTCCTCTCCCTTATACCGGCCACCACGACCACTGTCCTCTCCCTTATACCGGCCACCAGCCACCACGACCACTGTCCTCTCCCTTATACCGGCCACCAGCCCCCACGACCACTGTTCTCTCCCTTATACCAGCCCCCACGACCACTGTTCTCTCCCTTATACCGGCCCCCCCGACCACTGTCCTCTCCCTTATACCGGCCACCACGACTACTGTCCTCTCCCTTATACCGGCCACCACGACCACTGTTCTCTCCCTTATACCAAGCCCCCACGACCACTGTCCTCTCCTTATACCGGCCACCAGCCCCCACGACCACTGTCCTCTCCCTTATACCGGCCACCACGACCACAGTCCTCTCCCTTATACCGGCCCCCACGACCACTGTCCTCTCCCTTATACCGGCCACCAGCCCCCACGACCACTGTCCTCTCCATTATCAAGAACACTGGCCTCTGTTTTTAAAGAACATGGTTCAAAGCCTTGAACTTTGTTACATCTCCGCCTGTTTAAGGAAACATTTTCACATTCCCGTCTTTCTACAACCAAAATCTTGTTTCCTCCAATTACAAATCCGGAATATAGTCACAATAACTCTAGTGCATGAAATAATATTTAATTACCATTTAAGCAAAGGTGTGAGGACAAGCCCAGGCCGCCCCACACCAGCTCCCAGCACCCTCACTTGGTTGCCTGACTATGTCTATAGGCAGCCCATTTCCGGTTAAGGGAGGGCCAAGGACACCATCTCAAGAGTGCCAGGAGCGACCTGCATCAATGGGTCTTATAGAGTCACACTAAAGAGTTTTAGGGGAGAGAGAGAGATGAAGTGGGTGTGTGACTAGAGGGTTGAGCTGTGGGGCAGAGTAAGGGGGTTGGCATTAACCTTGCTGGCTGCACATGTCCCAAGGTTTCGTAGTAGAATTTGAGACTTGGAATCTTTAGTATAGTGTTCAAGGCTCTAAGCCACAAAATGTCTTACAATGTGGAGGCTCTACAGAGGGTGGTGAGCGTGCGTCACAGAGCTCCAAGACTCTATCTCTCCACAAGCTCTAAAGTATTATAACACATTGTATTGTAGCTCTTACCCAAGAGTATATGAAATAAATAAAATTAGATTTTTTGTTGTTGCTGTATTATCCTGTTGTTGGTGTATTATCCTGTTGTGGGTGTATTATCCTGTTGTGAGTGTATTATCCTGGAGTGTGTGTATTATCCTGTTGTGAGTGTATTATCTTGTTGTGGGTGTATTATCCTGTTGTGGGCGTATTACCTGTAGTGGGATATCCTGTTGTTGGTGTATTATCCTGTTGTGGGCGTATTATCCTGTTGTTGGTGTATTATCCTGTTGTGGGCGTATTATCCTGTTGTTGGTGTATTATCCTGTTGTGGGCGTATTATCTGTTGTTGTGTATTATCCTGTTGTTGGTGTATTATCCTGTTGTGGGCGTATTATCCCTGTTGTGGGTGTATTATCCTGTAGTGGGTGTATTATCCTGTTATGTGTGTATTATCCTGTTGTGTGTTTATTATCCTGTTGTGTGGTATTATCCTGTTGTGGTTGTGTATTCCTGTTGTGAGTGTATTATCCTGTTGTGGGCGTATTATCCTGTTGTGAGTGTATTATTCTGTTGTGTGTGTATTATCCTGTTGTGTGTTTATTATCCTGTTGTGAGTGTATTATCCTGTGGTGAGTGTATTATCCTGTTGTGAGTGTATTATCCTGTTGTGAGTGTATTATCCTGTTGTGTGAGTGTATTATCCTGTGGTGAGTGTATTATCCTGTTGTGGAGGGTGATTATCCTGTGGTGGGTGTATATTATCCTGTTGTGGATGTAAATATCCTGTTGTGATGTGTATTATCCTTTGTGGGATGTATTATCCCTGTTGTGGTGTATATCCTGGTTGATGTGTGTATTATCCTGTGTGTGCGTGTATTATCTGTTGTGAGTGTATTATCCTGTTGTGGGTTTGTCTTTTGGTGATTGTCTTGTGTGTTATATCCTTGTGTGTGTGGTCCGTGTGAGTTATTCCGGTGGTATCTGTGTAGTGCTAACGTTGTGGTATTATCCTGTTGTGAGTGTATTATCCTGTTGTGATGTTATGTGTATGATATCCTGTGTGGGTTCGTGGTATTAATATCCTGTTGTGAGTGGTATTATCCTGTTGTGGATGTATTCCTGTTTGTGGGTGTATTATCCGTGTATGTGGTTTATTATCCTGTTGGTGTTAGAGTGGTGTATAACCTGTTGTGGGTGTATTATCCTTTGTGGGTGTATTATCCTGTTTGAGTGTATTATCCTGTTGTGGGCGTATTATCCTGTTGTGAGTGTATATCCTGTTGTGGTGTATTATCCTGTGTGAGTTATTATCCTGTTGTGGGTGTATTATCCCTGTTGTGGTGTATTATCCTGTTGTGGATTGTATTATCCTGTTGTGGGTGTTATATCCTGTTGTGGGTGTATATCCTGTATTGTGGTGTATTATCCTGTTGAGTGTATTATCCTGTTGTGTGTTAGTTATCCTGTGTGTGAGTGTATTATCTGTTGTGGGTGTATTATCCTGTTTAGTGATCTTTAGGATTAGTACCTGTGTAGGTAGTATTATCCTGTTGTGTATGCTGTGTGTATTATCCTGTGGTGAGTGTATTATCCTGTTGTCGAACATGGGTGATCTTTGGGTTATCCTGTTGTGAGTGTATTATCTGTTGTGGGTGTATTATCGGTGTTATTATGCTGTTGTGGTGTATTATCCTGTTGTGTGTTTATTATCCTTGGTTGGTCTGTGTGATGTATTATCCTGTGAGTGTATTATCCGGTGTTGGAGTGTATTATCCTGTTGGTGATCCTGTTAGTGGATTATCCTTGTGTGTGTGATCTGTGGGTATTATCCTGTTGCGTGAGTGATATTATCATGTTGTGGGTGTATTATCCTGTTGTGTATGTAATATCCTGTTGTGTGTGTATTATCCTGTTGTGGATGTATTATCCTGTTGTGGGTGTATTATCCTGGTATGTGTGTATTATCCTGTTGTGGGTGTATTATCCTGTTGTGAGTGTATTATCCTGTTGTGGGTGTATTATCCTGTTGTGGGTGTATTATCCTGTTGAGTGTATTATCCTGTTGTGGGTGTATTATCCTGTTGTGGGTGTATTATCCTGTTGTGGGTGTATTATCCTGTTGTGAGTGTAATATCCTGTTGTGGGTGTATTATCCTGTTGTGAGTGTATTATCCTGTTGTGGATGTATTATTCTGTTGTGGGTGTATTATCCTGTTGTGGGTGTATTATCCTATTGTGAGTATATTATCCTGTTGTGAGTGTATTATCCTGTTGTGGGTGTATTATCCTGTTGTGAGTGTATTATTCTGTTGTGGGTGTATTATCCTGTTGTGAGTGTATTATCCTGTTGTGAGTGTATTATCCTGTTGTGGGTGTATTATCCTGTTGTGGGTGTATTATCCTATTGTGAGTGTATTATCCTGTTGTGAGTGTATTATCCTGTTGTGGGTGTATTATCCTGTTGTGAGTGTATTATCCTGTTGTGGGTGTATTATCCTGTTGTGAGTGTATTATCCTGTTGTGGGTGTATTATCCTGTAGTGGATGTATTATCCTGTTGTGAGTGTATTATCCTGTTGTGGGTGTATTATCCTGTTGTGGGTGTATTATCCTGTAGTGGATGTATTATCCTGTTGTGAGTGTATTATCCTGTTGTGGGTGTATTATCCTGTTGTGGGTGTATTATCCTGTTGTGGGTGTATTATCCTGTTGTGGGTGTATTATCCTGTTGTGGGTGTATTATCCTGTTGTGGGTGTATTATCCTGTTGTGGGTGTATTATCCTGTTGTGGGTGTATTATCCTGTTGTGGGTGTATTATCCTGTTGTTGACTTGTTATGGTCACATAAAAACAAATAATGACAGAAATCACTGAATAATTTCTGGGAGAGATGGTGAGCATAACTGTACCACAGTTGTACAGTGACTGTACCAGAGCTGTACAGTGACTGTACCTGAGCTGTACAGTGACTGTACCAGAGCTGTACAGTGACTGTACCAGAGCTGTACAGTGACTGTACCTGAGCTGTACAGTGACTGTACCAGAGCTCTACAGTGACTGTACCAGAGCTCTACAGTGACTGCTAACAAGGATAATAACAAACACTACAAACTTTTCCAGGTGAATTTATTACAAACTACAAAAAAAACACGCGTTGTATTTGGCAATAGTCATGACTACAAGCGAGAGTCACACCTTTGGTGTTGGCTAAACCTGGGAAGCCGGCAGGCCACACCTGGGGTGCCGGCTGGCCATACCTGGGGGAGCCGGCTGGCTAAACTTGGGGTGCCGGCTGGCCATACCTGGGGTGCTGGCTGGCCATACCTAGGGGAGCCGGCTGGCTAAACTTGGGGTGCCGGCTGGCCATACCTGGGGTGCTGGCTGGCTACACCAAGGGTGCCGGCTGGCCATACCTGGGGTGCTGGCTGGCCACACCTGGGGTGCTGGCTGTCTACACCAGGGGTGCCGGCTGGCCACACCTGGGGTGCTGGCTGGCCACACCTGGGGTGCTGGCTGGCTACACCTGGGCTTCCGGCTGGCTACACCTGGGGTGCCGGCTGGCTAAACTTGGGGTGCCGGCTGGCCACACCTGGGGTGCCGGCTGGCCACACCTGGGGTGCTGGCTGGCCACACCTGGGGTGCCGGCTGGCTACACCTGGGGTGCCGGCTGGCTAAACTTGGGGTGCCGGCTGGCCACACCTGGGGTGCCGGCTGGCCACACCTGGGGTGCCGGCTGGCCACACCTGGGGTGCCGGCTGGCCACACCTGGGGTGCCGGCTGGCTACACCAGGGGTGCCGGCTGGCCACACCTGGGGTGCTGGCTGGCCACACCTGGGGTGCCGGCTGGCCACACCTGGGGTGCCGGCTGGCCACACCTGGGGTGCCGGCTGGCCACACCTGGGGTGCCGGCTGGCCACACCTGGGGTGCCGGCTGGCTACACCAGGGGTGCCGGCTGGCCACACCTGGGGAGCTGGCTGGCTACACCTGGGGTGCCGGCTGGCTACACCAGGGGTGCCGGCTGGCCACACCTGGGGAGCTGGCTGGCTACACCTGGGGTGCCGGCTGGCTACACCAGGGGTGCCGGCTGGCCACACCTGGGGAGCTGGCTGGCTACACCAGGGGTGCTGGCTGGCTACACCAGGGGTGCCGGCTGGCCACACCTGGGGAGCTGGCTGGCTACACCAGGGGTGCCGGCTGGCCACACCTGGGGAGCCGGCTGGCTACACCAGGGGTGCTGGCTGGCCATACCTGGGGAGCTGGCTGGCTACACCAGGGGTGCTGGCTTGCCACACCTGGGGAGCTGGCTGGCTACACCAGGGGTGCCGGCTGGCTACACCTGGGGTGCTGGCTGGCCACACCTGGGGAGCTGGCTGGCTACACCAGGGGTGCCGGCTGGCTACACCTGGGGTGCCGGCTGGCTACACCAGGGGTGCCGGCTGGCTACACCTGGGGTGCCGGCTGGCTACACCAGGGGTGCTGGCTGGCCATACCTGGGGAGCTGGCTGGCTACACCAGGGGTGCCGGCTGGCTACACCAGGGGTGCTGGCTGGCCATACCTGGGGAGCTGGCTGGCTACACCAGGGGTGCTGGCTGGCCACACCAGGGGAGCTTAGTACACCTTAGGTGCTGGCCACACCTGGATTTCCGGCAAGACCTGAAGTGTTGACAACACCTGGGCTGCTAGCCACACTTAGGATGGTGACTTGACACACCGGGCTGTTTACCGGCCATACCTGGGGTGTTGGTGACACCTCTCCTCGCCAGTCACTACACCCGCGACTTCCTCTAGGCCGGAATGATCAAATACACGCCACGCCATGCCACGCCACACACCACACCATTCCACACCACCCTACACCACACATCACACGCCACACCACACCACTCCATACATCCTACATTTGTAAATCTCCCTCTGGGCCAGAACCACATAGTCCGTCCTACATACAACAATACTCTCATACACGAAGCTCTAAGGAGTTTAATCTGTATAACCTTTGCCACCCACCATACGAACTGTAATCACTCCTCATGAGATGCCTTACTGGTTCCACTGTGTCGTTGTTGTTGTTGATTTAGGGCGACGACTATCGTGGGATCGGATGCGCCCCGGCGCACCTGTGAAGGGTTAATCGCGAAGCGCGGAGAGGTGAAACGCCAAGCCTAATCGTGAAACGAGTGACGCCAATCACTGGAAACTAATATGCCTCGCGGCAAAGAAACGCAGACAGGCAGATGATTGAGGAGCCCCAGGAGTGCCTCAGGATGACGATCACCGGCCCCGCCCCACACAGAGAACACTGGGTAGCAAAACCAAAAACTCTGCCCCAGGTATAACGCAAGTCATCCAGTGTCCTCCGGCAGAGCAGAAGCCACCTGCCCACCTCGCCTGAGGGCACACCAAGATCCGCCAACTCCGGTCACCTCACGGCCAAGCCGGCATGGTCCAAGGTGGGTCCGTGGAGGTTTAAAGGTCGCCATTTTGAGTCATCACGTGGCTTGCATTGGGTGTCAAGTCCTCCTGGAACCACCAATGTACCATGCTCATTCGCTGTCGACCGCCACAGGGTGCGGACTTTACCCCGTCCTGTTCCTCAATTGCTGGGTGAGGCGTGCGGTCGGTGGTTGGGTGACGTGACTTGTTATCGTGCCCTGTGTGGTATCCTGCTGTGCAGGTTGCAGTTGCTGCGGGATGGGGTCGTCCCTGCCTCCTCTCAAGCGGACGTCGTCGTTGGCCTGGAGTCTTCGGAACCTGTTGGCTTTACATCGCACTTGTGGGTACTCAGTGTGACGTTGATGGACCTGGCGGGGGACCTGTTTTCGGTGTGGTCTCCAGGGTGTTCTGGCTGCAGCTTGCGACGTGGGAGCTGCTTTTGGGAACATCTTCAGGGAGGGTGATTTCCCATTCCTCCCTTCTCCAGAGGCTTCGCCGGTCGTGTTAGATGTTGGTGTTAACCCGCCTTTCAGCCTGCCTGCTGTGGAGCCTGTTGCAGTGGCTGGCGCAGAGCCAGTCTGTGCCTTTGGGGCTGTCTCTGGGCCGGGGTGTGTGGATGCCGTTCCACCTATGGGTCTATGTGTAGTGCAGACAGTGCTGGTGGAGATACATGATGTGACGCCTACTGTGGTGCTGTCCCCGTCGGGTTTGGTGTGAGTCCCTGGTGCACTCCCTGCCGACTGTGGTGCCTCTGGACGTGGGGATTTCCTTGGTCCCTGTGTTGGCTTCTGCCGTCACTCTGGTGGGAGGAGTGCGGTCTTCTTGCGATGTACTGGATTCATCGTGCACGGGTGGGGTGGCTCTTAGAGTGAAGCGGAAGAAGGGCACTGCCAGGTCGCGGTCCATTGGTGGTGTGGACCGTGTGGAGGCGTTGGGGGAGCGGATGAATGATGAGGGAGAGGTGGATGAGGCAGTGTCGGTAGCACTGGCAGAGCGGGAAACGGTGCACCTGATGGTGGGCTGCTGGCCCTGAGCTGTGTGTGGTTTGAAGTATTTCGCCCAAACTCTGGCCGCACCCGTTCTTTTCCACTCCCCCTCCCAGCCATGTGTCCCACCTCTATTCTGAGGCACATCATGACGACGTTTTTTCCAGATGAATGTCCGGATTGATGGTAATGTAGTGTGCTGGAGCTGTGCCTCCAACTGGCATGTTTGCTCTTGGTGGTGGTTACAGACCCCCCCCCTCTGTGTATAGGGGTCCCTTTTGAGTACATATTGGTTTTGTGACTGTTTTAGTTGCACGATATTGGTGATCTGTGTTGAAAATTGAAAAGCGGTTTACACACGACTCACAAATGATGACGTCCCGGAACAAGTGCGTCGCTCACGTCCTCTGTTGGAACCACAATTCTATAAATGCTTCGCCCACGTACTTCAAATATAAATAATCGGCAACAGAACCTAAAAACCTAACCTAATTTACGCCTAGCTATACATGGGATTTTTATGTATAAGAATATTAATTTATATATAAGAACAAACTCACTTTTAAGACACAGAATGTTAAAACTGATGAATGCGTCTGGGGAGGACGGCCGCTGCTTTAAACAGCCTAGAGTGAAGACGGGTTGGGAAATAATTGTTACCGAAACCAAAAGCCATCAACTAACCTTGGCATAAAACTGTACAAATCCTTAATATACAAAATTATTAATTTGTCTTCAAGGTAAAACAGGTTTTATACACATGTTAATATAATAATAACAAGAATGTGTTTGAGGCAGAGAGCGGCGGCCAGGGTGTCGCCGCCTGGGGGCGCGCCTGGCCCACAACGGTTACACCGCCACTAGTTGCCTCTGGTTATATTATTCTCTAGCCGTGCTTGTGTTCTTTAATTGTGCCAGTGTACTTTAGTGGTACACGTGTTCTCTAGTGGTACAGGTGATCTCTAGGGTGCAGGTGTTCTCTCGTAGTGCAGGTGTTCTCTCGTAGTGCAGGTGTTCTCTCGTAGTGCAGGTGTTCTCTCGTAGTGCAGGTGTTCTCTCGTAGTGCAGGTGTTCTCTCGTAGTGCAGGTGTTCTCTCGTAGTGCAGGTGTTCTCTCGTAGTGCAGGTGTTCTCTCGTAGTGCAGGTGTTCTCTCGTAGTACAGGTTTATGTAATCTCTGCAGCGATCAATATTAGTAGTGCTGACGTTTCCTTCTGACGGTGAGAGTCTTATTAGTGTCCACTTCAGTCGTTGTTCCAGAATCCCCTCCAAGTGTGCTAGAATCTCCAGAGGTACCAGTTCCTCCAGAGGTGCCAGACCCAGCAGCGTCTCCTCCAGAGGTGCCAGACCCAGCAGCGTCTCCTACAGAGGCGCCATACCCAGCAGGGACTCCTACAGAGGTGCCAGACCCAGCAGGGTCTCCTCCAGAGGTGTGACGGATGGCTTGGTTGTAGACCCAACAATAATCTGCAGAAGAAATAATTTTTGTTATCTTTATATAAGGAAATACAATATAAATCATATATACATAAGTTTACAAGGCAATACTACATTACATATACAGTAGTATAACTCTCAGTGAACAAGTGTTTAATTATCACAGAACATGATCTTTAAAACCCCTAAATGTTATACTTATTTTTCTTTAAGGGATTTACAAAATTGGAGATAATATTTACATTAATTTACAGGGGAAATTATTACATTATATATATATTTTATATAATTCTCAGTAAACAAATTTTCCATATCGTCATGGAGCATGAGCCTTAACCCCCAAATGTCATACTGAATCTGTCTCGCAAGAACTTCAATATTTTGTCGACTGAGTAACCCTCCTGCCTGCCTACCCACACACAGTAACCCTCCTGCCTGCTTACCCACACACAGTAACCCTCCTGCCTGCTTACCCACACACAGTAACCCTCCTGCCTGCTTACCCACACACAGTAACCCTCCTGCCTGCTTACCCACACACAGTAACCCTCCTGCCTGCTTACCCACACACAGTAACCCTCCTGCCTGCCTACCCACACACAGTAACCCTCCTGCCTGCCTACCCACACACAGTAACCCTCCTGCCTGCCTACCCACACACAGTAACCCTCCTGCCTGCCTACCCACACACAGTAACCCTCCTGCCTGCCTACCCACACACAGTAACCCTCCTGCCTGCCTACCCACACACAGTAACCCTCCTGCCTGCCTACCCACACACAGTAACCCTCCTGCCTGCCTACCCACACACAGTAACCCTCCTGCCTGCTACCCACACACAGTAACCCTCCTGCCTGCCTACCCACACACAGTAACCCTCCTGCCTGCCTACCCACACACAGTAACCCTCCTGCCTGCCTACCCACACACAGTAACCCTCCTGCCTGCCTACCCACACACAGTAACCCTCCTGCCTGCCTACCCACACACAGTAACCCTCCTGCCTGCCTACCCACACACAGTAACCCTCCTGCTGCCTACCCACACACAGTAACCCTCCTGCCTGCCTACCCACACACAGTAACCCTCCTGCCTGCCTACCCACACACAGTAACCCTCCTGCCTGCCTACCCACACACAGTAACCCTCCTGCCTGCCTACCCACACACAGTAACCCTCCTGCCTGCCTACCCACACACAGTAACCCTCCTGCCTGCCTACCCACACACAGTAACCCTCCTGCCTGCCTACCCACACACAGTAACCCTCCTGCCTGCCTACCCACACACAGTAACCCTCCTGCCTGCCTACCCACACACAGTAACCCTCCTGCCTGCCTACCCACACACAGTAACCTCCTGCCTGCCTACCCACACACAGTAACCCTCCTGGCCTACCCACACACAGTAACCTCCTGCTGCCTACCCACACACAGTAACCCTCCTGCCTGCCTACCCACACACAGTAACCCTCCTGCCTGCCTACCCACACACAGTAACCCTCCTGCCTGCCTACCACACACAAAAAACGTAATCAGAAGTAACATAATTATTGTATTCTTAATTTCTTGCATTTTATATCAATATGAAACATTAAAAAATCATTAACTCCACTCTTTTAAAAGCAAGTTCTGCTGACTCATCACCTCAGCAGCGCTGGGAGCTAGCTGATGATGAGACTAATCACCTTACCCTGCTAGTGACCCACTAACGAGACCCTGCTAGTCTGACCCACTAACACGAGACCCTGCTAGTCTGACCCACTAACACGAGACCCTGCTAGTCTGACCCACTAACACATGACCCTGCTAGTCTGACCACTAACGAGACCCTGCTAGTCTGACCCACTAACACGAGACCCTGCTAGTCTGACCACTAACACATGACCCTGCTAGTCTGACCACTAACACGAGACCCTGCTAGTCTGACCCACTAACACGAGACCCTGCTAGTCTGACCACTAACACGAGACCCTGCTAGTCTGACCACTAACATGACCCTGCTAGTCTGACCCACTAACACGAGACCCTGCTAGTCTGACCCACTACACGAGACCCTGCTAGTCTGACCACTAACATGACCCTGCTAGTCTGACCACTAACAGACCTGCTAGTCTGACCACTAACATGACCCTGCTAGTCTGACCACTAACACATGACCCTGCTAGTCTGACCACTAACATGACCCTGCTAGTCTGACCACTACACGAGACCCTGCTAGTCTGACCACTAACAAGACCCTGCTAGTCTGACCACTAACACGAGACCCTGCTAGTCTGACCCACTAAACGTGACCCTGCTAGTCTGACCACTAACACATGACCCTGCTAGTCTGACCACTAACACATGACCCTGCTAGTCTGACCACTAACACATGACCCTGCTAGTCTGACCACTAACACATGACCCTGCTAGTCTGACACTAACACATGACCCTGCTAGTCTGACCACTACACATGACCCTGCTAGTCTGACCACTAACATGACCCTGCTAGTCTGACCACTAACACTGACCCTGCTAGTCTGACCACTAAACATGACCTGCTAGTCTGACCACTAACACATGACCCTGCTAGTCTGACTACTAAACATGACCCTGCTAGTCTGACCACTAACACATGACCCTGCTAGTCTGACCACTAACATGACCCTGCTAGTCTGACCACTACACATGACCCTGCTAGTCTGACCACTAAACATGACCCTGCTAGTCTGACCACTAACATGACCCTGCTAGTCTGACCACTAACACGTGACCCTGCTAGTCTGACCACTAACACATGACCCTGCTAGTCTGACCACTAACACATGACCCTGCTAGTCTGACCACTAACATGACCCTGCTAGTCTGACCACTAACACATGACCCTGCTAGTCTGACCACTAACACATGACCCTGCTAGTCTGACCACTAACACATGACCCTGCTAGTCTGACCACTAACACATGACCCTGCTAGTCTGACCACTAACACGTGACCCTGCTAGTCTGACCACTAACACATGACCCTGCTAGTCTGACCACTAACACGTGACCCTGCTAGTCTGACCACTAACACATGACCCTGCTAGTCTGACCACTAACACATGACCCTGCTAGTCTGACCACTAACACATGACCCTGCTAGTCTGACACTAACACGTGACCCTGCTAGTCTGACACTCCATGACCCTGCTAGTCTGACCACTAACACATGACCCTGCTAGTCTGACCACTAACACATGACCCTGCTAGTCTGACCACTAACATGACCCTGCTAGTCTGACCACTAACACATGACCTGCTAGTCTGACCACTAACACTGACCCTGCTAGTCTGACCACTAACATGACCCTGCTAGTCTGACCACTAACATGACCCTGCTAGTCTGACCACTAACATGACCCTGCTAGTCCACTAACACATGACCCTGCTAGTCTGACCACTAACATGACCCTGCTAGTCTGACCACTAACACATGACCCTGCTAGTCTGACCACTAACACATGACCCTGCTAGTCTGACCACTAAACATGACCCTGCTAGTCTGACCACTAACACAGACCCTGCTAGTCTGACCACTAACACATGACCCTGCTAGTCTGACCACTAACATGACCCTGCTAGTCTGACACTAACACATGACCCTGCTAGTCTGACCACTAAACATGACCTGCTAGTCGGACCACTAACACATGACCCTGCTAGTCTGACACTAACATGACCCTGCTAGTCTGACCACTAACATGACCCTGCTAGTTCTGCCATACATGACCCTGCTAGTCTGACCCACTAACATGACCCTGCTAGTCTGACCACTAACATGACCCTGCTAGTTGACCACTAACACATGACCTGCTAGTCTGACCACTAACATGACCCTGCTAGTCTGACCACTAACGTGACCCTGCTAGTCTGACCACTAACATGACCCTGCTAGTCTGACACTAACACGTGACCCTGCTAGTCTGACCACTAACATGACCCTGCTAGTCTGACTACTAACATGACCCTGCTAGTCTGACCACTAACGTGACCCTGCTAGTCTGACTACAAACACAGACCCTGCTAGTCTGACTACTAACATGACCCTGCTAGTCTGACCACTAACGTGACCCCGCTAGTCTGACCCATTAACACGTGACCCCGCTAGTCTGACCACTCACAGGTAACTTCCATCTTGAAGCCCCTGGGGCTGCTGGAGGTAGCAAGGTCTGGTCTCCGTGCCGTGGACTTGAAGCGTAGTGTTGTGGTGCGTGGCTGTGCGGAGCTCCAGGTGTCCGTGCCCGACACGGCCCTGCCCCTGTTGACAGGGGCCCGCAGTACCTAGTGGGGAGGGAGCAACAGGTGTACACAGGTGTGAGGAAGGCACAGGGACGTGAGGCAGCGGTCTTGTCATGCTTACAACAACGTAGTGAACAGAATACATTATGAGGTAAGGTGGGTGGGGCAGGTCAAGAGGCAGCCAGGAGACTTACAGCTCCACACCACACCTCACACCTTGACAGCAGCGGCTGCAAAACTTATATGAAACACAGTAAAGTTATTTAATAAAACACAGTAGAGCTATTTAAAGTATGTACCCGTCTCTGGATTGCTGGCCCCATCTTTCATCAGATTTTGGACAAAGTGGAGAGCCGTGCAAGAAAGCTATCTTATTCTTCAGCAAGTCGAGTGGAAACTGTCTGAATATCGACCTGCAACATCGTCGGGACGTTCGTGGTCTTACTGTTATGTACAAGGCAAATATTCTCAAAGTTCTGCACCTGAACCAACTCCGTGGCTCATCAGTCATGCTGGAACGCCGTTCTCATGAACTCCACCAGCTAGCATTCNCACAGGTAAGCCAGTACTAACACCCCACACTCCCACAGGTAAGCCAGTACTAACACCCCCACACTCCCACAGGTAAGCCAGTACTACACCCCCCACACTCCCACAGGTAAGCCAGTACTAACACCCCACACTCCCACAGGTAAGCCAGTACTAACACCCCCACACTCCCACAGGTAAGCCAGTACTAACACCCCCCCACACTCCCACAGGTAAGCCAGTACTAACACCCCCACACTCACACAGGTAAGCCAGTACTAACACCCCCACACTCCCACAGGTAAGCCAGTACTAACACCCCCACACTCCCACAGGTAAGCCAGTACTAACACCCCCCACACCCCACAGGTAAGCCAGTACTAACACCCCCCACACTCCCACAGGTAAGCCAGTACTAACACCCCCACACTCCCACAGGTAAGCCAGTACTAACACCCCCCCACACTCCCACAGGTAAGCCGTAATAACACCCCACACTCCCACAGGTAAGCCAGTACTAACCCCCCACACTCCCACAGGTAAGCCAGTACTAACACCCCCACACTCCCACAGGTAAGCCAGTACTAACACCCCACACTCCCACAGGTAAGCCAGTACTAACACCCCCCCACTCCCACAGGTAAGCCAGTACTAACACCCCCACACTCCCACAGGTAAGCCAGTACTAACACCCCCACCACACTCCACAGGTAAGCAGTACTAACCCCCCCCACTCCCACAGGTAAGCCAGTACTAACACCCCCCCCCACTCCCACAGGTAAGCCAGTACTAACACCCCCCACACTCCCACAGGTAAGCCAGTACTAAACCCCCCCCACACCCACAGGTAAGCCAGTACTAACACCCCCACACTCCCACAGGTAAGCCAGTACTAACACCCCACACTCCCACAGGTAAGCCAGTACTAACCCCCCCCACACTCCCACAGGTAAGCCAGTACTAACACCCCCACCCACACTCCCACAGGTATGCCCCACAGCCCAAGCTGTTCCCCGACTATGAGGACGCCGAGGAGGAGGAGGGCGGCGGCGAGGACCGTGGGTCGGGTCCGTCCAGCAGGACGCGCGGGCTGCCCGCCTGCCTGAAGCAGGTGAGGTGTTCCCTGTGCCTGGGGTAGTGTGTCCCTACTGAACACCGTCCGTCACACTCTGTCTCACTAGTGTGAACACCGCTTCCCTCACACTACCATTGTCATGTCATTTGTATTCAGCCGCAAGAATGTCCCTTCACTTTAGCTGTAGATTTTGGAAATAGAAAGCAGTCAAGTAGTTAAGGTTGTCAATAATCAGCTAAATGACAACAACAGGAAGGTTGATTATCACAGATTCCCTGAGCTTCGTCTGTGAGTCACAGCCCAGCTTCGTCTATGTCAATTCAAGGGTTATCAGGTATTAGATCCTTGTCAGGTGAACCATATTCGCTCATATCTTAGTGACAGACACCAATATGTAGTCATCAACCCCCCCCCCCCCTCTACCGTTAACAGCAGGAGTGCCACAGGGCAGCACCAAAGGACCTCTCCTATTCTTACACACATCAATGATATGCCAAATGTCTCTAACGGTCTAAAATCTATACTATTAGCTGAAGATACTATCTTCATCTATTCGTACCCCAACCCACACACAATACAATAATATTGTAAATAACGAATTAAAAAAAAGTCTATTTATAGATGTCAATCAAAACAGTAAACATAGATAAGACCACAGTACAATATATGTGGAAGTAAATCATCAAGCCAAATTCGCCTTCAGATAGACAATGTTAACATTACCATTAAGAATGAGGGAACGTTCTTGGTCTGTACATAGACAAGACGCTTAACTTCATCACTCACATACAACACAGCCAGTCTCAACAACTGTTGTGATCATGGGTTCTACTCCATCTATCAAGGAACAGTGTCATCAGGATTAGTATTTAGGAACGAGGTTTTGTACATGTAAATAACACAAGCGAATGTGTGGAGTGTATGTTTAAGGATTTACTGTAGGAGAGTTGCAGGGAGGATATACCCCACATGGTAGACGGTGGTACAGGGAGGATATATACCCACATGGTAGACTGTGGTACAGGGAGGATATACCACACATGGTAGACTGTGGTACAGGGAGGATATACCACACATGGTAGACTGTGGTACAGGGAGGATATACCACACATGGTAGACTGTGGTACAGGGAGGATATACCACACATGGTAGACTGTGGTACAGGTACCACATACCCACATGGTAGCCTGTGGTACAGGGGAGGAATACCACACATGGTTAGGACTGTGGTACAGGGAGGATATACCCCACATGGTAGACTGTGGTACAGGGAGGATATACCCCACATGGTAGACTGTGGTACAGGGAGGATATACCACACATGGTAGACTGTGGTACAGGGAGGATATCCACACATGGTAGACTGTGGTACAGGGAGGATATACCCCACATGGAGACGGGGTACGGGAGGATATACCACACATGGTAGACTGTGGTACAGGGAGGATATACCACACATGGTAGACTGTGGACAGGGAGGATATACCACAATGGTAGACTGTGGTACAGGGAGGATATACCACACATGGTAGACTGTGGTACAGGGAGGATATACCACACATGGTAGGACTGTGGTACAGGGAGGATATTACCACACCTGGTAGACTGTGGTTACAGGGAGGATATACCACCATGGTAGACTGTGGTACAGGGAGGATATACCACACATGGTAGACTGTGGTACAGGGAGGATATACCACACATGGTAGACTG
>WNGS01000314.1:81760-104594 GCA_020271785.1 Procambarus virginalis | reverse complement strand
ACATATAACATATGATATATTCTCATTAATAAATCAGAAATAAATTGAAGCATGGTTTAGTACACTAACTACTAAATTTAAATATTTGGAAGCTAGGCTGCCAAAGGTGAACGGAGAATATGTCCGGCAGCTCTGTAGCCCATCTAATCCTGTCAATGCCTGTTATCTCGGGTGACACGTGATTCCTCAACACAGAGTACCTTTGTAGATAGCTCCATGCTGCAATATTAATACTATGTAATTTCTAACTCAGAGTGTATAACTACATACATACTCATGAAATTAGAGCTGAATGGACATGGGAAATACACTCATGGGTTTTATTTTGGTGTTCCTGCTGCATAACGACAAGGCTCCCTACATAAAATATTAGTCATGGCCACAACAATGTATTTAAGGGTACTTAGCCTTGCCGTACACGGTGTCTGTAATAAGATGAAGCAGTTGAATCAGTCTGAGGTCCGATAATTTACGGATGCTCCAATAATAAGACGATAATAAAGACCAGCTTCAGGACATTAATCCAACATGGCTTCTCACTGTCAAGTCTCGCTAGCGAGTGTTCCGCGCGACACCTAGCGCCGGATGGTGGAAACTTGGTAAATAGTTCACAATATTTTATTCTAATTTCCTATTAAAAGGAGACGTTGTCAACGTTAGTTTATGTCACAATAACGTACTTTAGGTAACAACAGACTATTTCTTGCTGTGTATATCATTAGACCTAAATGACATTAGATGAAATACCTATATTCGTAGGTGAATTCTAGTTCATTACTTTGTTTACTGGATCAGCTGATCATAGCTGCAGAAAAAACTTTCTAATAAACAGCCATATAATTTGCTAAATTGAACTAAATCAATTGCCAATCTATATTCCTTAATAAATTTAGCAAGGTTAGACTGGGATTTAATTTGATGTATGTACAGTATATATAATTTATTCTCGAGAGCTAGGCGGCTGACCCTAAATAAGTATATATATGAGGGTAATTGGTTGAGTATTATTAGGGTCTGAATGTGATGGACCAAGAGGCCATCTCAATGTTCCTGTTATCATGTCGTGTGGTTGTGTGTTATGGCAGGCTGGCGGACGCCTGTTGTGTACGGAGCCGCTGCCTACCCTGGCCGCCGCCGCCGTCGCCGCCGCTCTGTGTACGCCGCCGCCGCCGCCACACACCCTGACCCCCGCAAGGTGTAGGTACACTTGCTTCTCCTAATACCCACAAGTGTCGCAATATTGTTAATATCGTGCTTCATAAGGCCACAAACATATTCAATAGTCAGTATATTGTGTGAATGATGAGGCGAGCCCTGGTGTCTTGAGCGAGCGTGTCACCTTCACCTCCCGGCCTGCTCTCCTGCAGGCCCCAGGTGCCCCTCAAGGTGCTGAGGGCCGGCCAGCGACACAAGCGCGACCTAAGGAGGTACCGCCGCGACCTGGCGCCAGGTGCTGACATGGAGAAGCTGCTGGAGGATGTTGATGTTGTGGAGCTGCTGGCGATGTTGGCTGGTGCCCCCCACAGGCGCCCAGGAGGGTACGGTACCGTCTCCTACGCCCCAGCACCTCCCAGGTACACCCTCACCCCCCTCCTTAACTCTCATATACCACTTTTTGACATATCAATGTTTTCATTAGTGACCAAAAATCTATCTTATACATAAATCTATCTTATACTTGCCCGAAACGCTATGTGTGCTAATGGCTTTAGGTATTGGATGTACCAGTTCTATCTATAAATCCAACATTATGTTTGTGAAACAACTATTTATGTACTTTCCTGAATAAAATTTACTTTACTACTTTACTTTACAAGATTGGTATACAACGAGCACTCATTGTATGACCTCATGCACACACAGTGTGTGTATGTATGTGTGTGTGTGTGTGTGTGTGTGTGTGTGTGTGTGTGTGTGTGTGTGTGTGTGTGTGTACTAACCTATTTGTACTCACCTATTTGTGCTTACGGGGGTTGAGCTTTGGCTCTTTGGTCCTGCCTCTCAACTGTCAATCAACTGGTGTACAGATTCCTGAGCCTATTGGGCTCTATCATATCTACATTTAAAACTGTGTATGGAGTCAGCCCCCACCACATCACTGCCTAACGCATTACACCTGTTAACTACTCTGACACTGAAAAAGTTCTTTCTAACGTCCCTGTGGCTCATGTGGGTACTCAGTTTCCACCTGTGTCCCCTTGTTCGCGTCCCACCAGTGTTGAATAGTTTATCCTTGTCTACCCTGTCAATTCCCTGAGGATTTTGTAGGTAGTGATCATGTCTCCCCTCACTCTTCTGTCTTCCAGTGTCGTAAGGTGCATATTCCCGCAGCCTTTCCTTGTAACTCATGTCTCTTAGTTCTGGGACTAGTCTAGTGGCATACCTTTGGACTTTTTCCAGCTTCGTGTGCTTGACAAGGTACGGGCTCCATGCTGGGGCCGCATACTCCAGGATTTGTCTTACATATGTGGTATACAAGATTCTGAATGATTCCTTACACAGGTTCCTGAAGGTTGTTCTGATGTTAGCCAGTCTCGCATATGCCGCAGACGTAATTTTTTTCGCATATGCCGCAGACGTAATTTTTTTATGTGGGCTTCAGGAGACAGGTTTGGTGTGATATCAACTCCTAGATCTTTCTCTCTGTCCGTTTCATTAATTACTTCATCTCCTATTCTGTATCCTGTGTCTGGCCTCCTGTTTCCACCGCCTAGTTTCATTACTTTGCATTTACTCGGGTTCAAATTTAGTAGTCATTTGTTGGACCATTCAGTCTGTCTAGGTCATCTTGTAGCCTCCTACTATCATCCTCTGTTTCAATCCTCCTCATAATTTTTGCATCATCAGTAAACATTGAAAGAAACGATTCTATACCCTCTGGAAGATCATTTACATATATCAGAAATAGTATAGGTCCAAGGATTGACCCCTGCAGGACTCCACTTGTGAGATCTCGCCAATCTGAAACCTCACCCCCTCACAGTGACTCGTTGTCTTCTGTTGCTTAGGTACTCCCTTATCCAATGGAGTACCTTCCCTTCCACTCCAGCCTGCATTTTCAGCTTTTTCACTAGCCTCATGTGTGGTACTGTATCAAAGGCTTTCTGGCAATCCAAAAATATGCAGTCTGCCCACCCCTCTCTTTCTTGCCTGATTGAACTGCCCATCCCTTTCTTTCTTGCCGCTAAATAAAAATATTCTGTGTGTGTGTGTGTGTGTGTGTGTGTGTGTGTGTGTGTGTGTGTGTGTGTGTGTGTGTGTGTTTGTACTCATCTATATGTACCTGCAGGATCGAGCATTGACTCTTGGATCCCGCCTTTGTAGCCATCGTTTATAGCAATGACTCCTGTCCCATTTCCCTATCACATCTATGACAAGGGTCTAGTTTTAAAATTATGAATAGAGTTTGCTTCCACAGCCTGCTCCTTAAGTGCATTCCATTTCCCCAACTATTCTCACGCTAAATAAAAAATTTCTAACATCTTTATTTCTAGCTTCCATCCATGCCCCCTTGTTCTGTTGGTATTCCGTGTGAAAGTGTCATCTATTTCCATTCTGACAATTCCCCTAAGTACGTCAATTATATCTTCCTACTCCCTCCTTTTTCTAGTGTCGTAAGGTTCAGTTCCTTCAGGCGCTCTTCATATCCCATCCCTCGTAACTCTGGGACAAGCCTCGTTGCAAACTTCTGAACCTTTTCCGGTTTCTTACGAGTTTCTTCAGATGGGGACTCCATGATGGGGCAACATACTCTAAGACTGGTCTCACGTATGTAGAGAAACAGTGCAAAGTGCCCAAAATGCCTCCTTACTTTAGTTTCTGAATGATGTTCTAACTTTTACCAGCGTAGAGTACGCTGCTGTCATTATCCTATTTATATGTGCCTTATGAGTTAAATTAGGTGTTACGTCCACGCCCAGGTCTCTTTCTCGAATTTTCACAGGTAGGTAGTTTCTCTTCATTGTGTACTGACCTTTTGGTCCTATCATCTAATTACATTTCCATAACCTTACATTTGCTCGTGTTGAACTCCAGTAGCCATTTCTCTGACCATCTCTGCAAATTGTTCAGGTCTTCTTGGAGGATCCTACAATCCTCATCTGACACTACTCATCAATTTTGCTTCATCCGTGAACATCCATATATATATATAAGACTCATCTTCTGTAGACATGACATTTACGTATATTAAAAATAGAACTGGTCTCAGCACTGATCCTTGAGGTACTCAACTCGTTCACCAGTCCGACTTCTCGCCTCCTTCTGTTACTCTCTGGGTCCAGCTTGTTAGGTAGGTCCTTACCCCTTCCTAGGGTTTCTCCGCTTGCCTCTCAAGATTGAATAGCAGTCTCCTGTACATCAAAGGCTTTGGCAGTCCAGATATTTGCAGTCAGCCCATCCTTCCCTGTCCTGCTCTATTCTTGTTACCTTTTCATAGAATTCCAGAAGGTTTGTTAGGCATGATTTCCCTTCCCTGAACCCATGTTGGTGTTTGTTTATGTACATAATTCTAAGTGACAACACCAGTCGTAATCTGATTATTCTTTCAAGTACTTTACAGTGGATGCTTGTTAGTGATACTTGTCTGTAGTTAAGTGCCTCTTACCTATCTCCTCTTTTGAAAATTGGTACCACATTTGCTTTCTTCCAGCAACTTGGCAATTCTCTCTTCGTAAGTGACTAGATCCATGCTAGAGGCACACAGAGGGCCTGTGCTGCCTCTTTTATTATCCACGGTGATACATTGTCTGGTTCAACTGCTTTAGTTTCACCCAGTGTTGTTCGTTGTTTCATTACCTCTCTGCTGTTCCCTCTATATCTGTTCTCTCCTCTTGTCTCTCATCTTGGGTCATCTCCTCTTCTAACAATGAGAGCTGCTCAGTCTCGATTCTGAACACTCCAAGTAAACTGGCATTCAGTGCCTTGCAGATTTCCTTTTCGCCTTCTGTATATACCTGTTACGGCCTCAGTCAGTCAGTTTCCGGGTTTTTTACCTATCAAACTGCATATGGGACCTAAGTTCCTCTTCTTACTCGACCCCACCCCGAGTCATGGGTAAGTTATTAACAACTGGCAGTTATAATTAATATAAAGGGAAAGGAGGTAAACACCACTAAACAGAACCATCACCAAGTGTACGTCTTAACTACATATACACACATGTACATGACTTAACACTGCAGGTGGCACTTTCCCACACAACATTATACAACTTCTGTAATCTTCTTTCCCAGCGAGTCCACTTCTATCTTCTATCGTACACCACTCAGGGTTCCCTCCCCTGAGTCTGTCTTCTATGGTCCTCACGCCGGCGAGTTCACCTTTCTCAGTAACTCATGGGCCAGTCCTACACTGTATGGTCACGGTGCCACAACACCACTTCTACCCTCCAGCAACACGCTGGCAGAGGTCTCCAGCAACACGCTGGCAGAGGTCTCCAGCAACACGCTGGCAGAGGTCTCCAGCAACACGCTGGCAGAGGTCTCCAGCAACACGCTGGCAGGGGTCTCCAGCAACACACTGGCAGAGGTCTCCAGCAACACGCTGGCAGAGGTCTCCAGCAACACACTGGCAGGGGTCTCCAGCAACACGCTGGCAGAGGTCTCCAGCAACACGCTGGCAGAGGTCTCCAGCAACACGCTGGCAGAGGTCTCCAGCAACACTGGCAGGGGTCTCCAGCAACACGCTGGCAGAGGTCTCCAGCAACACGCTGGCAGAGGTCTCCAGCAACACGCTGGCAGAGGTCTCCAGCAACACGCTGGCAGGGGTCTCCAGCAACACGCTGGCAGAGGTCTCCAGCAACACGCTGGCAGAGGTCTCCAGCAACACGCTGGCAGAGGTCTCCAGCAACACGCTGGCAGAGGTCTCCAGCAACACGCTGGCAGAGGTCTCCAGCAACACGCTGGCAGAGGTCTCCAGCAACACGCTGGCAGGGGTCTCCAGCAACACGCTGGCAGAGGTCTCCAGCAACACGCTGGCAGAGGTCTCCAGCAACACGCTGGCAGAGGTCTCCAGCAACACGCTGGCAGGGGTCTCCAGCAACACGCTGGCAGAGGTCTCCAGCAACACGCTGGCAGAGGTCTCCAGCAACACGCTGGCAGGGGTCTCCAGCAACACACTGGCAGGGGTCTCCAGCAACACTCTGGCAGAGGTCTCCAGCAACACTCTGGCAGGGGTCTCCAACAACACGCTGGCAGGGGTCTCCAGCAACACTCTGGCAGAGGTCTCCAGCAACACTCTGGCAGGGGTCTCCAGCAACACACTGGCAGGGGTCTCCAGCAACACGCTGGCAGAGGTCTCCAGCAACACGCTGGCAGAGGTCTCCAGCAACACGCTGGCAGGGGTCTCCAGCAACACTCTGGCAGGGGTCTCCAGCAACACTCTGGCAGGGGTCTCCAGCAACACGCTGGCAGGGGTCTCCAACAACACGCTGGCAGAGGTCTCCAGCAACACTCTGGCAGGGGTCTCCAGCAACACACTGGCAGGGGTCTCCAGCAACACTCTGGCAGGGGTCTCCAGCAACACGCTGGCAGGGGTCTCCAGCAACACACTGGCAGGGGTCTCCAGCAACACACTGGCAGGGGTCTCCAGCAACACACTGGCAGGGGTCTCCAAGAACAAACTGGCAGGGGTCTCCAGCAACACACTGGCAGGGGTCTCCAGCAACACACTGGCAGGGGTCTCCAGCAACACACTGGCAGGGGTCTCCAAGAACACACTGGCAGAGGTCTCCAGCAACACGCTGGCAGGGGTCTCCAGAACACACTGGCAGGGGTCTCCAAGAACACACTGGCAGGGGTCTCCAAGAACACACTGGCAGGGGTCTCCAGAACACACTGGCAGGGTCTCCAAGAACACACTGGCAGACTTCCACACAGGACAGTACTTCCATCTCGTAACTCAACTTGGCCAGCCCGGGGTACGTCGGTCAAATCACCAATACTTCACTAAGTATCACAGACAAATCACTGTCTACACCGACTCGTCCACTTGTTCCCACTGGGACACGTCTTGAGTTCAGGACTGTCCTGGGTGAACTGATTCCTGTCAACTAAGACACCACCCACATCACTTCTGAGGAGTAAAATGCGATTAGTAAGAAGGAAACTACACAGGAGTCGAATACGTTCACAGCCTTCCACCGTGGAACAGAAAATGGTGTCGAGTGCACTCAACAGATGGCGTCGACATCGTCACTATGCTCCTTTTAAATAACTATGTTATTTAGGTTGCCTTTTATTATTTATGTAGTTATTTAGGTTGCTTTTTTTGCTTTGACAGCAATATCGTTCTCATAATTTCTTTCTGATGCTCTCCTTATATTTTTGTATTCGTTCCTAGCTCTGTTGCATCTATTCCTGTTGTCCTCTGTCCTTCCTCCACTCCCTCCTGCCTCTCATTTTTGTTTTGTGACACTATTAAACCATGAGTTATTATATTCCCTCCTACGTTTTACCATTTCTATTGGTACAAAACACTCTTTGGCCTCCTTGCATTTCCATTTGACTAGGTCCATCATATCTTGTACTGTTTTTCCCCTAAGTTCTTCCTTCCACGTCACTTCTCGCAGATATTCTTTTATCCTCCTGTAATTCCATTAGCTGCAGTCGACTCTCCTTTCCCAAACCTCTTGTCTCGTCGTCACAATTTTAAGTTCGATCATGTAGTCAAAGACTAGGACTCAATGGTCACTGGCTCCTAGAGGTATTTCGTGTTCCAAATTCTCGACATCTTCCTCGCTCTGGGTGAAAATCAGGTCTCATAGGCTTGGTATATCCCCTCTTCTTTCCCCTTGTGTCTTACTTCATTTGTTGCATTCCTGTCTATATGGAATACTATAAGAATACAGAAATTTCTGTCTACAACTTCCGCTAGTTTTGCTTCCCACGTTTCCTCCCCGTCAAGGGGATTCCTTCATTCCCAATCGATTTCTCCATGATTTAGATACCCCATGAAAACCAGTTTAGATCTCATTTGTGAGCTGTTGTTGCTGCCCTCTGTGGTTCTTCTATGCATACCTTGTTGTCACCATATTCATGTCTGGCCCTTCTACTCTTTGTTGGGGAATTGTAGATTATCAAGATCACAATTCTCTTCCCATCCGATGTTAATGTCCCAAGTATTGAGCTTGTGTTTCCAATAGTTCCCAGATTATCTAGTTCTTCACACTATCATTTCTGCTCTATTGGGAGTGCCACTCCCCTTTCTGTCTCTGTGTCCTTTCATTCCTTATCACTTGATTTTTTTTATAAGAAATGAATCTGAGACCGTATCATTTATTTTAGTTTCCACTATTGCAATTATTTAAAGATCTGTGTCACTGGCTCTTCTTTTATTTCCTCTGCTTTATTGGATACCCCATCAGCATTAGTGTACCTAACCTTGAGACTCTTTTTGAATTGAATTGAAATTGAATTGAAATAAGTTTATTGATGTAAAATACACAAAAGGGACGAGGTAGCTCAAGCTATTCTCACCCCGTTCAGTACATATACACACATCACAAACCATAAACATATTACCAAACATTATGAGAACTCTTTTTGAAAACTTTGTTACCAGAGTTCATATAGTGCATCAGCCTATATATATGTCACTCCCTCATGTAAGCCAGTACTAACACCCCTACACTCCCATAGGTAAGCCAGTACTAACACCTCCACACTCCCTCAGGTAAGCCAGTACTAATACCCCCCCACTCCCACAGGTAAGCCAGTACTAACACCCCCCACACTCCCACAGGTAAGCCAGTACTAACACCCCCACACTCCCACAGGTAAGCCAGTACTAACATCCCCCACACTCCCACAGGTAAGCCAGTACTAACAAACCCCACACTCCCACAGGTAAGCCAGTACTAACACCCCCCACACTCCCACAGGTAAGCCAGTACTAACACCCTCCCCCCACACTCCCACAGGTAAGCCAGTACTAATACCCCCCCACTCCCACAGGTAAGCCAGTACTAACACCCCCCACACTCCCACAGGTAAGCCAGTACTAACACCCCCCACACTCCCACAGGTAAGCCAGTACTAACATCCCCCACACTCCCACAGGTAAGCCAGTACTAACACCCCCCACACTCCCACAGGTAAGCCAGTACTAACATCCCCCACACTCCCACAGGTAAGCCAGTACTAACACCCCCCACACTCCCACAGGTAAGCCAGTACTAACACCCCCCACACTCCCACAGGTAAGCCAGTACTAACACCCCCCACACTCCCACAGGTAAGCCAGTACTAACACCCCCCCCCCACACTCCCACAGGTATGCCCCACAGCCCAAGCTGTTCCCCGACTATGAGGACGCCGAGGAGGAGGAGGGCGGCGAGGACCGTGGTGTCGGGTCCGTCCAGCAGGACGCGCGGGCTGCCCGCCTGCCTGAAGCAGGTGAGGTGTTCCCTGAGCGTTAGGTAGTGTGTTCCTAATGAACACCGTCCGTCACACTCTGTCTCACTAGTGTGAACACCGCTTCCCTCACACTACCATTGTCATGTCATCCTTGTATTCAGCCGCAAGAATGTCCCTTCACTTTAGCTGTAGATTTTGGAAATAGAAAGCAGTCAAGTAGTGAAGGTTGTCAATAATCAGCTAAATGACAACAACAGGAAGGTTTGATTTACCTACAGATTCCCCTGAGCTTCGTCTGTGAGTCACAGCCCAGACTTCGTCTATAAGTAAATTCAAGGGTTATCAGGTATTAGATCCTTGTCAGGTGAACCATATTCGCTCATATCTTAGTGACAGACACCAATATGTAGTCATCAACCTCCCCCCCCCTCTACCGTTAACAGCAGGAGTGCCACAGGGCAGCACCAAAGGACCTCTCCTATTTCTTACACACATCAATGATATGCCAAATGTCTCTAACGGCCTAAAATCTATACTATTAGCTGAAGATACTATCTTCATCTATTCGTACCCCAACCCACACACAATACAATAATATTGTAAATAACGAATTAAAAAAAGTCTGTTTATAGATGTCAATCAAAACAGTAAACATAGATAAGACCCAGTACAATATATGTGGAAGTAAATCATCAAGCCAAATTCGCCTTCAGATAGACAATGTTAACATTACCATTAAGAATGAGGGAACGTTCTTCATCACTCACATACAACACAGCCAGTCTCAACAACTGTTGTGATCATGGGTTCTACTCCATCTATCAAGGAACAGTGTCATCAGGATTAATATTTAGGAACGAGGTTTTGTACATGTAAATAACACAAGCGAATGTGTGGAGTGTATGTTTAAGGATTTACTGTAGGAGAGTTGCAGGGAGGATATACCCCACATGGTAGACTGTGGTACAGGGAGGATATACCACACATGGTAGACTGTGGTACAGGGAGGATATACCCCACATGGTAGACTGTGGTACAGGGAGGATATACCACACATGGTAGACTGTGGTACAGGGAGGATATACCACACATGGTAGACTGTGGTACAGGGAGGATATACCACACATGGTAGACTGTGGTACTGGGAGGATATACCACACGTGGTAGACTGTGGTACAGGGAGGATATACCCCACATGGTAGACTGTGGTACAGGGAGGATATACCACACATGGTAGACTGTGGTACAGGGAGGATATACCACACATGGTAGACTGTGGTACAGGGAGGATATACCACACATGGTAGACTGTGGTACTGGGAGGATATACCACACGTGGTAGACTGTGGTACAGGGAGGATATACCACACATGGTAGACTGTGGTACAGGGAGGATATACCCCACATGGTAGACTGTGGTACAGGGAGGATATACCACACATGGTAGACTGTGGTACAGGGAGGATATACCACACATGGTAGACTGTGGTACTGGGAGGATATACCACACGTGGTAGACTGTGGTACAGGGAGGATATACCACACATGGTAGACTGTGGTGCAGGGAGGATATACCCCACATGGTAGACTGTGGTGCAGGGAGGATATATACCACTCAAAGTGGACTGCCTTTTCTATTCCTTGTTACTACACAGTTCTCACTGGAGCCTCCTTACTATTCACCTTCGAGTACTTTAATGTGGGAACCTGAGCAGGTGTGGGTGTGTTGCAGTGATGGTGCCAGCTGGAGGTCGAGTGTGGAGGAGGTCTGGAGGATATGGTCTCTCCTCCATGCCAGGGTTCAAGAGGTCAGCCTCAGCCTTCAGGGCCAACAGGCCGCACCTTCCTTCACCCGCTCAAGGCTTCAGTGTAAGTTACACAAATGGTAATATTGTTGTTATTAACTAACTTTGCTGCATTACCTGCGTTATGGTGTACCTGAAAATTAACTTCATATTTTATACTATAAGAAGCACGTTAACACGGAGCAAAACACACAGCCAATGACACAGATCAAGGCAAAGAACAAGGCACATATAGATTGAAAAGAAGACTAGATGGATTGAGACAGTTACACAGACATATCGAAGAACATGAACACAGGAAGAGAAGGACTGTGAGGGCGTCGAGGATCATGTACTGACGTGGAGCGATGAGCAGCGCTTGGTGGTCCTTGAGTACACAGTGAGGGCAGGAGAGTTAGTTTTTAGTTTAGTTCATTTATTATGCACCCCATACCCATCTTGTGGGCGGTAGTGGAAAGGGTTACAGAGGCACATAATGGGCTCAGGGACTGAACATTTAATGGCTCCTCCTGTGCAAGAGGGCAGGTGTGTGGGAAAATCCTAGCAGGCAATTATTTCTTTTTATTCTATTTTTGTTACTTGAATATTATTTTTTAGTTGACTATTATATTTTTATTATTATTATGATAAATGGATTGTACAGATTTGATTCAGTCTGTCATAATTTTTCTGAACACAGTTGGGGAGGACAATTGTAACCTATACCACTTTCCAGTGGATAAAATAGATTACAATTGTTTACCTAGTCTTGAAAATATAAATTATACCACATATGGTGCTCTAATCTACTAATATTCTTAAATGTACTGAAATTATGAACACTACTACTCTTACTACAGTTTCAATAATTATCTACTGTAAAACAAATTTTCCTTAGCTGATACTGTAGGTGTGGTCTAAATAGGCTGGCTTTCTCCAAAATCTGCTAAGGGTGTGGCTACATGTACTCCAGGGTGTATAAAATGGCCGCCTCGGCAAGCTGGCGTCTTTGTGTACAACAGGGTAGAAAAATGTCCACAATTATGTTGGGGGGCCAGCTGCAGCCTTTCAGTAACCACATCAAAGCTTTCATGCCGAATGAAAGAAATTAATAATGGTTCACTAAACATATAAAGTACAGGTATGACATGAATATTGGTGTGTGTAGTAAATGCTGAATAAAACACACCTGTTTGGGATTTTCATCCCACAGTATAACCGCCTAACCTATCTATGACATAAAATGGCCAAATTATATAATAAGATACTTGGTAAGACGGATACTCAGATATTCCTTTTGTTGTTGAGGTGGTAGAAGTTGTTACTCGGTTGGTTGTCTTGTATTTGGGAGTCTGTTGTGTGTGTACGTGACCGGCTCGTCTATTCCTCAATATTCTGTGTTTAATTTACAGTAATAAGGGAGTTAAGCTATATTTTTACTGCTAATTATATTATATCCAGTCCTTGTGAATACTTTTTTATTAAGTTTAGACACTAGACTGTGGTTTAAAAAGAGATTAGATATACAAATATACGTCTTGTTGATGACATCACAGAATCACCCACTCTCTCTGATTTAATGGCGTAACTATGTTATGTTAATGTGTGTGTCGGATTTCCGACAAGGAGAGTTAAACACCCCAATGGTAACACTGGAAGGTTTAAGGCCACAGGACTAACACTAACACAACAGCCCGTCCTCCTAAGGTGTCCCAACGTCAAGAATCTGTCGTACTAAAGTGCCTTTATCCTAACCAATCAGAGGACCCAAAACAGAATACGGGACAGTATTTCAATTTCGGGAGCCGCTACCATTTTCTAGTACCACAATTTTTGGGCTTAGGTAGAGTATACGTCAAAGTGCGACGCTCTATTAGGAGGCTCTATTATTATAATGGCTTGAACACAAACACAAATCAATCTTGAACACAAGACTGAAGTTATTGTTGTTGTTTTAGATCTAGCTACTCAGAACGAAATGTACAAGTAGCCATAATAAAAGACCTCTTTTTAGAAAGGTCAGATGTTACTTACATTGAGCAACAGCTTCAAGCTCAAGACATTACTGCAGTTCAAAATCCAGACAGAAAAATTATTTGGGGACAATGGGGGAACCTTTGACTAGCCACCTGTTTCCTGTCCCAGTCGAGGCCACTAGAAAAATAGTGGCCCAAATTAGATTTAGCATACCAGAAGGTTAGAGCCTTCAATCCCATGCAGAATACCATTGGTAACTTGGACTCTGAGGAAGAACAATACAAGTTTTACGAAATTTAAATTAATTTTATAAAGAAGTGTCTGAAGTGAACTCAAAACACATTTTCAATTGTAAACATGAACAAAACGAGAAAACGAAATCATTTCACCAAGAACTAATTTCAGTTTATTGGGCGAGGCTTAGGAGCTGCGGCTTGATGCAAGCACATCTAGACGGATACACCCACACTGGAGTGTTATCTTGATAACAATCGAGGACGACTTGTCGAGAACGACTTGTTGATGGTCCAGAACGACTTGTTGATGGTCCAGAACGACTTGTTGATGGTCCAGAACGACTTGTTGATGGTCCAGAACGACTTGTTGATGGTCCAGGACGACTTGTTGATGGTCCAGAACGACTTGTTGATGGTCCAGGACGACTTGTTGATGGTCCAGGACGACTTGTTGATGGTCCAGGACGACTTGTTGATGGTCCAGAACGACTTGTTGATGGTCCAGGACGACTTGTTGATTGTCCAGGACGACTTGTTGATGGTCCAGAACGACTTGTTGATGGTCCAGAACGACTTGTTGATGGTCCAGAACGACTTGATAACGGTCGAGGACGACTTGATAACGGTCGAGGACGACTTGATAACGGTCGAGGACGACTTGATAACGGTCGAGGACGACTAGATAATGAACGACGACGACTTGATAATGGTCGAGGACGACTTGATAATGGTCGAGGATGACTAGATAATGGTCGAGGACGACTTGATAATGGTCGAGGACGACTTGATAACTGTCGTGGACGACTTGATAATGGTCGAGGACGACTAGATAATGATCGAGGACGACTTGATAATGGTCGAGGACGACTTGATAATGGTCGAGGACGACTTGATAATGGTCGAGGACGACTTGATAACGGTCGAGGACGACTTGATAACGGTCGAGGACGACTTGATAACGGTCGAGGACGACTTGATAATGGTAGAGGACGACTAGATAACGGTCGAGGACGACTAGATAATGGTCGAGGACGACTTGATAATGGTCGAGGATGACTAGATAATGGTCGAGGATGACTTGATAATGGTCGAGGACGACTTGATAATGGTCGAGGACGACTTGATAACGGTCGAGGACGACTTGATAACGGCCGAGGACTAGATAATGATCGAGGACGACTTGATAATGGTCGAGGATGACTAGATAATGGTCGAGGACGACTTGATAATGGTCGAGGACGACTTGATAACTGTCGAGGACGACTTGATAATGGTCGAGGACGACTTGATAGCGGTCGAGGACGACTTGATAATGGTCAAGGACGACTTGATAATGGTCGAGGACGACTTGATAATGGTCGAGGACGACTTGATAATGGTCGAGGACTTGATAATAGTCGAGGATGACTTGATAACGGTCGAGGACGACTTGATAATGGTAGAGGACGACTAGATAACGGTCGAGGACGACTTGATAATGGTCGAGGACTAGATAATGGTCGAGGACGACTAGATAATGGTCGAGGACGACTTGATAACGGTCGAGGACGACTTGATAATGGTCGAGGACGACTAGATAATGGTCGAGGACGACTAGATAATGGTCGAGGACTAGATAATGGTCGAGGACGACTAGATAATGGTCGAGGACGACTTGATAATGGTCGAGGACGACTTGATAATGGTCGAGGACGACTTGATAATGGTCGAGGACGACTAGATAATGGTCGAGGACGACTAGATAATGGTCGGGGACGTCTTGATAATGGTCGAGGACGACTAGATAATGGTCGAGGATGAATAGATAATGGTCGAGGACGACTTGATAATGGTCGAGGACAACTTATAATGGTCGAGGACGACTTGATAATGGTCGAGGACGACTAGATAATGGTCAACTATGACTTGATAATGGTCGAGGACGACTTGATAATGGTCGAGGATGAAGAGATAATGGTCGAGGACGACTTGATAATGGTCGAGGACGACTTGATAATGGTCGAGGACGACTTGATAATGGTCGAGGACGACTAGATAATGGTCGAGGACAACTTATAATGGTCGAGGACGACTTGATAATGGTCGAGGACGACTCGATAATGGTCGAGGACGGACCGAAACAACGCTACTTCCCATCTTTCATATGTGAGTGTTGGATGTGTGTCACTGTCAGCAGGTGTCTGTCACAGCTGATGATGCATTTGTTAATGACTTGTTAACAGAGGAATATTCTGGAATAAAAATGATTCAGTGAAGGTGAGAATCGTTTTCTCTGGTGTTGAGTGTGTTGGTCCAGAGTCCCACAATGTGGACACCCCCCACGCTTCTTTCCCACCACCACCGCACGAAGAGTGATCTCATCATTGCACGTTGGGCAGAACCAACGGAGATGCCGGAACGAGATTCTGCGTGCCCCAGACTTTGGGTAGTAAGTTTTTAAGGGCTCACGAATGTTAATTTTCTTGTTTGAGGAACACTTGAGACAGTTAAGCAAGTCCCAGCTGTGTCTAGGTACAAGTGATAGGATGAACAACCCAGCGGGTTTTCTTCCTATTGGGGAGCATCAGATGGCAGCGTTGGGGCAACACTGCTGTACAGGTGCCACCGCTCTCAGAGGTGCTTTGACCTCCTAAAAGAAGGGAGCACTGCGGAAACGACTTGAATATTTTTACTGAATACGAACTAGACTCTGCTCTACATAAAGACAGAGCTACATCACCCAGGGAGGATGGAGTTACTCACGGCACACTGCGTTTGCTTCTGTTAGTGCCAGGAAATCCCTTACTTGAATTGTATAATATGAGCTATGTAACGGAGCTTACAGAATTATGGACAAACTGCCTTATTATTCCTATTCTTAAACATAACCAGCAGAGTGCTTTTCGCCCAATCTCTCTCACTAGTTGTCTCTGTAAGTGTCTTGAGAGGATGGTTCTTAACCATCTCCTTTACATAATTAGTAACATTTTGTCGCCCCAGATATATGACTTCACGCAAGGAAAGAGTGTACATCACTGTATTACCACATTCCTCACCCTGCATGCTGATAGGTCATATACCACTTTCCTAGATCTTAAGTCAGCCTTTGACATTGCTAACCGTCACGTCATTCTGAGCAGACTTGCTAATGTTCGGGGATGGCTCCTACGGTGCATAATTAGCTATCTATGACAGGAAGTCGTTTGTACTGTTCCAAGGGCATAGGAGTGTATATAAGAGAGATTTTGACCTGGGAGCTCCAAAGAGAGGTGTCTTCAGACCTACTCTGCTCAATGTGTTAATCAATGCACTCCTGAACTCAGTAACTAGGAGGCCCAGTGAACACATCCTTAGCTATGCAGATGATATACTGATTCATATCAATTACCAAACATACCAGACAACACCCAAAATGTTCTGAACTCTGTATTAACACACACATCAGTATTTATTTGTTTAAGTTTAATCATATCAGTAGAGAAAACAAAGATCCTGAACCGACGCCAACCCAGACGGGGTGGGGCCATTCGCAAGATGCAGCTGCACGATGGGTCTCTGCTCAACTGTGTAACGAGATACAAATACCTTGGTCTTGAGGTTCCACTGTGCCGCAATGCTGTAGCCAGACTATGGCACAAATGTGAGAATTGTCAAAATGATGTATTTCTCATACATTAGATCTCTGATCAATTATGCTGCACCCATGGTTGCTCTAGTTCCTGAGAGAATGTTTGGAAGGTTGGAAAAGATGCAAAACGAAGCCATGAGGATTATCCTCGGATGCCCCCGTACAACTAAATTACTAAACATGAGGAAGGAACTGAATATTTCATGAATAAGTGATCGTGTCACTGAAATTAATGCTTTAATTGGTATCAAGATGCTTAGGCTAACCCAGCCTAACCCCTGCACTGAAGCTCTCTAAGCCTTCTTTCTTAAAGGTCAGCATCCTTCCAAATGGATTATCAAAACTGCCACTGTGCCCAGAATGTATAATATTCATCACCTCCTCCAAGAGAGACAACAACGACACTTTCCAGTCCCATGGAAGATCACCCCTTTCCAAATTACTGTTGCCCCTTTCCCACCGAAGAAGCTGATTTAAGAACAACTTTGCTTCGACAAGAAGCAAAGTATAATGCCTTAAGCCAAATTGATGCTTTGGTCGAGCGCTCCCTTTCCCAAAAATATTTACATATACACCAGTCCTGTGGTGTAGCTGGAAGCGCAGTTCTTGTGTCAGTGGAAGATGGTTCCTTGCACCAGTCCTGTGGCGCAGCTGGAAGTGGATGTTGTGACAGATAGAGATAGTTCCTTGCACCAATTCTATGGTGCTGCTGGAAGTGCAGTTGTTGTGACAGTGGGAGATGACTCCTACTACTATGAGTGTGGAGGACATATAAATAACTAGGCTTCCACTCTTCAAACATAATTGGTTGCCATAATCCTTGCACTCGAACGAGTACATCAATCCAAAGTTGACACGTTAATTGTAAGTGACTTCTTGTCATCCTTGACTTCCCTCAGCTTCCCAGGGCATAACTGTGACATGTTTGGTGTCTGGAAGCTAGACACAGATATAAGGAAATAATCAATGATGGAGTCAGAGTTTGTCTCTTGTGATTCCTTCACATATTGGTCTCTGAATGCATGATAGAACTGATGAGTTAGTCAAGACTTTTGCTCAAAAAGAGATAATTGATTACCATCTTGGACTGCCTTTGAGCTGCCTGAGGGCAGTAATATTCCGGGAACATCAACAAAATCTCGTAGACTTGAGACAAAGTGAAATTCACACTAGTTGCTCCATGTATCATCATTTTATTATGCCGGAAGAACCGCAGGTCTATGGGTCATGCGATAAGGTTAGCAGACATCTAGATGTTACCACTGCAAGGCTTAGGCTCGGCTACAAGTACCTCTGGGAGTTTGTAACATCTGCTGATGTAGATTTGATTACATGTAAACTCTGTCAACAGAACTATTGGCATACTTTACGTCATTATATGTGAACAAAATCATGGAATTCAGAGATAACACCATCAATGGTGTCCTTGAATTGTGTAAGTTCTTCATTCATAATGATGTACTGCCAGGAATCTTAACAAAGTATTCAAAATTTGCTTACTGTAGGTAATGCATGCATGACTGTAAAGCTGCCGCCCAGTTGTGGGTGTGGAGACTGGGTCGGTGTGGGTGTGGATTATTGACTCTGTAACTCACTGTAGAGTAAGTAATTATCAAAAGAAGGCACCAAACTGGGAAGGCTATGTAGCACCGTAGATGTAAAGTGCCTTGTATAGTGACTGTTGTGAGCCACTTGTTGAATCACGTGATATAAAAAGATTATTTATATGTACATGTATTTGTGTACATGTATGTATATATATGTATTCAGCTCCTGAACCCATTATGTGCTTCTGTAACCCTTTCCACCACCGTACACAGGATGGGTAATTAGAGAAAAAGAAGACATAGACCGTGCGCGGGATCCTGTGCAACATTGCACAGCTGGTGCAATGTTGCACAGATGGTGCACAGCCTACGTCCCCAAGCATATGTTAATGATAATGATGATGTAACAGGGTGAATGACATGATATTGCAAAGTATTGATTTTTTAATTAAAAAAAGACAAAAAAAAAGGCAATAGGATCGCTCAGTGAAAGTATAGTTTTTTCCATAGAGTGATCAGCGGGTAGGAAGTTCCATTTTTAGAGGGGAAGTGGACAGCAGGTAGGATGATTCATTTGAGGTAAGAGATAGTAGAGAGTTTGTATGAAGAGGAAAAAAAGATAGTTAGGGATTAATGACTAAAGATTGTAGTAGTACAGTTACCTAACTTACGTGCACAGAAACTGGATGTGTTGGTAGCGGATACGTTATTCCTCAGAGTGCGGTGTGTCTCCCTCCCTTCTGCAGGGGAGCTCCCCCCCCCCCCTCTAAGAAACCTCAAAGATGTCCACCTCCAACCATCGCCTTCACACGCCGGGTGATGGGCCCGTAATGATCACCCACGCCCATGCACGTGTTAAACACTCCCTCACATCCTCCCCCACCCCACCCTCACTTCAACCCCCCCTCCACCCCTACCCCACCTCCTCCCCACCCCACCACCCCCCACTTCTGCCCCGCCTGTCTCCTGTTCCCCGTATGATCTGCATTGTTGTCATGGAGGGAAATTTGTCATTATTCTCCAATGTTATCTCTATCACTGCGAGGTGGTTGTGTATACTACATATATCCCACACACAAGTTATTCCGAATTGGAGATTATTTACAAATGAATAGAATGAGAGAGACTTGTACGGATAGACAGACAGTTTTGGTATGTCACCGCTCACTCATTGAGGAATAGAACGAAGATAAAGAGAGAGGAGAGGAGAGAGAGGAAGAAGGAAAGAGAGAGAGAGAGAGAGAGAGAGGAGAGAGATGGAGAAAGATATAGAGAAGAGAGAGAGAGAGAAATGTTTGGCTAGCAAACTCTGTATAAATGTTTCCACGAGGAAACACGGGAACAATCTTTTACAGATAATAAAATTATTTCTCACATATGCCTACCAATCCCGACTTTCCTCTCTGACCACCACCCGGCCACTACCAGTTCCAACCTCCACCATCCCCCAGGGTGGCACCCTAACACGCCACCTACCAGCCAATGTTGGTACTACCACTCCCCTCCCACAAGGGTATTTGTCTTTAAACCGTTTATCATTCATTCTTTATATCATCTTATATCGTGACCTATTTTATGTAAAACTTATAATAACCAATGAGTATAGCCAACATGTCTTGATATTTTTATTTATCAAGTATGCTTTCTAGTTCAACTCTGATTTATACTCTTAAATTAAGCAGTAGTTTTTACTAACCATAGGTAGTTAGTACAGGTATACTAGATTAAGAGAGGGTGATGTTATTTTATTACCTCTGCCTTCGAAAGGGACAATGAGGTGATCTCAGTTTGTTCTTACATGATCTTACACTTTCACGATATTTGCTTACATATTCTCTTACATTCTAAGATTATTCTTACATATTCTTAAATGTTTTCTTACAGCGCACTATAGTTATTCATGTTCTCATAGTTCACTACTCTCTTTCTTATTATCACTAGTTCTTACATGTTCTTACTCAGTTCAATTCATATTCTTCATATATTCTGTTCTCATTTCTTATTCTTTCACTTTCTTTATGTTATTATTGTTCTCTGCAAGTTCAAATCATTTTCTTTACAACTTCACTTCAGACTCTTTTCAATATCCATATTTTGTTTCTTCCTTTCAGTACCTAGTTCATTGCTATATATTATCAATGGAACTTCTGTTTGCCAGCAAATTAATTTTTCAGTTAGTTCAAATGATATATTAGTAGGTTACGAAGCATTTTATTTATCCATTCACCGAGATATAATTGTGAAACTGCGTCAGAATATGTCTGCTTATCATCTCATTATTTCATACCAACAATGTTCTTAAACTAATGATTGCTTATGCGTTACATATTTACTAAGACAATCTTTTCTTTATGTTTCTTAACTAACACTACACTTCGCACTACTGAAATAGTTAGTAAATCAAATTTGAATAAGTTTGCTTGACTAAAATATCTCTGAAACATCTTTGCCCATCAAATGTTCCTCTCATCTCATCCTCATTCTCCAATAACATGCTCAAAGTCATCAATATGATTCATGCCATCAAAGGTATTCTCAGTGACAAAGACATACACACAAACTTGTCAAATTACTATTCACACTATCAACAAAGTTATTCTCAGAGACATTGAGAATACTCACAATATCAAAATATATTCATCTCATCAAGATATTTCTCATACTATGAGAATATTATTTTCAGGCTATCTTTGCATTATAATTTCCACAGAAAATCCCCTCCCCTTTCTCCTCAGTTATGAAAACTGCCCGCAATTCCTACCTATCTCCTAGCGAGTTTACTTTATCCTAGTGTTTAACACGTTGCTATATGGTATATCCTCATTATTTAGTTTAGTTATTTACCGGAACCACTTATCATTTCTCCATATTATCAGGGAACTTCACAAGTTGTAGAACATCCATACATCGCCATATACTTTAGCAAGTCCTGTATTATGTAGTTTCACATAATTACAACTATTGTATGTTTAATGATATACTGTAGTTATACCTTTCCTCATTATTTTTGTCTGAATATTTCCCGATTCTCTCGTGATTTCTCCGAATTATTACGTTAACTCGAAAATTATTTTGCTGCATGTTTTTCCTACTTGTTCCACTTCACCTGATATTCAACTTCAAATTCCACTATACTCTTGCTCTATATATATCTCTCTTTCTCTCAATCTAGGAGGTTTGAACTATTTTATGGTATTGTCTCTCATATAAGAGAACCTAATCATGTGCTTCATTAGGGGGAAATTTCAACATATCCTAGCACATTGTACTTCTGCAGACGATTTGTTTTTAGGTACAGTAGTTTTACACTATAAACCTAGTAGTCACGGCAAAACTTTATACAGGGCTTGCTAGCCAAACGTCTTCTCTCTCTCTCTCTTTCTCTGTCTCTTTTCTCTCTCTTTTCTCTCTCGAGGGTGTGACATACAAAATCTGTCTGTCTATCTGTCCGAGTCTCTCTCTTTCTATTCATTTGTAAATAATCTCAATTCGGATACTTGTGTGGGATATATTAGTATACACAACCACCTCGCAGTGATAGAGATAACATTGGAGAATAATGACAAATTTCCCTCCATGAACAATGCAGATCATAGGGGAACAGGAGATAGGCGGGGCAGAAGTGGGGTTGGTGGGGGTGGGATGGAGGTGTGGAGTGGGGGGGGGTGTTGAAGTGAGGGTGGGGTGGGGGAGGATGTGAGGAGTGTTTAACACGTGCATGGGCGTGGGTGATCATTACGGGCCCATCACCCAGCGTGTGAAGGCGATGGTGTGAGGTGGGACATCTTTGAGGTTTCTCAAGAGGGGGGGGGGGGAGTTCCCCCTGCAGAAGGGGGGAGACACACCGCACTCTGGAGGATACATATCCTGTACCAACACATCCAGTTTCTGTGCAAGTTAAAAATGACTTACTGTATCTCTAAACTGACATCTTACTGTCATTAACATCTAACTAAATGGAACCTTTTTATCCTCTAACAATAAAAAAACTCTCTTACTGAATATCTACCTTCATGAACATTCTATTTGTTCCATTTGTCCCTCTAAAATTATGTTAACTTTCACTGATCATTAGCGAAAACTATACTTCACCTGAGACGATCCTTTCCTGATTTTTTGTATTTTTGTATATTTAAAAAATCAATACTTTGCAATATAATGTATTACCTCCTACATCATCTATTATCATTACACATATGCTTGGGAACGTAGAACCTGTGCACCATCTATGCAACATTAACCAGCTGTGCAATGTTGCACGGGACCCCACGCACAGTCTAAGTCCTCCTTTTTCCTTTACTGGGTATGGGGTCCACTCCTGCCCACG
>WNGS01000314.1:66209-73709 GCA_020271785.1 Procambarus virginalis | reverse complement strand
TAAATGACTAAAATAAACAAATATTTTATAATAAGGATACAACAAGTTGGCAACACCAAACTGGCGGACTCGTCCCTCCTCACACAGACACATACGCTTCCTGAACCAAACCTGGACCTAGATTCACGAAGCTCCATGTATTTCTTCGTAAGTATGTGTGCTACGAAGGTTCCTAAGTACCAGTTAAGAGTGCGCCAAAGAGCGATTCAGAGAAGTGTACGTTCGAAGATTTTTAAGTACAGTACAGTAGTTGACTTAGGTCTCGCTAGATGTCACTAGGGCTCTTTGTTTGGCCAATCAGAGAGAAGGTAACTTTTTCAACTTACAGCTGTAGCCAATCACAACGCTGGCATATTGGAGCTTATCCGTGATGCACTTGCCACTTACTTACCTCGAATTTTCTTATAAAATTAGTATATTTCTAAGTAAAACTATGTTTTTTCAACTTGTACAGTCAGCACCGACATTGTAGTAAACAAATAAGTTATATTTTTTGTTTACCAACGTAATTGTAAGAGACAGTGCATAGCCTTCCCTGTCGCTCCCAAGATTTGAGAAGGTATGGTATTTATTTTGTTATGTATATATTTACCTAAATTTACCCAAGGGCCACTAACTATCTAGTGGCCTCGACGAGGATAAATAGCTGGGGCTTGTTAAGTCCCACCAATTGTCCTAATGATATTTTCTAGCCGTATTTTGGCATTTACGGCTTCAGCGGGTAAGCCGTTCCATGGGTTTATAACCCTCTTGGTGAAAAAACATCTGTTTTCAGTCCTACTTGAGAGAACATGCTCTCCAACACAATATCTATGATTGCCCTGTTATCAGTGACTTCAGATCAAATGGTATGAGGTATTTTGAGCTCTGTAATTACTTCATACACTCAGGAATATTGGAAGATATTCTTGTGCTGTACCCAGATTTTGCCAGTGGGGGCTAATAGATCAGCCTTACATTTCTTATTCTCTCCTGATTCCCTGTATGACTTGCCGTCCTGTGAGGTGGGGATGTTGGATGATCTTGTAGCTGGTTTTATGATCTACACTGTAGTCTTTCATATAGCATAGGGTAGCAGCACATTGCTGTGTATACCTAAGCCTGTTAATAATAAATAGAAATCAGTAATAAAGGTTTTAAATTATAGCTTGTATTATTATTATTATTATTATTACCAGTATTATCCTTATTAAATAATAAATGTTAACCATGGATCATTAAGATCTCATATTGATATGTAATGTTAGTAATGTTAACCAAACCACACACTATCTTGAGATTATCTTGAGATGATTTCGGGGCTTTTTTTTTAGTGTCCCCGCGGCCTGGTCCTCGACCAGGCCTCCACCCCCAGGAAGCAGCCCGTGACAGCTGACTAACACCCAGGTACCTATTTTACTGCTAGGTAACAGGGGCATAGGGTGAAAGAAACTCTGCCCATTGTTTCTCGCCGGCGCCTGGGATCGAACCCAGGACCACAGGATCACAAGTCCAGCGTGCTGTCCGCTCGGCCGACCGGCTCCGGCTCACACTAGAAGACAAAAGGAAGACAACAATGTTATTAATATTTTTTGTGAATCATTAAGTTGTGCAGTATGTTTAAATTTTTCACTTCTTTGGATATACATTAGAAAAAATAGGATAAACAACCCATAAATATGTGTTTCATTATATTTTTTTATAAATAACTGGATAAATATTTTTACAATTGACAGGATTTGTTTTACTCACAGGTGCATTATCTGTTAAAAAATTTGGTTTATTGTTACACACAATGCTGCTACATAGCCTTCCCGGCTTGGTGCCTTCTTTAGATAATTATTGTTACACACAGCCAAAGTGTGTAACAGGAAGAGGTCTCGGACACAAATTGTTCCAAGCTAAATGTAGAGGAATCAGCTGAGCATTCCTCAAATAAAATAAGCTGCCTCAGCTTATAAGGTAAATAAAATAAAATAAGCATTCCTCAAATAAGTAGCTGCCTCAGTGCTACATAGCCTTCCAGTGCTGGGAAGGCTAAATAGCCTTCCCAAGAAAAAAATGGAGAAGGCTACGTAGCCTTCTCTTCTTTTGATAATTACTTATTGTTACACAGCCAAATTGTGTAACAGGGAGAGGTCTTGGACCCCTACTTCCTCCTCTCTTTTTTAACCGGCCATAATAGTCCATTTATCTACATTAATGTACCAACTAATCTCTCTCCTCTCATTTTTTTTCTTGCAATGTACCTTTTATCTTATAAATTCTGCTAAAATTTATCTACTTAAATTATCTGTTAGATTAAGGACCTGCCCGAAACGCTGTGCATACTGTCGTTGTATTTACAAGAATGTAAATACCATGCTATGTATCTTCACAAACCCAATGTACCTTCTTGTATATAAATAAATAAATAAATATAAATAAATAAATAAATATAGTCATAATTATTGGTTTAAGTATTCAATGAGAAAAGTTTTTGAAGTTTATACCCTTACCCTGACTTAAGATCATTTGTTGCTGCATATTTTTCTTTTATCTCACCCAGATTTAATTTCAAAATAAAACCAAACAAAATAAATTAAAAAGGGGTATGTATAGCTAAGGTACACCCCCTAGCTACCCTTATTACTAGATGAACAGGGACATTAGGTGATAGTAAATGCTCCCACCTTCACCTCTCATATTTCACCTTCTCTCATATTGAGTAGGATCATCACCTTCTCTCATATTTCAAGTTCACCATTGTTTATTTACTTAATAACTACTAGTATATTATCTTGCTATTATAAAACTAATTCTACTATCATAAAAGACATATTTACTACAAGTTTCAAACAGAAAACTTGTATATAAGAATGCATATAGTTAACACAAAGGACGCCTCTTGACGAAACTCTCCTGTTAAAATGTTTTGTTATAAAAAAATCGATCCTCCGTGTTGTGTAGTAGACAAAAATTGAGTTATATGCAGTTTACGTAAAGCTACGAGTGGTCGACAGCAACCTTAGCGCGACGGATCATACTTACGAAGATTTTCCTTCTTAAATGCCTACCTGAATACTACGTAGCTGCTAAGAAGAAAAACATTCATAAGTACATACGTAACTGCTTCGTGAATCTGGCCCCTGTCCACTAAATGCAAGCCCTTCTCTATCATACAGTATAGAGTATAATACAACATTCAATACTGTTATACATTCTCATACATCATGAAACATAATATAGCAGCCGTACCAAATGTATGCGACATACAATATGCAAATCACTCACATTATATGCAAATACGCTCCTACAGTCTGAGATGGGTGATAGCAGACATGTTACAAATATTTTACCTGAGAGATCCTCTAGAACATAATAGGGTACAAAGAGCAACCTTGTGATCCATGACGCTACTTGAACCTTCTAGGGGGGGGGGGGTGCTTCGGGCTGCAGAGAGCCCCTCTACGGAGCCTGAAACTGTCCTAGAATACAAGTGCCTGTATTTCTCTCGCAGATGAGAACACAATTGGTAAGGGAGGAGGAGGAAGAGAACAGCAGCAGGAAGAACAGCTGCACCAGCAGCAGCAGCAGGAGCAGCAGCTGCAGAGTGAGGATGACGACCCCCGGCAGCAGGAGGACTCCCAGGAAGACGTCGATGAGGATGAGGAAGGCAGCCTTATAGCGCCAGTGGCCGAGCCTAATACCTGGCACGTCCCGGCCCCACACAGCCTTCACCTGTACCAGCTAGGTGGGTCTCATTATACAAGGGCTGACTCTACTTTCTGTAGAGAGGCATAGAGTAAGGGGTGACATGACTGATTTGGATTAGTTTAGACGCAAGAAAGTTCATGGGTAAATATTGGCTTGCAAGCAGATTTGTTGATATATGGAATGGATTACAAGCTAGATATAAATAATTCACTAATAATAATGCATTGTATCGGGGGTCTAGAAGCCAGTATATACATACAGTACATGTTAGGCTTATGCCGAGATTCATCTCCCTCCCCCCCCCCCCACAAGGTCGACTTACTGACCCTGTGGGGATTTTTTTCCACTATTTAATGTCATATAATATTTATTTTAATAATTAATTCAAAATGAACTTAGAGAAGTGGACTGTAAAAACTTCTATATACAGTGGAGTGATTCCCCTACACATCTTTTTTTTGGAGGGGTAAATTCTATAATGTTAATCTACATATAACATCTGATATACCTGAATATATATGAGGGTAATTGGTTGAGTATTATTAGGCTCTGAATGTGATGGAGCAAGAGGCCATCTCAATGTTCCCGTTATCATGTCGTGTGCTTGTGTGTTATGGCAGGCTGGCGGACGCCTGTTGTGTACGGAGCCGCTGCCTACCCTGGCCGCCGCCGCCGTCGCCGCCGCTCTGTGTACGCCGCCGCCGCCGCCACACACCCTGATCCCCGCAAGGTGTAGGTACACTCGCTTCTCGTAATACCCACAAGTGTCGCTATATTGTTAATATCGTGCTTCATAAGGCCGCAAACATATTCAATAGTCAGTATATTGTGTGAATGATGAGGCGAGCCCTGGTGTCTTGAGCGAGCATGTCATCTTCACCTCCCGGCCTGCTCTCCTGCAGGCCCCAGGTGCCCCTCAAGGTGCTGAGGGCCGGCCAGCGACACAAGCGCGACCTGAGGAGGTACCGCCGCGACCTGGCGCCAGGTGCTGACATGGAGAAGCTGCTGGAGGATGTTGATGTTGTGGAGCTGCTGGCGATGTTGGCTGGTGCCCCCCACAGGCGCCCAGGAGGGTACGGTACCGTCTCCTACGCCCCAGCACCTCCCAGGTACACCCTCACCCCCCTCCTTAACTCTCATATACCACTTTTTGACATATCAGTGCTTTCATTTAGTGACCAATAATCTATCTTATACATAAATCTATCTTATACTTGCCCGAAACGCTATGTGTGCTAATGGCTTTAGGTATTGTATGTACCAGCTCTATCTATAAATCCAACATTATGTTTGTAAAACAACTATGTATGTACTTTCCTGAATAAAATTTACTTTACTACTTTACTTAACAAGATTGGTATACAACGAGCACTCATTGTATGACCTCATGCACACACAGTGTGTGTATGTATGTATGTGTACTAACCTATGTGTACTCACCTATTTGTGCTTACGGGGGTTGAGCTTTGGTTCTTTGGTCCCGCCTCTCAACTGTCAATCAACTGGTGTACAGATTCCCGAGCCTATTGGGCTCTATCATATCTACATTTGAAACTGTGCATGGAGTCAGCCTCCACCACATCACTGCCTAACGCATTATACCTGTTAACTACTCTGACACTGAAAGTTCTTTCTAACGTCCCTGTGGATCATTTGGGTACTCAGTTTCCACCTGTGTCCCCTTGTTTGCGTACCACCAATGTTGAATAGTTTATCCTTGTCTACCCTGTCAATTCCCCTGAGGATTTTGTAGGTAGTGATCATGTCTCCCCCTCACTCTTCTGTCTTCCAGTATCGTAAGGTGCATATTCCCGCAGCCTTTCCTTGTAACTCATGCCTCTTAGTTCTGGGACTAGTCTAGTGGCATACCTCTTAACTTTTTCCAGCTTCGTGTGCTTGACAAGGTACGGGCTCCATGCTGGGGCCGCATACTCCAGGATTGGTCTTGCATATGTGGTATACAAGATTCTGAATGATTCCTTACACAGGTTCCTGAACGCTGTTCTGATGTTAGCCAGCCTCGCATATGCCGCAGATGTTACTTTTTTATGTGGGCTTCAGGAGACAGGTTTGGTGTGATATCAACTCCTAGACCTTTCTCTCTGTCTGTTTCATTAAGTACTTCATTTCCTATTCTGTATCCTGTGTCTGGCCTCCTGTTTCCACCGCCTAGTTTCATTACTTTGCATTTACTCGGGTTGAACTTTAGTAGTCATTTGTTGGACCATTCAGTCTGTCTAGGTCATCTTGTAGCCTCCTACTATCATCCTCTGTTTCAATCCTCCTCATAATTTTTGCATCAACAGTAAACATTGAAAGAAACGAGTCCATACCCTCTCGAAGGCCATTTACATATATCAGAAATAGTATAGGTCCAAGGACTGACCCCTGCAGGACTCCACTTGTGAGATCTCGCCAATCTGAAACCTCACCCCTCACAGTGACTCGTTGTCTTCTGTTGCTTAGGTACTCCCTTATCCAATGGAGTACCTTCCCTTTCACTCCAGCCTGCATTTTCAGCTTTTTCACTAGCCTCATATGTGGTACTGTATCAAAGGCTTTCTGGCAATCCAAAAATATGCAGTCTGCCCACCCCTCTCTTTCTTGCCTGATTGAACTGCCCATCCCTTTCTTGCCGCTAAATAAAAATATTCTGTGTGTGTACTCACCTAGTTGAACTCACCTAGTTGTGCTTGCGGGGGTTGAGCTCTGGCTCTTTGGTCCCGCCTTTCAACCGTCAATCAACAGGTGTACAGTTTCCTGAGCCTATTGGGCTCTATCATATCTACACTTGAAACTGTGTATGGAGTCAGGCTCCACCACATCGCTTCCTAATTCATATCATTTGTCAACCACTCTGACACTAAAAAAGTTCTTTCTAATATCTCTGTGGCTCATTTGGGCACTCAGTTTCCACCTGTGTCCCCTAGTGCGTGTGCCCATTGTGTTAAACAGCCTGTCTTTATCAACCCTGTCGATTCCCCTGAGAATCTTGAATGTGGTGATCATGTCCCCCCTAACTCTTCTGTCTTCCAACGAAGTGAGGTTTAATTCCTGCAGTCGCTCCTCGTAGCTCATACCTCTCAGCTCGGGTACTAGTCTGGTGGCAAACCTTTGAACCTTTTCCAGTTTAGTCTTATGCTTGACTAGATAGGGACTCCATGCTGGAGCCGCATACTCCAGGATTGGTCTGACATATGTGGTATATAATGTTCTGAAAGATTCCTTACACAAGTTTCTAAAGGCCGTTCTTATGTTAGCCAACCTGGCATATGCTGCTGATGTTATCTTCTTGATATGAGCTTCAGGGGACAGGTCTGGCGTGATATCAACCCCCAGGTCTTTCTCTCTCTCTGACTCTTGAAGTATTTCATCTCCCAAATGATACCTTGTATCTGGTCTCCTGCTTCCTACCCCTATCTTCATTACATTACATTTGCTTGGGTTAAACTCTAACAGCCATTTGTTCGACCATTCCTGCAGCTTGTCCAGGTCTTCTTGAAGTCTCAAGCTGTCCTCCTCTGTCTTAATCCTTCTCATAATTTTGGCGTCGTCAGCAAACATTGAGAGGAATGAGTCTATACCCTCTGGGAGATCATTTACGTATATCAGAAACAGGATAGGTCCAAGTACAGAGCCCTGTGGGACTCCACTGGTGACTTCACGCCAGTCTGAGGTCTCACCCCTACTGTATTGTGGTGTGTGTGTGTGTGTTGGTGTGTGTGTGTGTGTGCGTGTGTGTGTGTGTGTGTGTGTGTGTGGTGTGTGTGTTGTGTTTGTGTGTGTGTGTGTGTGTGTGTGTGTGTGTGTGTTGTGTGTTGTGTG
>WNGS01000312.1:125047-136532 GCA_020271785.1 Procambarus virginalis | reverse complement strand
TTGTAAAGCAATGCCACGTGTGTCAGATGGCAGGTAAACCGAACGTTTCGATCCCAGAGCACCACTGACACCCATCCAGGTGCCTGAGGAACCTTTCCACAGACTTATTATGACTGTGTGGTCCCTTGCCTCGGACCAGTTCCGGCAACGCCTATATCTTAACCATCCTGTGTCCTACCACCAGATTCCCCATAGCAGTTCCAGTGAAAAAACATTACGGCTGCTACAGTGGTGAAGAATTTACTGAAGATCTTCACCCAGTATGGATTTCCGAGGGAGATTCAGAGCGACTGTGGCACCAACTTCACCAGTGATCTCTTCAAACGGACTCTGGAGGAGTTCAACATCAAACAGGTACTGTCCAGCCCCTATCATCCTGCTTCACAGGGTTCTCTTGAGCGTAGTCATCAGACTATCAAGGCACTCCTAAAAAAGTTTTGTAATGAGACCTCAAGGATGGATGGGATAGGCAACTTGATCTCATCATGTGTATTTTCAGAAGTCTTCCCAACGAGTCACTAGGAGTATCTCCTTATGAGATGCTCTACGGACGTAAGTGCCGTACACCTCTCAAGGCTTTCAAGGATTCTTACGTGATGCCACCTTCAGTGAGCATCAGAATGTGCCCCAGTTTCTTCAAAACCTCCGACACATTCTAGAGAGGGTCCATTCCTTTGCCAGAAACAACCTACTGAAAGCCCAAGAGAGGATGAAGATTCATTACGACCACACTGCCAAGTAAGGAAGTTTAAACCGGGAGACTTAGTACTCGCCTATTTCCCTATCCCAGGTTCTCCTTTACAAAACAGGTTTTCAGGACCCTACCGTGTTAAGGAGTGCCGGAATAACTACAACTACGTTCTCGAGACCCCCGATAGGCGGCGGAAGACCCAGTTGTGCCACATCAACTTACTAAAGCTCTATCATGGTACTCCTCCCACTGTGCTACTAAACTTCTCCACCTTTACAGGTCCATACAGCCACAGTGAGACCTTCCCTGCTTCTCCTTCCAAAAGCACTGACACTGAGACAGCGCTTTCTAATTCGGAAATCCTTACTGACATCCATAATCACTTTCAGGACGATAATAGTGCTTCACTCATCAAACTCATCAGAGAACATCAGGAGTTGTTTCGAGATGATCCACAGGAGTGTACTGTGACTCGGCACGACATCCAACTGCTACCTGACACCCGGCCGATTCGCCAACCATTCTACCAAATCAGCCCTAGCAAGAAGGAAGTCATGCGTGCTGAGGTACAGTACCTCTTGGACCATGGACTGGCTACCCCCTGTTAGTCCCCCTGGGCCTCACCATGTATCTTGGTACCCAAACCTCATGGTAAGATCCGGCTGTGCACCGATTATAGGAAACTTAACAGTGTGACCGTTAAAGATGCATACCCATTACCTAGGATTGATGACATCCTTGACGCCATTGGTAATGCCCGCTACCTGTCCCAGGTGGACTTACTCAAGGGCTATTACCAGGTGTGCTTAACGGAGCGAGCTAAAGAACTGTCTGCCTTTATCACCCCTTTCGGACTTTTCAGATATAACCGCCTTCCCTTTGGACTCTGCAATGCCCGGCCACCTTTCAGAGAGCTGTCAACCGCGTCATCCAGGGCTTGGACAACACCTACGCCTATTTGGATGATATCGTTGTAGCATCCAACACCTGGAGCGAACACCTGCTCCAGCTGCAACGATTGTTCGCCAAGCTCCTGAAAGCCGGCCTCACCATCAATCTGGGCAAGTCCACTTTTGCCAAAGGTAAAGTGCGGTATCTGGGTCATGCTATAGGGAGTGGCAGCCTGGCTCCGTTAGATATCCACACTCAAGCCATCAAAGAGTATCCACAGCCTACTACCAGGAAGCAGCTCCTGCGCTTCCTTGGTCTTGCTTCTTATTACCGTAGGTTTGTGAGGAACTTTAGTACTGTTGCAACACCCTTAATCACCTTAACCAGTCCCAAGCAACAGTATAATTGGACCAGGGAGCAAACAGTTGCTTTCGAACAACTCAAATTCCTCCTCTGTTCTAATCCTATTCTTGCCTCACCAGATACCAAGAAGCCTTTCATCCTCCATGTCGACGCCAGTGGTACCGGCATCGGGGGTGTCCTAATGCAGCAACGAGGCGAGGAGGTTCTACCTGTCAGCTACTACAGCTACAAGTTGAAGCCTCACCAGAAAAACTACAGCACTATAGAGAAGGAACTCCTCTCCATCGTCCTGAGCTTGCAACACTTTGCACCATACCTGCAAGGTGCTCGGCCCACTACCATCTACTCGGACCACAATCCTCTACGTTTCCTACATCAAGCCCAATTCAATAACCAACGTCTGCTGCGATGGGCTTTATATCTTCAAGGCTTCAATCTGAAAATCTGTTACATCAAGGGGCCTGATAACATCATCGCCGACGCCCTCTCCAGAGTTCATGAGGTAGAGGCAGCTCCACCTACCACTCTACCTCCCGAGAACGTGACTTCTACCGGAACCGCAGGCTTCGAGGGAGAGTTGTGACTATAATCTCTTCCAAGAGATTTAGCCTGCTCTTTCCTGCTATCGTCATGTTCAAAGTTACATTCAAGATACTTTCTACAGTAGCAAAAACGTATATCAAGACAGCCACACGCACCTGCACCCCCTCCCCCTCACACTCCTCACCGCCTGTTTGCCGACTGCACTTCAACTAGCAAACTACCAGCTGTGGGTCTGCCTGCATTCTCATTGGCTGTTCGAGATCTCACCACTCCAGCTCTCCACCACTCACGCACGTCGTCAAGTCAACGTTGTAGTCAGCAAGCTGTACCTTCCTCAGAATATCTTGTGCTCTAAAGCTTTGAACATCTAATTGATATTCCTCGGGTATCAAGTAGCGGTTCTTAGCATGTGCTATATTCCAGCACCATTTTATATTTCCTTGAATTATATTTTTGTTCTATTGTTAACGTAATCCATTATTCATTTTTATGTTAGTTCTTTTTCACTTGTTATACTTGCACCCTACCCAGCCAAGGAATTGTCTTTATTTAAATTTGTTTTCTAGAGTAATTAAATTTCATTGTTTATCTTTTGTGTTTTGTGTATCTTACCTTACCTTACCACAGACTATCAGACAAGCAGTCATTTTTTTGTTTATGTATGTGGCCTGGCTTTGACACCTGCCATTGGAGGACTGCCGAACACCATACTCCACTACTTTACCGTCACAATATAAAAATTAAAAAAAAAAATTGACATTCTTTCTAAGATCAGATATTATGTACCTTGCCCTGCCCTGGTGATGCTCTATTACTCTCTCATCTATCCTTATCTTACCTATGGTATTTGTGCTTGGGGTTTTGCTACCCAATATCATTTACGTCCTCTAATTACTCAACACAAAGCTGCTATCAGAACAATATCTAACTCTGGCCCCAGACATTGCTTGGTACCCTTACTCAAATCTCTGAATATGTTAAATATTAAGTCACTGCACATCCTCTCATGTGTATTTTATAAATAAAAAATGATGAACTGTAATGTCAATCCTGACCTTAAAATCTTCCAACAAATTTGTAATAGAACCCATGGGCACCACACCAGAAACAAATACCTATTTGATATTACAAAAGTATGACTTAATTAAATTAGAAATGCTCTACAAATGAAGGGACCCAGAATGAGGAATGACCTTCCCTATCATGTAAAAGACTGTACCTCTCCCAACCAGTTTAAGATAAAACTAAGTCCTACCTAATTACCTCCATGTAACCTACCCTATCCCCAAATGTCAACCCATGTCTTACTATTTTAAACAATGCTGTTTGTTGACCAAATTGTATATTTGATATTTTCTGCAAGGTCCTCCCCCTTTTTTATTTTTTTATTTTTTCAACACAATTTATACTTTAATCTCAATTAGTATTACATTTTAGTCTAAGTGTTTTTCCTGCCCAAAGCGCTCTGCGTAATAGGGCTTTAGTCTTTGTATGTACTAGCTCTATCTATAAATCTATCAATATTTGTATCTCACCTTGTATGTATGTAATTTACCTGAATAAACATTTGATTTGATTTGATTTGATGGACAGAAGCTGGAGCTCAATAACTAAATTGTTGTATGCAGGCGATGAATCACAGTAACGTGGCTAAATTATGTGGACCAGACCACACACTAGAAGGTGAAGGGACGACGACGTTTCGGTCCGTTCTGGACCATTCTCAGTCGATCGACTTGAGAATGATCCAGGACGGACCGAAACGTCGTCGTGTCTTCACGTAAATTGCTGTATTTTTCTATGTCTGAAATTCAGTAGTTTTAAATTTCAGGGAACTTGATTGCTTAATACTGGAGTTGTAAAAGTAATGTAAGGGGGAGGACAAGAGCTAGAGTTTAGTAATTACTTTTATCTATTTTACTATGTCTGTAGCACAGCAGGTTTAAATTTCGGGAGTACACTAAGGCGGAGGACGAGAGCTAGAACTTAGTTACGGACTTGATTTGATTTACTGAGTACGAAATATAGCTGGTTTAAATCTCAGGGAAATTATTATTAATAACGAAGTTGTAGTAGTAAACTAAGGTGGGGACGAGAGCTGGAGCTTGGTTACACTATTTTATTTTCTTACTGTGTTCGAAGTATAACTGTTTTACATTGGGCTACTGGTAGTGAAACTAACCTTGTAAAAGTATGGTGCTAACTTCTGGTGAACTTTTTAGAAAAATCTGCTCAAGTCCATAAAGTTTAATTATATTCATAAGAACTTTTAAGAACGCAGCAAGGATTAAAACTCTGAAAAATTTCTGTCTTAAAATGAACTCTGACAAATAATCGGCCTTAAACTAGTCTCTGAAAAATTTCAGTTAAGTGTCGGTTAGCTAAGTGTCCCAGGGTGATGGTACCATAACTCCTACAGCAGTGGGTGGTGGTTAAGTGTCCCAGGGTGATGGTACCATAACTCCCACAGCTGGGGGTGTTGGTTAAGTGTCCCAGGGTGATGGTACCATAACTCCCACAGCTGTGGGTGTGGTTAAGTGTCCCAGGATGATGGTACCATAACTCCCACAGCTGTGGGTGGTGGTTAAGTGTCCCAGGGTGATGGTACCATAACTCCCACAGCTGTGGGTGGTGGTTAAGTGTCCCGGGGTGATGGTACCATAACTCCCACAGCTGTGGGTGGTGGTTAAGTGTCCCAGGGTGATGGTACCATAACTCCCACAGCTGTGGGTGGTGGTTAAGTGTCCCGGGGTGATGGTACCATAACTCCCACAGCTGTGGGTGGTGGTTAAGTGTCCCAGGGTGATGGTACCATAACTCCCACAGCTGTGGGTGGTGGTTAAGTGTCCCAGGGTGATGGTACCATAACTCCCACAGCTCTGGGTGGTGGTTAAGTGTCCCGGGGTGATGGTACCATAACTCCCACAGCTGTGGGTGTTGGTTAAGTGTCCCAGGGTGATGGTACCATAACTCCCACAGCTGTGGGTGGTGGTTAAGGGTCTCAGGGTGATGGTACCATAACTCCTCCAGCTGCGGGTGTTGGCGAGGAGCGCGGTGGTCGTGGTGGCGAGCGACGACCCGGCCTTCCTGGTCGCCTTCGCCCAGTCGTCTGACAGAGGCCGCCTGCTGGTGTGGTCGACCAGACTGTTGGTGGTGACGAGGGCGCCTCTCCAGGAGGTCATGCGTCTCCTGTGCCAGTACTGGACCTTCTCCATGATGAACACCATGTTCCTGACCCCAGGAGTCCCAGCGTCTGGTCACAGGTAATGTTCCTGACCCCAGGAGTCCCAGCGTCTGGTCACAGGTAATGTTCCTGACCCCAGGAGTCCTGGGGTCAGGTCTCAGGTAATGTTCCTGACCCCAGGAGTCCCAGCGTCTGGTCACAGGTAATGTTCCTGACCCCAGGAGTCCTGGGGTCAGGTCTCAGGTAATGTTCCTGACCCCAGGAGTCCCAGCGTCTGGTCACAGGTAATGTTCCTGACCCCAGGAGTCCCAGCGTCTGGTCACAGGTAATGTTCCTGACCCCAGGAGTCCTGGGGTCTGGTCTCAGGTAATGTTCCTGACCCCAGGAGTCCCAGCGTCTGGTCACAGGTAATGTTCCTGACCCCAGGAGTCTGGGGTCTGGTCTCAGGTAATGTTCCTGACCCAGAAGTCCAGCGTCTGGTCACAGGTAATGTTCCTGACCCCAGGAGTCCCAGCGTCTGGTCACAGGTAATGTTCCTGACCCCAGGAGTCCCAGCGTCTGGTCACAGGTAATGTTCCTGACCCCAGGAGTCCCAGCGTCTGGTCACAGGTAATGTTCCTGACCCCAGGAGTCCTGGGGTCTGGTCACATCTAATGTTCCTGACCCCAGGAGTCCTGGGTCTGGTCACAGGTAATGTTCCTGACCCCAGGAGTCCCAGCGTCTGGTCACAGGTAATGTTCCTTACCCCAGGAGTCCTGGGGTCTGGTCACAGGTAATGTTCCTGACCCCAGGAGTCCCAGCGTCTGGTCACAGGTAATGTTCCTTACCCCAGGAGTCCTGGGGTCTGGTCACAGGTAATGTTCCTGACCCCAGGAGTCCTGGGGTCTAGTCACAGGTAATGTTCCTGACCCCAGGAGTCCCAGCGTCTGGTCACAGGTAATGTTCCTGACCCCAGGAGTCCCAGGACCCCAGGAGTCCCAGGACCCCAGGAGTCCCAGGACCCCAGGAGTCCCAGGACCCCAGGAGTCCCAGGACCCCAGGAGTCCCAGGACCCCAGGAGTCCCAGCGTCTGGTCACAGGTAATGTTCCTGACCCCAGGAGTCCCAGCGTCTGGTCACAGGTAATGTTCCTGACCCCAGGAGTCCCAGGACCCCAGGAGTCCCAGGACCCCAGGAGTCCCAGGACCCCAGGAGTCCCAGGACCCCAGGAGTTCTTTGTCTCAGTAAAAAAGGCCCACTAAGTTCTTGAAGGTTTCTTATGGGGAAAATCAGACCAAAAATCATTCATTCGTTCTTAAAGGTTTTTTATGGGGAAAATTTTGGACCATTTGTCAGTAAGTTCTTAAAGGTTTCTTATGGGGGAAAATTCAGACTAAAAATCACTCATTCGTTCTTAAAGGATTCTTATGGGAGAAATTCAAAAATATTTCTGAGTTCAGTTTAATAAAAATATTTCAGAATTCATATAAGAGTAGAAATTGATTTAAAAGTTTGAGACTAGGATTTTTAAAAATGACTATTTTCAGAGAATATTGCCATTGAAGTTTTGTTAAGGAAAATAGACATTTTATCAGTAACTTTTAGTTTTTATATCCTTGTACTGCTGTGTCACTCTCGTTTAAGACCGAAATTATTCAGAGACCGGCTGAAGACCGAATTATTCATAGTTCAGTTGAAGACCGAAAATTAGTCAAAGACCAGTTAAAGACCGAATTCTCAGAGACTATTTTCAGACCGATTTTCATCAGAGTCTGTTTCAAGACCGAAATATGACAGAGTTTATTTAAGACTGAAATAATTTCTGAGACCATTTTCTGACCGAAATATTGTCAGACTCCAGTTTGAGACCAAAATTAGTCAGAGACCAGTTAAAGACCGAAATTAATCAGAGTCCATTTTAAGACCGGAAATTTGACAGAGTCCACTTTGAGACCAAAATTCGTCAGTCCAGTTAAAGATCGAAATTTGTCAGAGTCTCGTTCAATGTAAAAATTAGTCAGTTTCATTCAAGTTCAAATATTTTTAGTCTCATTTGTTTTCAGCTGCGTCACAGGAATTAGGACTAAATTTTGTCAGAGTTTAATCCTCTCTGAGTTCTTAAGAGTTCTTATGAATATAATTAATGAGCAGGTATTTTTAAAAAGTTCATTAGATATTAGCTCTTGGACCCTTCTCTATACGTTTATAAGTGCATTTCATTACATTATCCCAATTTTAGCTCATTTAAAATAGTTATACTTCAGACATTCTGAGAACATGGAGAATTTGACAAAGAACACAGAGAATACGATGAAGGAACTTGTGAAGAACTTGCTGAGAACATGAATAATGAGTATAAAAGTTGTACACGGAGAAAATACTCAAATAGAGTAAAATTATTTAGATAATAGCTGTACTTTTAAATTCTGGGGAGTGAGGAAGTTTAGATGAGATGGGGAAGGGGGAAGTTGGGGAATGGGTGAGATATAGGGGGGGGGGAGTAGTAGGGTAAGGGAGAGAGAGATAAGGATGTGGGGAAGTAAGGGAGGGGGCAGATAAGGGGTGATGGAGATAAGAGAGAGTGAGTGGGGGCGGGGGAGTGGATGAGAGAGGGAGGTATGGAAGGAGTAAGGTATGGAGGGAAGAGGTACTACAGGTACTACACCACACAACACTCGCCCCACTACCGAAACTGGACGAATCACTTCGAAAACAACACACCCTGGACGCAAACACAGTGGCCCCCTTACCAGAGCCTCAGATATTAACACCAAGTAAGGCATCCAGCACTTCCACTACCACGATAACATCATTTTATTTGCCAACATTCAAGGTATAAAAACACGCAAATCCAACAAAGTTCACTTTATAGATGGTCTCCTTCATGAGGCAAATGCAGTGTTTGCAGCCCTAACAGAAACCTACACAAAGGACTACCATGATGGTGAAATATGGATCTCAGAGTACAATCTTTTCAGATGTGATAGGAAACACCGGCTTCAGGGTGGGGTCAGCCTATACATCAAAGACACACTTATCTGTACTGAGCTGCTAAACACCTCAAATGATATGGTGGAAGTGCTGATAATCAAAATAGAGATCCTAAATGTAGTTATTGTCCTTGTATATAAGTCACCGGAGGCAAACCCTCAGCAGTTTAAGGACCAACTAATGAAAATAGAACACTGCTTGGAAAACCTCACAAATCCAGCTCCGAACATCATCCTGCTTGGGGACTTCAACCTACGGCACCTGAAATGGAAGCACCTGGCTAATACAGTAATATCAGAAAGAATACCAGGAAGTAGCCTTAATGAACAGGCACATGCAAATGACCTGCTACGGATGTGCGACAGGTTTGCCTTAAACCAGCAAATAGTAGAACCAACCAGGAAGGAGAACACGCTGGACCTCATTTTCACTAATAATGATGAATTGATCAGGAACATAATGATTACAAATACCTGTTACTCAGATCACAACTTAATTGAAGTTATGACAACCATGGGGAATAGACCTTCAAAACCAGTCCAGATTCCCGGTGGAGGAGATTTCAGCAAATTCAACTTCAATAATAAACAGATAAACTGGGAGCAAATAAACCAGGACTTCACAGAAATAAACTGGGAAGAACAGCTAGGAAATGCGAACCTGAACCAGTGCCTGGAAAAAATAAGCTCAGTAGCACTAGAAATATGTACAAACCGCATCCCCCTAAGAAAAAAGAGGAAGAGATGCAGATTGGAACGAGAACGTCGTTCCCTATATAGGCGAAGAAAACGAATCGCGGTACAACTTGAGAGTCGCACCCTATCTCAGGAACGGCGAAGAAGGTTAGGTAGCGAAATAGGAAAAATTGAACTCAAGCTACAAGAATCATACAAAACGCAGGAGAGGCAAAGAGAGCAAAAGGCCATCAGTGAAATAGAGAGAAACCCGAAATATTTTTTCTCCTATGCAAAATCAAGATCAAAAACCACATCTAGTATCGGGCCCCTGCGAAAGGAAGATGGAACTTTCACCGATGACAACAAAGAAATGAGCGAGCTACTGAGGAAGCAATACGACTCTGTCTTCAGCGAGCCATTAAACGCACTAAAGATCGATAACCCAAATGAATTTTTCATGGATATGATACCAACATCAAATCATATATCAGACGTCACCTATCCCCACTGGATTTTGAAGAAGCCATAAACAGTATGCCTATGCACTCCGCACCAGGCCCGGATTCTTGGAACTCCATATTCATCAAGAACTGTAAAAAACCACTATCGCAGGCCCTTCACATTCTGTGGAGACAAAGCCTAGATACTGGCGTTATTCCTGATATACTAAAAACAGCAGAGATAGCACCACTTCATAAAGGAGGAAATAAGGCAGAGGCAAAAAATTACAGACCGATAGCACTAACATCGCACATCATAAAAAATTTTGAGAGAGTGCTAAGAAGTAAGATCACAAAATACATGGAATCACAGCATCTCCATAACCCCGGACAACATGGTTTCAGAACAGGGCGCTCTTGCCTGTCGCAGTTGCTGGACCACTATGATATGGCATTAGATGCTATGGAAGACAAACAAAACGCTGATGTAATTTACACAGATTTCGCAAAAGCTTTTGATAAATGTGACCATGGTGTTATTGCCCATAAAATGCGCTCAAAAGGAATTACCGGAAAAGTAGGCAGATGGATCTACAATTTCCTGACCAACAGAACCCAATGTGTAATAGTCAACAAAATAAAATCCAGCCCGTCAACCGTTAAGAGCTCAGTCCCCAGGGTACTGTGCTTGCTCCAGTACTTTTTCTCATCCTCATATCGGACATAGACAAGAGCACAACACCTATAGCACTGTATCATCCTTTGCAGATGACACTAGGATCTTCATGAGAGTAGGCAACATAGAGGACACGGCAAACCTCCAGTCAGATGTAGATCAGGTCTTTCTATGGGCTACAGAAAATAATATGGTGTTTAACGAAGACAAGTTCCAGCTCATGCGCTATGGAAAAAATGAAAATATAAAAACGGAAACCACGTACAAAACTCAGGCAAATCATAACATAGAACGAAAAGGCAATGTAAAGGATCGGGGTGTACTCATGTCGGAAGACCTTACCTTTAAAGAACACAATAAAGTAGCCGTCACAACTGCAAGAAAATGACAGGTTGGATAACAAGAACTTTTCACACTAGAGATGCTATACCGATGATGACACTTTTCAAAACGCTTGTGCTCTCTAGAGTGGAGTACTGCTGCACAATGACAGCCCCTTTCACTGCTGGTGAAATTGCTGACCTGGAGAGCGTGCAGAGATCCTTTACTGCTAGAATCCACTCGGTAAAACATCTAAACTATTGGGACCGACTAAAGAGCCTAAATCTGTATCCCTTGAGCGCAGGCGGGAGAGATACATAATAATTTACGTGGAAAATATTAGAGGGGCTGGTCCCAAACCTGCACACAGAAATAACATCACATGAGACCAGAAGACATGGCAGGATGTGCAGAATACCCCGTTGAAAAGCAGAGGTGCAACTGGTACTCTGAGAGAGAACTCTATCAACATCAGAGGCCCGAGACTGTTCAACACGCTCCACTACACATAAGGGACATAACTGGCAAACCCCTCACAGTGTTCAAGAGAGAACTGGATAAGCACCTCCAAAGGATACCTGATCAACCAGGCTGTGACTCATACGTCAGGCTGCGAGCAGCCGCGTCCAACAGCCTGGTTGATCAGTCCAGCAACCAGGAGGCCTGGTCGATGACCGGGCCGCGGGGACGCTAAGCCCGGAAGCACCTCAAGGTAAGGTATCCTCAAGGT
>WNGS01000312.1:112128-119628 GCA_020271785.1 Procambarus virginalis | reverse complement strand
AATGAAACTAGGCAGTGGATACAGGAGGCCAGACACAGAATAGGGGATGAAGTACTTAATGAAACAGACAGAGAGAAAGATCTAGGAGTTGATATCACACCAAACCTGTCTCCTGAAGCCCACATAAAGAGAATAACGTCTGCGGCATATGCGAGGCTGGCTAACATCAGAACGGCGTTCAGGAACCTGTGTAAGGAATCATTCAGAATCATGTACACCACATATGTAAGACCAATCCTGGAGTACGCGCCCCCAGCATGGAGCCCGTACCTTGTCAAGCACAAGACGAAGCTGGAAAAAGTCCAAAGGTATGCTACTAGACTAGTCCCAGAACTAAGAGGCATGAGTTATGAGGAAAGGCTGCGGGAAATGCAACTTACGACACTGGAAGACAGAAGAGTAAGGGGGGACATGATCACAACCTACAAAATCCTCAGGGGAATTGACCGGGTAAACAAGGATGAACTATTCAACACTGGAGGGGCGCGAACAAGGGGACGCAGGTGGAAGCTGAGTACCCAAATGAGCCACAGAGACATTAGAAAGAACTTTTTCAGTGTCAGAGTAGTTAGTAAATGGAATGCACTAGGCAGTGATGTGGTGGAGGCTGACTCCATACACAGTTTCAAATGTAGATATGATAGAGCCCAGTAGGCTCAGGAACCTGTACACCAGTTGATTGACAGTTGAGAGGCGGGACCAAAGAGCCAAAGCTCAACCCCCGCAAGCACAATTAGGTGAGTACAATTAGGTGAGTACACACACACACACACACACACACACACCAGCCTCTACATAGCATTACTTAGACTCAACATTAATCAAACTAATATTATCTACACACAGGATTAAGTGTACGAAAAAACATACATATTCATTTACTCTTACAACATATCCACATACCTCTTACTCTAGCACATACCACATAGCCCTACATACTCCCATACCCCCCAAACAACATGACCCCAATATTCCATGACCGCATTCCCAAACACCGGGCGCTCACACGCGTCCGACACACCACACCCTTCTAGAGCAATTACCTCATACTCTAGCACATACCACATAGCCCTACATACTCTCCTACCCCCAAACAACATGACCCCAATCTTCCCTGACCACATACCCAAACACCGGACGCTCACACGCGTCCGACACCCCCCAACTTCTGGGAAAATCCCATTACAACACTATGTGGCTACATACCTGAGCACCACATGGCCAGCTGGCTCTAATGAGCTCACCTGGCCAGATGGTGCGCACGGTCGTAGTCCTCATTTACACTACTGGTGACAGGTTGGTGTGGTTGGAATCAGGAGCAAATGGTGACAACTGAGGAAGGGTTGCCCCTCCTTCAGGAGGAAAATTTAAATTTAATTTAATTTTGAAATTAATTCTTTAATTAAATTAAACCTATATACATTTAAATTTCTCAGAATAATAAACACACATTGCACTGTACATGTTAATTAAGAATTCATTGCATCAGCCATAATTGTTCAAAAACACACAAACACTTGAGTGTACAATCTGGAAACGAAGCCTTGAGTTGTAGAGAAGTAGTGGTGTTCCAGACCACAGCACCACAGCACCCGCGCAGCTCTTATTGCCATCGTTGTTTGTGGAGTTTGCCGCAGTCATCACAGCATACTCAGCATATTGCACAAATTTGTCAGCATGAAATGTTGTGCAGCACAGAGCGTTGTTCAGCACACAGCATCGGCCAGTAAGCTTAAGCACTCACTGGCCAAGAGCAGCATCCAGCTTCAGTACTCACTGGCCAAGTGCAGCATCCAGCTTGAGTACTCTCTGGCCAAGTGCACCATCCAACTTAAGTACTCTCTGGCCAAGTGCAGCATCCAGCTTCAGTACTCTCTGGCCAAGTGCAGCATCCAGCTTCAGTACTCTCTGGCCAAGTGCAGCATCCAGCTTCAGTACTCTTGGCCAAGTGCAGCATCCAGCTTCAGTACTCACTGGCCAAGTGCAGCATTGCAGCATCCAACTTAAGTACTCACTGGCCAAGTGCACCATCCAACTTAAGTACTCTCTGGCCAAGTGCAGCATCCAACTTAAGTACTCTCTGGCCAAGTGCACCATCCAGCTTAAGTACTCACTGGCCAAGTGCACCATCCAGCTTGAGTACTCACTGGCCAAGTGCAGCATCCAGCTAAAGTACTCTCTGGCCAAGTGCACCATCCAGCTTGAATACTCGCTGGCCAAGTGCAGCATCCAGCTTAAGTACTCACTGGCCAAGTGCACCATACAGCTTAAGTACTCTCTGGCCAAGAGCAGCATCTATCTTAAGTACTCACTGGCCAAGTGCACCATCCAGCTTAAGTACTCTCTGGCCAAGTGCAGCATCCAGCTTGAGTACTCACTGGCCAAGTGCAGCATCTATCTTAAGTACTCACTGGCCAAGAGCAGCATCTGGGGTCCACACCAAATGCTTCTCAGTTGTCTGTTCTGGACAGTTAAGAGCGCTGCCATTTCCTCCAGGTGGCCAGTGTGGCGTGATGGGGCTGAAGACACGGGTGAGGTGAATATAAACCCGTTACTTGGTTTATTAACATTTTACGGGCTACTCATGCCCGTGCCACCTCTTGAGGGAGCTTAATCTTCATCAATGAATCAATAATTGACTTTGATGATGCTTGTTTTGCTACCTGACTAATAGTCTAAACACTGCGGGATTCCTGCTTCCTCTCTGTTTACATAGATGGCGTAGAGAGCGCAGCACTGTGCGACCATGTACCTTCGTCCACACGGAATATGACAATATTCCACCGGAAATATTATCTAGTATTACTCCATCGTCATCTTGGTGTTCTCTAGACTGTTGTGAGAACTATGAACCCTTCCCTAATGCCTGTCATCCTTATGGCGTCTCCTCACAGGTGCGGGTGTTGGCGTGGTGCACGGTGGTCGTGGTGGCGAGCGACGACCCGGCCTTCCTGGTCACCTTCGCCCAGTCGTCTGACAGAGGCCGCCTGCTGGTGTGGTCGACCAGACTGTTGGTGGTGACGAGGGCGCCTCTCCAGGAGGTCATGCGTCTCCTGCGCCAGTACTGGACCTTCTCCATGATGAACACCATGTTCCTGACCCCAAGAGTCCCAGGGTCTGGTCACAGGTAATGTTCCTGACCCCAGGAGTCCCAGCGTCTGGTCACAGGTAATGTTCCTGACCCCAGGAGTCCTGGGGTCTGGTCACAGGTAATGTTCCTGACCCCAGGAGTCCCAGCGTCTGGTCACAGGTAATGTTCCTGACCCAGGAGTCCCAGCGTCTGGTCACAGGTAATGTTCCTGACCCCAGGAGTCCCAGCGTCTGGTCACAGGTAATGTTCCTGACCCCAGGAGTCCTGGGGTCTGGTCACAGGTAATGTTCCTGACCCCAGGAGTCCCAGTGTCTGGTCACAGGTAATGTTCCTGACCCCAGGAGTCCCAGCGTCTGGTCACAGGTAATGTTCCTGACCCCAGGAGTCCTGGGGTCAGGTCTCAGGTAATGTTCCTGACCCCAGGAGTCCCAGTGTCTGGTCACAGGTAATGTTCCTGACCCCAGGAGTCCTGGGGTCAGGTCTCAGGTAATGTTCCTGACCCCAGGAGTCCCAGCGACTGGTCACAGGTAATGTTCCTGACCCCAGGAGTCCCAGCGACTGGTCACAGGTAATGTTCCTGACCCCAGGAGTCCTGGGGTCTGGTCTCAGGTAATGTTCCTGACCCCAGGAGTCCTGGGGTCAGGTCACAGGTAATGTTCCTGACCCCAGGAGTCCCAGCGACTGGTCACAGGTAATGTTCCTGACCCCAGGAGTCCCAGCGTCTGGTCACAGGTAATGTTCCTGACCCCAGGAGTCCCAGCGTCTGGTCACAGGTAATGTTCCTGACCCCAGGAGTCCCAGCGTCTGGTCACAGGTAATGAGAGACAGGGACAGAGCGACAGCCAGCAGGTGGGACACACACACCTGCCATACAGCCAGCAGGTGGGACACACACACCTGTCATACAGCCAGCAGGTGGGACACACACACCTGCCATACAGCCAGCAGGTGGGACACACACACACCTGCCATACAGCCAGCAGGTGGGACACACACACCTGCCATACAGCCAGCAGGTGGGACACACACACCTGCCATACAGCCAGCAGGTGGGACACACACACCTGCCATACAGCCAGCAGGTGGGACACACACACCTGCCATACAGCCAGCAGGTGGGACACCTACACAACCTGCCATACAGCCAGCAGGTGGGACACACACACCTGTCATACAGCCAGCAGGTGGGACACACACACACCTGCCATACAGCCAGCAGGTGGGACACACACACCTGCCATACAGCCAGCAGGTGGGACACTTACACACACCTGCCATACAGCCAGCAGGTGGGACACACACACCTGCCATACAGCCACAGGTGGGCCACACCCACCTGTCATACAGCCAACAGGTGGGACACTTACACACACTGCCATACAGCCAGCAGGTGGGGCACTTACACACACCTGTCATACAGCCAGCAGGTGGGACACTTACACACACCTGCCATACAGCCAGCAGGTGGACACACACACACCTGTCATACAGCCAACAGGTGGGACACTTACACACACCTGCCATACAGCCAGCAGGTGGGACACTTACACACACCTGCCATACAGCCAGCAGGTGGGACACTTACACACACCTGCCATACAGCCAGCAGGTGGCCACACACACCTGCCATACAGCCAGCAGGTGGGACAACTTACACACACCTGTCATACAGCCAGCAGGTGGGACACACACACCTGTCATACAGCCAGCAGGTGGGACACTTACACACACCTGCCATACAGCCAGCAGGTGGGACACACACACCTGCCATACAGCCAGCAGGTGGACACTTACACACACCTGTCATACAGCCAGCAGGTGGGACACACACACCTGCCATACAGCCAGCAGGTGGGACACTTACACACACCTGCCATACAGCCAGCAGGTGGGACACACACACCTGCCATACAGCCAGCAGGTGGGACACACACACCTGCCATACAGCCAGCAGGTGGGACACACACACCTGCCATACAGCCAGCAGGTGGGACACACACACCTGTCATACAGCCAGCCAACGTGGGCCACACACACCTGCCATACAGCCAGCAGGTGGGACACTTACACACACCTGCATACAGCCAGCAGGTGGGCCACACACACCTGCCATACAGCCAGCAGGTGGGACACACAACACCTGCAATACAGCCAGCAGGTGGGACACAACACCTGCCACACAGCCAGCAGGTGGGACACTTACACACACCTGCCATACAGCCAGCAGGTGGGACACACACACCCTGCCACACAGCCAGCAGGTGGGACACTTACACACACCTGTCATACAGCCGCAGGTGGGACACTTACACAACACCTGCCATAACAGCCATCAGGTGGGACACTTACACACACCTGTCATACAGCCAGCAGGTGGGACACACACACCTGCAATACANACTAAAGTCTCTAAGACAGTTGGTATACTCTCCAAAATCAGATATTATGTTCCTAACTCTGCTCTCCTCTCACTATATTATGCACTAATCTACCCCAATCTTATTTATGGTATCTGTGCATGGGGTTCAACCACTGCAAACCACCTGCCTCCGAGCCTAGAATGCAAGTTCTGCTCGACGCTTTTGCTACTAGAGCTGCGGAATGTGGCCTCCTCATCTCTGTACAGAAACTCGTGCCCTCATTCCACCAGCCAATTATCATATAGATGGGCGAGCACTTGAGAACTGCGAGTTTTACAGATACCTTGGTGTCCCCATTAACGACCCTGGGTACCTTTCTTCTCTCAAGAGGAGACTGTGGGAGAGATTAAAGCCCTTGCGGGTCCTTGTTGGTGTCAATCATGGAATTAACGTGAGACTTGCTAGAATGTTTTATGTATCATTTATACGCTCTGTGATTGACTACAATGCTCTACATCTCACACTGTATACTGACAAAGAGCTGAAATCTCTTGAAACCTTGCAAAATGAAGCTATGCGTCTCATCCTTGAGGCTCCAAAGTCCACGAGAATAGTTAATATGAGAGCAGAGTTAAAATTACCTACCATAAGTGAGAGAATTTTGTCTATTAGCACAGTTTTCGGCGTGAAGGCATTGAGTAGATCTAAGCAACACATGAAGTTTCAAGCTAAACTTTTTAATATGCTGCACTCACCTGAGGTCTATAGAAGAAGAACGAAATCTGATTATGTATTTTGGTTCTACAAGGTAGCCAACTCCATCAAAATATTAAATATGTACCCCTTCCCCCTCCTCATCCCCCTTCCCTCCCCCCCCCCTTTCCCCTTCCTCCTCATCCCTCCTTCTCTTACCTCTCCCCCTCCTTACCCCCCTTCTCTTACCCTTTCCCCCTCCTCATCCCCCTTCTCTTCCCCTCCCTTCTTCCCCCTCCTCCTCATCCCCTTCTCTTACCCCCTCCTCTTACTGAGTTATAGTTGATGTGAGCACTTAATTGGCGGTTAGTGGTGGCGCTTCTTAATAAACAATTCATACTCTCGTGATTTAGTTCAGTATGGGGTTTAAAGAAAAAACATCATACCCATGTTATATCACAGAAAACGAATTTATCATAAATAACTCATGTATTTGTCTTATAATATGGAAATGCATTCATAATATATAACAATAGGAATAGCCAAATTTCTGTGAATCCCCTACCATGTTGGAATCTGTGGAAATGAATGAGCAAATGTGCTGGCTGCTGAAGGCGCTGAAGGAAACCATATTGGTTTCATTTTGGATACAAATGTCCATGGAGATTCAGAATGGAAACAATTATAGTTGAACATGCAGAGGAGTTTAAGAATCTGTGGTGAGAGTGATGAACACAGCCTTGACAACTATACTTCAGAGAATGTAAACATCTAAGAGTCATTAGAAATATGTGTAAAATAATAAACCCTGCATTGTTTGAGTTGGGGAAAACACCATTTGTCATATAGATACTATTCTTAAAGATTCCCCTATTTTGCACCCGCAAGATAACATATAAGATTTTAAGGGTTGACAAATGTTAATCTTCTTGTTTGATAAACTGGGCACTTGAGACATAGTTAATAAGAACACGCCAATATAAGACAACAAAACATTTTCAGATTCTTTCACACCACTATCAAGCAGCATTTATAATTTATATAAATTATTTTAGGGAATAATAGATAAATTTTATATTTAAACATTATATTAGTGTTTAGTGGAATGCATAAAAATTCAAATTGTGTTAAAAAAGAGCGATTTTTAGAAAATTTGGAAAACTACTTTTTTCTGATCATAGAATAACTAAATGTAATTTGAAGGTTTCATTCAGCCATTATCATTCACAATTTATTTATGAATTTTACAAAAAACACAATAGATTTTATATTTAAACATGTAAAAACTATTTGTAATACATTAGGAACAAAATAGTTCTAGAAAAAAACAATTATTATACAACCTATGTGTTCATG
>WNGS01000312.1:91188-111128 GCA_020271785.1 Procambarus virginalis | reverse complement strand
GATTTTTGGATTAAAAGTTTCTCAAATGCTCTCCTGCACCATTCTCAATGCAAGTTATTCCTACACCTATGGGAAGAGTTAGATGAAAGTTTTCAATAAAAGTTTTGTGTGTTTGCTGGGCAGGCACGGGCGTGCTGGGTGAGTCAGGCACGGGCGTGCTGGGTGAGTCAGGCACGGGCGTGCTGGGTGAGTCAGGCACGGGCATGCTGGGTGAGTCAGGCACGGGCACGCTGGGTGAGTCAGGCACGGGCACGCTGGGTGAGTCAGGCACGGGCATGCTGGGTGAGTCAGGCACGGGCATGCTGGGTGAGTCAGGCACGGGCACGCTGGGTGAGTCAGGCACGGGCACGCTGGGTGAGTCAGGCACGGGCATGCTGGGTGAGTCAGGCACGGGCACGCTGGGTGAGTCAGGCACGGGCACGCTGGGTGAGTCAGGCACGGGCGCGCTGAGTGAGTCAGGCACGGGCACGCTGGGTGAGTCAGGCACGGGCACGCTGGGTGAGTCAGGCACGGGCATGCTGGGTGAATCAGGCACGAGCATGCTGGGTGAGTCAGGCACGGGCATGCTGGGTGAGTCAGGCACGGGCGTGCTGGGTGAGTCAGGCACGGGCATGCTGGGTGAGTCAGGCACGGGCATGCTGGGTGAGTCAGGCACGGGCACGCTGGGTGAGTCAGGCACGGGCACGCTGGGTGAGTCAGGCACGGGCGCGCTGAGTGAGTCAGGCACGGGCACGCTGGGTGAGTCAGGCACGGGCACGCTGGGTGAGTCAGGCACGGGCACGCTGGGTGAGTCAGGCACGGGCACGCTGGGTGAGTCAGGCACGGGCACGCTGGGTGAGTCAGGCACGGGCATGCTGGGTGAGTCAGGCACGGGCGTGCTGGGTGAGTCAGGCACGGGCATGCTGGGTGAGTCAGGCACGGGCGTGCTGGGTGAGTCAGGCACGGGCATGCTGGGTGAGTCAGGCACGGGCACGCTGGGTGAGTCAGGCACGGGCATGCTGGGTGAGTCAGGCACGGGCATGCTGGGTGAGTCAGGCACGGGCATGCTGGGTGAGTCAGGCACGGGCGTGCTGGGTGAGTCAGGCACGGGCATGCTGGGTGAGTCAGGCACGGGCACGCTGGGTGAGTCAGGCACGGGCACGCTGGGTGAGTCAGGCACGGGCACGCTGGGTGAGTCAGGCACGGGCGCGCTGAGTGAGTCAGGCACGGGCACGCTGGGTGAGTCAGGCACGGGCACGCTGGGTGAGTCAGGCACGGGCACGCTGGTGAGTCAGGCACGGGCATGCTGGGTGAGTCAGGCACGGGCGTGCTGGGTGAGTCAGGCACGGGTGCACGTGATACCCAGGGCTTCGGTGTGGTACAGGATACACACTGTATTGTCACTGATGTCAATAATGTTACTAACAACAATGTCTGTGTCACTGTTGTCACTAGTGAGGTCACACACTGCGAGTTATTCTGTACTCACCTAATTGTGCAAGAGCAAGATGGCGCCCACCACTCTAGGGCGTCCAACAATGACTATGAGGGGGAACTGACGATAAGACGGGGGATAATGGAGCAGGGGCATGGAGGGGAGATAAAGTGTGTTATGACCGTGTGATTATTAACAGGTGAGTGATTATTTACACAGGTAATTAAACAAGAGTATTGAAGGTGAGATTATGTGTACTTTGATGAGGTGATAGACCGGAGTGGGTGTTGATCTGAAATACTAAGTCTAATGAATCTTGAACTAAAGCAGAAAACAGGAGTTGGCGCTTGATATCAATCTTGATCATATTTATTGAGTTTCAAATACAGAGGTTTAAAATTTTGTGGGTGGTGGGAGGTTGAACTGAATATAGCAAATTTATAAGAGAGCGAACAAAGACAGGGGATGGGAGCAGAAGCTTGTAACTGCCTTGATCTTATTTACTGAGTCTGAAATATAACAATATATAGCGGTGTTGTATGAATGAACTAAAATGGGGAAAAAGAGCTGGAGCTTGGTAAATAAATTGTTGTATTTTACTACATCTAAATGCAGCTGGTTTAAATTTGATACGATTTGGACTGGTACTAACAGAGTTGTACGAATGAACTAAGGCGAGGGACAAGAGCTGGAGTTAGGTAACTGTGTTTAATTTATTTACTACATTTGAAATAACTACGTTTTAAATCTCAAGGAAATTGATCGGATAATAGCAGAGTTGTGAGGGGGAACTAAGGTGATAAAAACTAATCTACAATCAGCTTTACTCTTATCTAGCAAAAACAATATACTTAGCTCTTGCCAATATGGTTTCAGACCCATAAAAGCACTAAGATGCACTTATTAGTATGATTAACTTGATACATGCAGCTCTTGATAAAATGAGTTCCCTGTTGGGTTATTTGTGTACCTGCGTAAGGCTTTTAACGCTGTCAACCACCAAAACCTTCTTCTTAAATTACATCATTATGGAGTCAGAGGACACTCCCTGTAATACCTTCAGTCTTACCTTACTGACAGGCTGCAGTATGTTTCTGTGAATAATTCAGTTTCTCCCACCCTACCCATTAACATTGGTGTTCCTCAGGGCAGCATACTTGGCCCTCTCCTCTTTCTCACCTACATTAACGACCTTCCAATGCCTCCCAACACCTCAAACCAATTCTATTTGCTGACGACACAACCTTCATTTACTCCAATCCTGACCCCCTTGCTCTAATGCCACAGTGAATACTGAGCTAAATAAAGTCCATCTTTAGCTACTGCCAACAAACTCAACCTCAACATTGATAAAACCTTTGGCAATAAATCCTCAATTCAAATTAATCTCAGGATAAACAATATACAAATTTGTAACAAAGTAGATGGCAAATTCCTTGTGTTCTTATAGATAACAAGCTGAATTTCCAGGACACATTCTAATATATAAAAATTAAAAAAAAAACTTTTGACATTCTTTTCTAAGATCAGATATTATGTACCTTGCCCTGCCCTGGTGATGCTCTATTACTCTCTCATCTATCCTTATCTTACCTATGGTATTTGTGCTTGGGGTTCTGCTACCCAAAATTTACATCCTCTAATTACTCAACACAAAGCTGCTATTAGAACAATATCTAACTCTGGCCCCAGACATTGCTTGGTACCCTTACTCAAGTCTCTGAATATGTTAAATATTAAGTCACTGCACATTCTCTCATGTGTATTTTATAAATAAAAAATGCTGAACTGTAATGTCAATCCTGACCTTAAAATCTTCCTACAAAGTTGTAATAGAACCCATGAGCACCACACCAGAAACAAATACCTATTTGATATTACAAGAGTATGACTTAATTAAATTAGAAATGCTCTACAGATGAAGGGACCCAGAATGTGGAATGACCTTCCCTATCATGTAAAAGACTGTACCTCTCCCAACCAGTTTAAGATAAAACTGAGTCCTGCCTAATTACCTCCATGTAACCTACCCTATCCCCAAATGTCAACCCATGTCTTACTATTTTAAACAATGCTGTTTGTTGACCAAATTGTATATTTGCTATTTCTGCAAGGGCCCCCCCCTTTTTTATTTTTTTATTTTTTCAACACAATTTATACTTTAATCTCAATTAGTATTACATTTTAGTCTAAGTGTTTTTCCTGCCCAAAGCGCTCTGTGTAATAGGGCTTTATAGTCTTTGTATGTACTAGCTCTATCTATAAATCCATCAATATTTGTATCTCACCTTGTATGTATGTAATTTACATGAATAAACATTAGATTTGATTTGATTTGATGGACAGAAGCTGGAGTTCAATAACTAAATTGTTGTATGCAGGCGATGAATCACAGTAACGTGGCTAAATTATGTGGACCAGACCACACACTAGAAGGTGAAGGGACGACGACGTTTCGGTCCGTTCTGGACCATTCACAGTCGATCGACTTGAGAATGATCCAGGACGGACCGAAACGTCGTCGTGTCTTCACGTAAATTGCTGTATTTTACTATGTCTGAAATTCAGTAGTTTTAAATTTCAGGGAACTTGATTGCTTAATACTGGAGTTGTAAAAGTAATGTAAGGGGGAGGACAAGAGCTAGAGTTTAGTAATTACTTTTATCTATTTTACTATGTCCGTAGCACAGCAGGTTTAAATTTCGGGAATACACTAAGGCGGAGGACGAGAGCTAGAACTTAGTTACGGACTTGATTTGATTTACTGAGTACGAAATATAGCTGGTTTAATTCTCAGGGAAATTAATATATTAATAACGAAGCTGTAGTAGTAAACTAAGGTGGGGACGAGAGCTGGAGCTTGGTAACACTATTTTATTTTCTTACTGTGTTCGAAGTATAACTGTTTTACATTGGGCTACTGGTAGTGAAACTAACCTTGTAAAAGTATAGTGCTAACTTCTGGTGAACTTTTTAGAAAAATCTGCTCAAGTCCATAAAGTTAAATTTTATTCATAAGAACTTTTTAAGAACGCAGCAAGGATTAAAACTCTGAAAAATTTCTGTCTTAAAATGAACTCTGACAAATAATCGGCCTTAAACTAGTCTCTGAAAAATTTCAGTTAAGTGTCGGTTAGCTAAGTGTCCCAGGGTGATGGTACCATAACTCCCACAGCTGGGGGTGTTGGATAAGTGTCCCAGGGTGATGGTACCATAACTCCCACAGCTGGGGGTGTTGGATAAGTGTCCCAGGGTGATGGTACCATAACTCCCACAGCTGTGGGTGTTGGATAAGTGTCCCAGGGTGATGGTACCATAACTCCCACAGCTATGGGTGTTGGTTAAGTGTCCCAGGGTGATGGTACCATAACTCCCACAGCTGCGGGTGTTGGTTAAGTGTCCCGGGGTGATGGTACCATAACTCCTACAGCTGTGGGTGGTGGTTAAGTGTCCCAGGGTGATGGTACCATAACTCCCACAGCTGTGAGTGGTGGTTAAGTGTCCCAGGGTGATGGTACCATAACTCCCACAGCTGTGGGTGTTGGTTAAGTGTCCCAGGGTGATGGTACCATAACTCCCACAGCTGTGGGTGGTGGTTAAGTGTCCCAGGGTGATGGTACCATAACTCCCACAGCTGTGGGTGGTGGTTAAGTGTCCCAGGGTGATGGTACCATAACTCCCACAGCTGTGGGTGGTGGTTAAGTGTCCCAGGGTGATGGTACCATAACTCCTCACAGCTGTGGGTGTTGGTTAAGTGTCCCAGGGTGATGGTACCATAACTCCTCACAGCTGTAGGTGTTGGTTAAGTGTCCCAGGGGGATGTTACCATAACTCCCACAGCTGTGGGTGTTGGTTAAGTGTCCCAGGGTGATGTTACCATAACTCCTCACAGCTGTGGGTGTTGGTTAAGGGTCCCAGGGTGATGGTACCATAACTCCCACAGCTGTGGGTGTTGGTTAAGTGTCCCAGGGTGATGTTACCATAACTCCTCACAGCTGCGGGTGTTGGCGAGGAGCGCGGTGGTCGTGGTGGCGAGCGACGACCCGGCCTTCCTGGTCGCCTTCGCCCAGTCGTCTGACAGAGGCCGCCTGCTGGTGTGGTCGACCAGACTGTTGGTGGTGACGAGGGCGCCTCTCCAGGAGGTCATGCGTCTCCTGCGCCAGTACTGGACCTTCTCCATGATGAACACCATGTTCCTGACCCCAGGAGTCCCAGCGTCTGGTCACAGGTAATGTTCCTGACCCCAGGAGTCCCAGCGTCTGGTCACAGGTAATGTTCCTGACCCCAGGAGTCCCAGCGTCTGGTCACAGGTAATGTTCCTGACCCCAGGAGTCCCAGCGTCTGGTCACAGGTAATGTTCCTGACCCCAGGAGTCCCAGTGTCTGGTCACTGGTAATGTTCCTGACCCCAGGAGTCCCAGCGTCTGGTCACAGGTAATGTTCCTGACCCCAGGAGTCCCAGCGTCTGGTCACAGGTAATGCTCCTGACCCCAGGAGTCCCAGCATCTGGTCACAGGTAATGTTCTTGACTCTAGGAGTCCCAGCGTCTGGTCACAGGTAATGTTCCTGACCCCAGGAGTCCCAGCGTCTGGTCACAGGTAATGTTCCTGACCCCAGGAGTCCTGGGGTCTGGTCACAGGTAATGTTCCTGACCCCAGGAGTCCTGGGGTCTGGTCACAGGTAATGTTCCTGACCCCAGGAGTCCTGGCGTCTGGTCACAGGTAATGTTCCTGACCCCAGGAGTCCCAGCATCTGGTCACAGTTAATGTTCCTGACTCCAGGAGTCCCAGCGTCTGGTCACAGGTAATGTTCCTGACCCCAGGAGTCCCAGCGTCTGGTCACAGGTAATGTTCCTGACCCCAGGAGTCCTAGAACCCAGGAGTCCTGGGGTCTGGTCGCAGGTAATGTTCCTGACCCCAGGAGTCCCAGCGTTTGGTCACAGGTAATGTTCCTGACCCCAGGAGTCCTGGGGTCTGGTCACAGGTAATGTTCTTGACTCTAGGAGTCCCAGCGTCTGGTCACAGGTAATGTTCCTGACCCCAGGAGTCCTGGGGTCTGGTCACAGGTAATGTTCCTGACTCCAGGAGTCCCAGTGTCTGGTCACAGGTAATGTTCCTGACCCCAGGAGTCCCAGCGTTTGGTCACAGGTAATGTTCCTGACCCAGGAGTCCTGGGGTCTGGTCACAGGTAATGTTCCTGACCCCAGGAGTCCCAGTGTCTGGTCACAGGTAATGTTCCTGACCCCAGGAGTCCTAGGACCCCAGGAGTCCCAGCGTCTGGTCACAGGTAATGTTCCTGACCCCAGGAGTCCCAGTGTCTGGTCACAGGTAATGTTCCTGACCCCAGGAGTCCCAGTGTCTGGTCACAGGTAATGTTCCAGACCCCAGGAGTCCCAGCGTCTGGTCACAGGTAATGTTCCTGACCCCAGGAGTCCCAGTGTCTGGTCACAGGTAATGTTCCTGACCCCAGGAGTCCTGGGCTCTGGTCACAGGTAATGTTCCTGACCCCAGGAGTCCTGGGGTCTGGTCACAGGTAATGTTCCTGACCCCAGGAGTCCTGGGGTCTGGTCACAGGTAATGTTCTTGACTCTAGGAGTCCCAGCGTCTGGTCACAGGTAATGTTCTTGACCCCAGGAGTCCCAGCGTCTGGTCACAGGTAATGTTCCTGACCCCAGGAGTCCCAGCGTCTGGTCACAGGTAATGTTCCTGACCCCAGGAGTCCCAGCGTCCGGTCACAGGTAATGTTCCTGACCCCAGGAGTCCCAGCGTTTGGTCACAGGTAATGTTCCTGACCCCAGGAGTCCCAGTGTCTGGTCACAGGTAATGTTCCTGACCCCAGGAGTCCCAGTGTCTGGTCACAGGTAATGTTCCTGACCCCAGGAGTCCCAGCGTTTGGTCACAGGTAATGTTCCTGACCCCAGGAGTCCCAGCGTCCGGTCACAGGTAATGTTCCTGACCCCAGGAGTCCCAGCGTCCGGTCACAGGTAATGTTCCTGACCCCAGGAGTCCTGGGTCAGGTCACAGGTAATGTTCCTGACCCCAGGAGTCCCAGCATCTGGTCACAGGTAATGTTCCTGACCCCAGGAGTCCCAGCGTCTGGTCACAGGTAATGTTCCTGACCCCAGGAGTCCTGGGGTCTGGTCACAGGTAATGTTCCTGACCCCAGAAGTCCAAGCGTCTGGTCACAGGTAATGTTCCTGACCCCAGGAGTCCTGGGCTCTGGTCACAGGTAATGTTCCTGACCCCAGGAGTCCCAGCGTCTGGTCACAGGTAATGTTCCTGACCCCAGGAGTCCCAGTGTCTGGTCACAGGTAATGTTCCTGACCCCAGGAGTCCTGGAGTCTGGTCACAGGTAATGTTCCTGACCCCAGGAGTCCCAGTGTCTGGTCACAGGTAATGTTCCTGACCCCAGGAGTCCTGGGCTCTGGTCACAGGTAATGTTCCTGACCCCAGGAGTCCCAGTGTCTGGTCACAGGTAATGTTCCTGACCCCAGGAGTCCCAGCGTCTGGTCACAGGTAATGTTCCAGACCCCAGGAGTCCCAGCGTCTGGTCACAGGTAATGTTCCTGACCCCAGGAGTCCTGGGGTCTGGTCACAGGTAATGTTCCTGACCCCAGGAGTCCTGGGGTCTGGTCACAGGTAATGTTCCTGACCCCAGGAGTCCTGGGGTCTGGTCACAGGTAATGTTCCTGACCCCAGGAGTCCTGGGGTCTGGTCACAGGTAATGTTCCTGACCCCAGGAATCCCAGCATCTGGTCACAGGTAATGTTCTTGACTCAGGAGTCCCAGCGTCTGGTCACAGGTAATGTTCTTGACCCCAGGAGTCCCAGCGTCTGGTCACAGGTAATGTTCCTGACCCCAGGAGTCCTGGGGTCTGGTCACAGGTAATGTTCCTGACCCCAGGAGTCCCAGCATCTGGTCACAGGTAATGTTCTGACTCTAGGAGTCCCAGCGTCTGGTCACAGGTAATGTTCCTGACCCCAGGAGTCCCAGCGTCTGGTCACAGGTAATGTTCCTGACCCCAGGAGTCCTGGGGTCTGGTCACAGGTAATGTTCCTGACCCCAGGAGTCCTGGGGTCTGGTCACAGGTAATGTTCCTGACCCCAGGAGTCCTGGGGTCTGGTCACAGGTAATGTTCCTGACCCCAGGAGTCCCAGCATCTGGTCACAGTTAATGTTCTTGACTCTAGGAGTCCCAGCGTCTGGTCACAGGTAATGTTCCTGACCCCAGGAGTCCCAGCGTCTGGTCACAGGTAATGTTCCTGACCCAGGAGTCCTAGAACCCAGGAGTCCTGGGGTCTGGTCGCAGGTAATGTTCCTGACCCCAGGAGTCCCAGCGTTTGGTCACAGGTAATGTTCCTGACCCCAGGAGTCCTGGGGTCTGGTCACAGGTAATGTTCTTGACTCTAGGAGTCCCAGCGTCTGGTCACAGGTAATGTTCCTGACCCCAGGAGTCCTGGGGTCTGGTCACAGGTAATGTTCCTGACCCCAGGAGTCCCAGTGTCTGGTCACAGGTAATGTTCCTGACCCCAGGAGTCCCAGCGTTTGGTCACAGGTAATGTTCCTGACCCCAGGAGTCCTGGGTCTGGTCACAGGTAATGTTCCTGACCCCAGGAGTCCCAGTGTCTGGTCACAGGTAATGTTCCTGACCCCAGGAGTCCTAGGACCCCAGGAGTCCCAGCGTCTGGTCACAGGTAATGTTCCTGACCCCAGGAGTCCCAGTGTCTGGTCACAGGTAATGTTCCTGACCCCAGGAGTCCCAGTGTCTGGTCACAGGTAATGTTCCAGACCCCAGGAGTCCCAGCGTCTGGTCACAGGTAATGTTCCTGACCCCAGGAGTCCCAGTGTCTGGTCACAGGTAATGTTCCTGACCCCAGGAGTCCTGGGCTCTGGTCACAGGTAATGTTCCTGACCCCAGGAGTCCTGGGGTCTGGTCACAGGTAATGTTCCTGACCCCAGGAGTCCTGGGGTCTGGTCACAGGTAATGTTCTTGACTCTAGGAGTCCCAGCGTCTGGTCACAGGTAATGTTCTTGACCCCAGGAGTCCCAGCGTCTGGTCACAGGTAATGTTCCTGACCCCAGGAGTCCCAGCGTCTGGTCACAGGTAATGTTCCTGACCCCAGGAGTCCCAGCGTCCGGTCACAGGTAATGTTCCTGACCCCAGGAGTCCCAGCGTTTGGTCACAGGTAATGTTCCTGACCCCAGGAGTCCCAGTGTCTGGTCACAGGTAATGTTCCTGACCCCAGGAGTCCCAGTGTCTGGTCACAGGTAATGTTCCTGACCCCAGGAGTCCCAGCGTTTGGTCACAGGTAATGTTCCTGACCCCAGGAGTCCCAGCGTCCGGTCACAGGTAATGTTCCTGACCCCAGGAGTCCCAGCGTCCGGTCACAGGTAATGTTCCTGACCCCAGGAGTCCTAGAACCCAGGAGTCCTGGGTCTGGTCGCAGGTAATGTTCCTGACCCCAGGAGTCCCAGCGTTTGGTCACAGGTAATGTTCCTGACCCCAGGAGTCCTGGGGTCTGGTCACAGGTAATGTTCCTGACCCCAGGAGTCCCAGTGTCTGGTTACAGGTAATGTTCCTGACCCCAGGAGTCCCAGTGTCTGGTCACAGGTAATGTTCCTGACCCCAGGAGTCCCAGCGTTTGGTCACAGGTAATGTTCCTGACCCCAGGAGTCCTGGGGTCTGGTCACAGGTAATGTTCCTGACCCCAGGAGTCCCAGTGTCTGGTCACAGGTAATGTTCCTGACCCCAGGAGTCCTAGGACCCCAGGAGTCCAGCGTCTGGTCACAGGTAACGTTCCTGACCCAGGAGTCCCAGTGTCTGGTCACAGGTAATGTTCCTGACCCCAGGAGTCCCAGTGTCTGGTCACAGGTAATGTTCCTGACCCCAGGAGTCCCAGCGTCTGGTCACAGGTAATGTTCCTGACCCCAGGAGTCCCAGCGTTTGGTCACAGGTAATGTTCCTGACCCCAGGAGTCCTGGGGTCTGGTCACAGGTAATGTTCCTGACCCCAAGAGTCCCAGCGTCTGGTCACAGGTAATGTTCCTGACCCCAGGTGTCCCAGCGTCTGGTCACAGGTAATGTTCCTGACCCCAGGAGTCCTGGGGTCTGGTCACAGGTAATGTTCTTGACCCCAGGAGTCCAGCGTCTGGTCACAGGTAATGTTCCTGACCCCAGGAGTCCTGGGTCTGGTCACAGGTAATGTTCCTGACCCCAGGAGTCCCAGCGTCTGGTCACAGGTAATGTTCCTGACCCCAGGAGTCCTGGTGTCTGGTCACAGTAATGTTCCTGACCCCAGGAGTCCCAGCATCTGGTCACAGGTAATGTTCCTGACCCCAGGAGTCCCAGTGTCTGGTCACAGGTAATGTTCCTGACGCGAGGAGTCCTAGGACCAAGGAGTCCTGGGGTCTGGTCACAGGTAATGTTCCTGACCCCAGGAGTCCCAGCGTCTGGCCACAGGTAATGTTCCTGACCCCAGGAGTCCTGGGTTTGGTCACAGGTAATGTTCCTGACCCCAGGAGTCCCAGCGTCTGGTCACAGGTAATGTTCCAGACCCCAGGAGTCCCAGGACCCCAGGAGTCCCAAGACCCCAGGAGTCCCAGGACCCCAGGAGTCCCGGCGTCTGCTCACAGGTAATGTTCCTGACCCCAGGAGTCCCAGGGTCTGGTCACAGGTAATGTTCCTGACCCCAGGAGTCCCAGGGTCTGGTCACAGGTAATGTTCCTGACCCCAGGAGTCCCAGGGTCTGGTCACAGGTAATGTTCCTGACCCCATGAATCCCAGGACCCCAGGAGTCCCAGGACCCCAGGCGTCCCGGCGTCTGGTCACAGGTAATGTTCCTGACCCCAGGAGTCCCAGCGTCTGGTCACAGGTAATGTTCCTGACCCCAGGAGTCCCAGTGTCTGGTCACAGGTAATGTTCCTGACCCCAGGAGTCCTGGGGTCTGGTCACAGGTAATATTCCTGACCCCAGGAGTCCTGGGGTCTGGTCACAGGTAATGTTCCTGACCCCAGGAGTCCCAGTGTCTGGTCACAGGTAATGTTCCTGACCCCAAGAGTCCCAGCGTCTGGTCACAGGTAATGTTCCTGACCCCAGGAGTCCTGGGGTCTGGTCACAGGTAATGTTCCTGACCCCAGGAGTCCCAGCGGCTGGTCACAGGTAATGTTCCTGACCCCAGGAGTCCCAGCGTCTGGTCACAGGTAATGTTCCTGACCCAAGAGTCCCAGGACCCCAGGAGTTCTTTGTCTCAGTAAAAAGGGCCCAGTAAGTTCTTGAAGGTTTCTTATGGGAAAATCAGACCAAAAATCATTCATTCGTTCTTAAAGTTTTTTATGGGGAAAATTTTTGGGCCATTTGTCAGTAAGTTCTTAAAGGTTCTTATGGGGGAAAATTCAAACTAAAAATCACTCATTCGTTCTTAAAGGATTCTTATGGTGAAATTCAAAAATATTTCTGAGTTCAGTTTAATAAAAATATTTCAGAATTCATATAAGAGTAGAAATTGATTTAAAACTTTGAGACTAGGATTTTTAAAAATGACTATTTTCAGAGAATATTGCCATTGAAGTTTTGTTAAGGAAAATAGACATTTTATCAGTAACTTTTAGTTTTTATATCCTTATACTGCTGTGTCACACTCGTTTAAGACCGAAATTATTCAGAGACCAGTTGAAGACCGAAATTATTCAGAGACCGGCTGAAGACTGAAATTATTCATAGTTCAGTTGAAGACTGAAAATTAGTCAAAGACCAGTTAAAGACCGAATTTCTTCAGAGACTATTTTCAGGCCGATTTTCATCAGAGTCTGTTTCAAGACCGAAATATGACAGAGTTCATTTAAGACTGAAATAATTTCTGAAACCATTTTCTGACCGAATTATTGTCAGAGTCCAGTTTGAGACCAAAATTAGTCAGAGACCAGTTTAACTCCAAATTAGTCAGAGACCAGTTTGAGACCAAAATATTCAGAGTCCAGTTAAAGACCGAAATTAATCAGAGTCCACTTTNTGCGCTATTACTGTGAAATGGACATGCAAATAGGGCGTGACATGGGGCGACTGGATATTGGATATTGAAAATGCACATTAAATTTGTATGGGATAGGTGAAACTTGGTCAAATTGGGCTTTGGCTGTGCTATAAAACGGCTAACTCGGGTAAATTGTGGAAATTGTCTTTTTAATTGGATGAAATTGGCTAGTCGCTATTTTTTGGCCAGAATTATTTAATTCCCTTGTTATGCTCCCTCATGCCCATTCCGTGGTGCGGTGAGGAAAGGGTTGGAGAGGCCCACAATTGGTTCGGGAATTGAATCCATGGATCGTTTAGCTGGGTAAATGACAATCTCTTGAAGCTTGGTGCACAATTGTTACTGTCACACACACACACACACATGTGAGTATATATGCACCCGTGCACACAAATACATATTCACATCAATTATCTTTTATGTCGCAAGTGATTCAACGAAAGGCTCCCAACAGTCACTATGAAAAGCATTTTTACATGTATGGTACGTCATGCAGTTGATAGTCTAACTCCACACCCACTCAACTGGACGTCGGTTGTGCAGTCGCGTGCGTGCTTTGCCTACAGCATGATAATTTTTTTTTTAGATGCTTTGCTAAGATTTATGTTAGTTTAGTTCATTTACTACACATCCCATACTCACCCATCTTGTGGACGACAGTGGAAAGGGTTACAGAGGCACATAATAGCCTTAGAGACTGAGTCCCATAATTTATTTACCTAAGCAAGTTACAATCGTGATGAGCTACTTGCTAAGCTCAATATACGTCGTCTCATCCTCAATGGGTTCGAGATCGACCAAAAGTACAGTTTCCAAATTTAGCAACTGACATATGTGGAGAGCTAGTGGCATAAGTTATATGTTTGTCCTGCACACTACTCCCTCATCCAGTGGGCAGCGGTGGATAGGTTACAATCACTTACTACCTATAGCTACCAAACTGGGGATATTTGGCCAAAATTTCTGGCTGCAGTTCATTTTGAATTAAATATTTACACATCTTCGGAACATTTGTTATAGAACTGTCTGTGAATTCACGTATCTTTTCGCACTCCCCTTACATAGTGACGGAGGGTGTGCGAATAATTTTGTTGACACAGTTTACATTTGGTCGGGTCTACTGCATCAGATAATGAGAATTCCCAGAGATACTTGTAACCGAGTCTAAGCTGACCAGTAGTAACATCTAGAAGTCTGCTGATTTTATTGGATGATCCATAGATGTGTGGCTCCTCTTACATGATACCATGATGATAGATTCATGGCAATGTGTTATTATGAATGAAGTACTTACGCATTTTTGGGGGGTCCATTGATGGTATTATATCTGAATTCTGTGATTTTTTTTCACATAACTTTACATAATGACGCAAATTATGCGAATAGTTTATGATGACAATTTTATATTTGGTCAAAATCGGCAGATGTTGCAAACTCCTGGAGGTACTCGTACATCATCGCATTAGTAGCAGTTTCTAAATTAAACAACTGGTGTGTGTAAAGAGCTAGTTAAACAATTGATGTTTTCATTATATTTTATCAGCCCCACTGCCCCCCCCCCCACTAGCCAGCAGACTGCGGCTGGATGGGGTTACAATTGAGACAAACAGTTGGTCAGGGCGAGATATGGCCTTATTTAGAGAAATTTACTACAGTCAAAAAGCTTGAACGTCGGGAACTGAACGCGAGCCTGCATGAGACTTGGCCTTAACATTCAAATGTTTAAAGATTAAAATCTGTATAATTAGAGGGGGCAGCTAAGACACAGCCTCATTTAGTAAACTTGCTATGTCCAATAGCTTGGACGTTGGGGAACTGAACGAGGGCTTGCATGATGATTGTAGCTCTGCATCCAAAGTGAATAAGGAAAATGTAGGACAGGATGGAGAAAGAAAGAGCAAGATTTACTCCCTCTATGCGATGGAAAACCTTTAAAAATTAGTTGCCAAAGTTTTGAAAACCTTGGTATACCAAACCTTATATCACATAAATGTCGTAAAGAATAATGTATATCCTGAGGAGTAAATCCCTGTCAACCTGTCTATGTTAATATTTATTAAAAAGTTAGTTCTAACAAAATTGCCAAAGCCTTCCTAACCTGGCATATTAAAATAATCTTTTTATGAAATCTTGAAGCATTTATGCAATATTTATTATAAAACTAACATAATGCGTGATGGCATTTCATTTCCATAGAGATGCCTTATATTAAAGCATGTAAATATAAAGCCAATACAAAGAGTGTTTCTATCTGACGAATTATTTTAAATAAAAACAGTTTTGCGAAAAAAAACATGTCTATTCACGAGCGAGTGACTGGGCGGGAATGTGAGAGGCAATTGTTCAGAGTTCTGGGGCACGAGTTTATCCCTGATGATTTTTCCCCGGCCATATTTTACAAACCCCAGTGCGATGGGAATATTAGATGAACTTAAAACTTAATGCTAGTTGTTTAGTCGAGTTGTTGTTTTTTTGTTTTTGTTTTTATATTGAAGTAGATATTTTTCTACCCTGATTCTATGTATGACAAACCATCCAGCGAAGTTGGAATATTAGATGAACTTATAGCTAGTTTCTAGCTACACTGTGTTATCCTTCATATTGAATTGGGTAGCAACACATTGCTGTGCATACCTAAGTTTATATGAATTCATCTTCTCACTTTTAAAAAATGGAGGTCTAACATTTATTTTAAAAACCCTTCATGCTTGATATACCCTACTGGCATCAATGGTGACTGATGGATTCGACTTTAAATATTTTAGGCATGATAGCAAATAAAATGCATGCTGTAGCAACAGTAGTCGCATTACATGAGTTAATGGGGCCACCACACAATAAAACACCACATCTATTGTGGTGTTTTAAATATATTATTTACTACAGAATATGCACAGAATACAAATATATATGAAATAATTTAGACGAAAAACACAAAACTATACAGCAATTACAGAATATGTGCTAGTGTTGTCTTAAAGTCTCCATTGTCTTCCCCAACACAAAATGTCTGAGGCCCCACTACAAACATTTCTTTTTTATTCTATAAAATATTGTAGCTAATGACAATATTTTTGTTGTGCATTACAAAAGATAAACACTCAATCGATGTTCTTTTCAATAATAAAAACTAATTCAGGAGCTCCACAAATATTTTTATAAATGGCTTAGAACAATTAAAATGCAAAAATGTTTTTTGTCACCAGTATTAACTGAATTCCACAGAAAATAGAATCTTTACTTTGGCTACAGAAAATGCCGCAAAGTTGAGGGGTAACTGAGGTAAACAGTTTCAACCTGACTCTCTCTCTCACATACATATAAATGTGTTTCTTGCACTCATTTTTAAATGTAAAGCATACTACAAGCTCAGTTCTCTGGCAAATACACTAAAGAACTCATTCTTATGCTAGAACGTAAACTGAGGCTCCTCATTTACAATATATTCCTGAGAATTATTGATTGAACATTCATTCCCCCATCGAAACACACAGGAGTCTTTGAAAGTATTTAGACCTGTTTGAAACTCAAAATATCCAACCTCTACATGCTGCCCTGGTTCCTTGGGTTGCCCACCATGACCAAGACCCCACAGTATCTTGCAAGTTCAAGAAAAGGCTTACTACACACAAATATCCAACTTGTTCTTTGTAAAGACCCTTGGCCCCCCCCCCCATATGCTCAACCCTACTGAGGGTATTCATAAGTAGGGGCCCCTATTTATGATGTCAAGTCACGTGACACCCTGCGATGCAATGTGAATTTTCTCCTGTAGACCCAATTCGCCAATGACATCGAATTTGGCCTCAGGTTATCACTGACCGGATGTTTTCTCTGCAACAGAATCTAGAGAAAATGGGACATATATCTGGGGCAACTAACACAAATATAACTTGAGTCGTATTCCGATTTATTTTTTTACCTGATTATTGAAACCTTACCAAATGTAGGGGGGGGGAGAGAGAAACCCTTTATTTCAGATACACCTGTCAGCAGGAATTAGAAAAAGATATATTTTATTTACATAAACACACAAACACACACATAGCATAGGGGCTGAGCAAAGCATTGAGAAGGTTTTCAGGCTAGGCTGGTACAACAAAGACCGAGACCGTGTGTTAAAGATGGTGTTTGCAAACAAGAACACAAAGGAGATTATTCTAACAAGGAAAAGCAACTGCAATATGTGGGAGAATTAAAAAAAGTATTCCTCCAGAGGGACATGATGAGGGAGGAGAGAGCCATGGCGGCAGAACCAAGGAAGAAGCGCAAGGGGAGAGGAGAAAACCAGGAAATCACAGCTCCCAACACAACATCCCCAGATTTGACGGAGGAACCCACAACCAGCTACCCAGCAATACCAGAGGGGAGGACAACCCCACCACCCTCCTCTACATAGAAAACCCCCTACCCCAAACCCTCCCTGCCCCCACTCAAATGCTCAGCAAAATCTCCCTCCCCCCCACATCCCATCCCCACCCTTCTACCCCTCCCCTCCTCCTGCCATGTCCCCCCTTTTCCTTCCTGTCCTCCCTCCCCCTTCACCCCATACCCCCCTTGTCCCTCCCCTTCATTTGACCACCCCACCCCTCATCTCAGTATCCTCTGAGACCCTGTTATCCACCTCACAAATCCTCACACCCATGGAACAGCTTCTCCCACCAGCAGAACACTCACCAAGGAGGTGATTTGAGAAGGGGCAGAAGAAAGTGAGCCTCAAGGCAGTGTACTCGTCTAACACAGATGGAATTACAAATAAAGCAAATGCACTTGGAGAATGGGTACTAGATGAAAACCCAGACATAATAGCTCTCACATAAACAAAGCTAACGAAAACCATAACAAATGCAGTGTTCCCACAGGACTATTATGTTATGAGGAAGAGAGAGAAGGAAGAGGTGGTGGTGTGTAGCTCTGCTGGTAAGAAAAGGCTGGGATTTTGAGGAGATGGTTATTCAGGGTTGTGAGGGTTTCAGTGACTACATAACAGGTACCATAACAACTGGAGGACAAAAAATATAGTCGTAGTCATATATAATCCACCACCAAATGACAGAAGACCCAGACAGGAATGTGATAGAAACAACATGTCCACCATTAACATAATAGAGAGAGCAGCTGCTGTTGCTAGCAGGAATGGATCTGGACTACTAATCATGAGAGACTTCAACCATGGGAAGATAGATTGGGAGAATAGAGACCGCATGGAGAACCAGAAACATGGAGAGCAAGTTGCTGGACGTGGCAACAAGAAACTTTCTAAGCCAGCAAATCAAGGAACCAACAAGAATGAGAGGAATGATGAACCAGCCATGCTTGATTTGATATTTACCCTAAATAGTGGGATATAGGAAGTTAAGATGGAAGCACCCTTGGGAATGAGTGATCACAGTGTATTGAACTTTGAGTACCTGGTAGAGCTAGGAATTATCTCCCCCAAAAAGAACTAGGAAACAAAAGCTGGCATACCGAAAGGGGAATTATGAGGAGATGAGAAGTTTCCTAAGTGAAATACCTTGTGACACAGACCTCAGAGCTAAGTCTGTACAAGATATGATGACTATGTCACCCAAAAGTGTCAGGAGGCAGTAAACAGGTTCATCCCGGCCCAAAGGGAAAAATCCGAGAAGCAAAAGAAGAATCTTGGTATAATAGGGCATGTATGGAAGCAAAGAAACTGAACAAAAGGGCGTGGAGAAACTTCCGGAATAACAGAACACCAGAAAGCAAAGAGAGATACCAGAGAACCAGGAATGAGTATGTCAGGGTGAGAAGAGAAAGAGAAAAAGTTATGAAAATGATATAGCAACAAAGCCAAGACCGAACCAAAGCTACACCACAGTCCATCAGAAGGAAAACAAGTGAAAGAACAGGTATTGAAACTTAGAACAGGCGAGGACAGGTATACAGAGAATGACAAAGAGGTGTGTGATGAACTCAACAAGAGGTTCCAGAAGGTCTTCACAATAGAACAAGGTGAGGTCACTGTGCTAGGAGAAAGGAAGTAAACCAGGCGGCCTTGGAAGGGTTCGAAATTACGAGAAGAGGTCAAGAGACACCTGCTGGATCTGGATGTTAGAAAGGCTGTTGGTCCACAGGATCTCGCCATGGGTACTGAAAAAGTGTGCAGAGGCACTTTGCTTGCCACTCTCCATAGTGTATAGTAGGTCACAGGAGACCTACCAGAAATATGGAACGGCGAATGTGGTCCCAATATACAAAAAGGGCGACAGGCAAGAGGCACTGAACCACAGGCCAGTGTCCTTGACTTGTATACCATGCAAGGTGATGGAGAAGATTGTGAGAAAAACCTGGTAACACATCTGGAGAGAAGGGACTTCGTGACAAATCGCCAACATGGGTTCAGGGAGGGTAATCTTGCCTGACTGGCTTAATAAATTCTACGACCAGGTGACAAAGATTAAGCAAGAAAGAGAAGCTGGGCGGACTGCATTTTCTTGGCTTGTCGGAAAGCCTTTGACACAGTACCGCATAAGAGGCTGGTACATAACTCGAGAGACAGGCAGGTGTAGTGGTAGGTGCTCCAGTGATAAGGGAGTACCTAAGCAATAGGAAGCAGAGAGTTACGGTGAGGGGTGAGACCTCCGATTGGCGTGAAGTCACCAGTGGAGTCCCACAGGGCTCTGTACTCGGTTCTATCTTGTGTCTGATATATGTAAATGATCTCCCGAGGGTATAGATTAATTTCTCTCAATGTTTGCTGACGATGCCAAAATTAGAGAAGGATTAAGACAGAGGAGGACTATTGAGGCTTCAAGAAGACCTAGACAAGCTGAAGGATGGTCGAACAAATGGTTGTTAGAGTTTACCCAAGCAAATGTAATGTAATGAAGATAGGTGTAGGGAGCAGGAGGCCAGATACAAGGTATCATCTGGGAGATGAAATTCTTCAAGAGTCAGAGAGAGAAAAAGACTGTGGGTTTGATATCACGCCAGACCTGTCTCCTGCAGCCCATATCAAGAGGATACATCAGCGGCATATCCAGGTGGCACATAAGAACGGCATTCAGAAACTGTGAAAGGAATCATTCAGAACTTTGTATACCACATATGTCAGGCCAATCCTGGATATGCAGCCCCAGCATGAGTCCATATCTAGTCAAGGATAAGACTAAACTGGAAAAGGTTCAAAGGTTTGCCACCAGACTAGTACTGAGCTGAGAGGTATGAGCTACGAGGAGAGACTACGGGAATTAAACCTCACTTCGCTGGAAGACAGAAGAGTTAGGGGGGACATGATCACCACATTCAAGATTCTCAAGGGAATTGTAGGGTAGATAAAGACCAGCTATTTAACACAAGGGGCACACGCACTAGGGGACACAGGTGGAAACTGAGTGCCCAAATGAGCCACAGAGATATTAGAAAGAACTTTTTTAGTGTCAGAGTGGTTGACAATGGAATGCATTAGGAAGTGATGTGGTGGAGGCTGACTCCATACACAGTTCAAGTGTAGATATGATAGAGCCCATAGGCTCA
>WNGS01000312.1:26231-49235 GCA_020271785.1 Procambarus virginalis | reverse complement strand
ACTGCCACACTGACAGGTGCCCTCAACATGAACACTGCCACACTGACAGGTGCCCTCAACATAACACTGCCACACTGACAGGTGCCCTCAACGTGAACACTGCCACACTGACAGGTGCCCTCAACATGAACACTGCCACACTGACAGGTGCCCTCAACATGAACACTGCCACACTGACAGGTGCCCTCAACATGAACACTGCCACACTGACAGGTGCCCTCAACAGAACACTGCCACACTGACAGGTGCCCTCACATGAACACTGCCACACTGACAGGTGCCCTCAACATGAACACTGCCACACTGACAGGTGCCCTCAACTGAACACTGCCACACTGACAGGTGCCCTCAACATGAACACTGCCACACTGACAGGTGCCCTCAGTGTGAACACTGCCACACTGACAGGTGCCCTCAACATAACACTGCCACACTGACAGGTGCCCTCAACATGAACACTGCCACACTGACAGGTGCCCTCAACATGAACACTGCCACACTGACAGGTGCCCTCAACATGAACACTGCCACACTGACAGGTGCCCTCAGTGTGAACACTGCCACACTGACAGGTGCCCTCAACATGAACACTGCCACACTGACAGGTGCCCTCATGTGAACACTGCCACACTGACAGGTGCCCTCACATGAACACTGCCACACTGACAGGTGCCCTCAACATGAACACTGCCACACTGACAGGTGCCCTCAACATGAACACTGCCCACACTGACAGGTGCCCTCAACATGAACACTGCCACACTGACAGGTGCCCTCAACATGAACACTGCCACACTGACAGGTGCCCTCAACATGAACACTGCCACACTGACAGGTGCCCTCAACATGAACACTGCCACACTGACAGGTGCCCTCAACATGAACACTGCCACACTGACAGGTGCCCTCAACATGAAACTGCCACCTGACAGGGTGCCCTCAACATGAACACTGCCACACTGACAGGTGCCCTCAACATGAACACTGCACACTGACAGGTGCCCTCAACATGAACACTGCCACACTGACAGGTGCCCTCAACATGAACACTGCCACACTGACAGGTGCCCTCAACATGAACACTGCCACACTGACAGGTGCCCTCAACATAAACTGCCACACTGACAGGTGCCCTCAACATGACACTGCCACACTGACAGGTGCCCTCAACATGAACACTGCCACACTGACAGGTGCCCTCAACATGAACACTGCCACACTGACAGGTGCCCTCAACATGAAACACTGCCACACTGACAGGTGCCCTCAACATGAACACTGCCACACTGACAGGTGCCCTCAACATGAACACTGCCACACTGACAGGTGCCCTCAACATAACACTGCCACACTGACAGGTGCCCTCAACATGAACACTGCCACACTGACAGGTGCCCTCAACATGAACACTGCCACACTGACAGGTGCCCTCAACATGAACACTGCCACACTGACAGGTGCCCTCAACATGAACACTGCCACACTGACAGGTGCCCTCAACATGAACACTGCACACTGACAGGTGCCCTCAACATGAACACTGCCACACTGACAGGTGCCCTCAACACGAACACTGCCACACTGACAGGTGCCCTCAGTGTGAACACTGCCACACTGACAGGTGCACTCTGTGGCAGGGTTGAGCCCCAAGGCCCCCCCCCCCAATAGTGACCCTATCACCTGGCGTGGCTCCATCTCTCGTTGTCACCACAGCACCTTTGATCCCCTCTCTTACTGGGGTGCTCGTCGCCGCCACCTCCGCACCTCCCACGTGCTTCATTCCTTCCCAATGTCCTTCTTTCCAGGCTTTGTTTGGTCCTTCTACATGACTAAGTATTTTGATCTTAGTCATGTTGACCCTACTCGTCCTGATTATATATTCCTCCATAAACACCTTGTTGATTCGGTGGATACGATTGTCCATTTAACCCTACCGGTACTGGTACCCGTGTAGTTACAGCTGCTTCTCAGGAGGCGGGGTACCTCTTGGATTCTTTGTCCTGCATTGGGGAGACCCCGGTTCGCATCTCCAAAATGCCTGGTAAATGCCAGCATTAGTACAGTTTTCACCCGCACCATGTTGTGACTGGTGACAGGGACCTGAAAGACAGCTTCGAGGATAATAAATGTACTCTTGTGTCCCAAGGCCATTCTATCATCTAGGTGGATACCTCACTCGACCCCCTCGTGATCGTCGTCAGGCTCGTCATGTTGTGAAGGTCACGTTTGATAGTAGTTCCCTTCCGTCTTCCATCATTCTTGATGGTGCCAGATGCTTCCTTCAGGAGTACATTCCCTCTCCTCGCCTCTGCAGCAGGTGCTGGAGATATGGGCATGGTCCCTTCAGGTGCACCAGTGAGGTCTCTATCTCTGCCGTTATGTGTAGCCTCGGGTCATTCTTAGACGGAGTGTCCTATTCTTCCCAAGCTCTCTTCATCAATTGCGGTGACCCCCCCCCCCCCCCACACCCTGCCTGGTCCCGTGCATGTGTGCACTACAAATTTGAGGAAGCCATTCTCTGTTTGAAGCATCGTGATCATTGTCTTTTTCCTTGAGACTAGGCGCCAGGTTTGCTGTCTTCACTCTTTCTCTGGCATGTCTTATGCTCGTGTGTGGCATTCCACTTATCCTCACCCTCTCCGGCTTTCTCAGTTTCACAACCGTTTCAAGGCCTTGAACCTCAACATCACCACCACCACCTAGTCTGCTCCTTTGCGTTCTGGGCCAGAGGGTTTTCCTCTTACTTCTCCATCTGGGGTTTCTTTCCCGTTCTTCCTTGTCTTCTGTGTCCTTTTTCCCTTCTCGCCCCACTCCTTCTCAGCCCTCCTCTTTGTCTCGTGGCCCTCCTCACCGCCTGTCCGTTCGGTCCATTGTCCATCCTCCTCCCAGCGTTCTTCCTGTTGATCATTCCATTCTCCTTCTTCTGTTTGAAACTGTCAAGATGGTCGCCGAGTATATTGCTGATGGTACGCCTGTCTCTCTACGTCAGAAGCGTAAAGCCTGGCTCCTCTCCTTCTTCCTCCCCCACCCACCCCCCCGGCAGGTAAAAATGGTAAAAAGATACAATATATATCCTCACTTTCCGACTTCGACACTCTCTCTGCTTCCCCTTTCAGTGGCTGAGTTGCCTGTCCGTACTATGGAGTTTCCCTTGGTTCTAGATCCTCTCTTGGATGCCGCGCTTGATCCTGTGCCCTCTCCTGTTTCTGTCCTACCTGGCCCCCATTTCCTTTACCGATTTCCTCTCCTCTCCCCTCCTCCTAGCGCTCCGGACTCTGTCAGTTCGCCTCTGGTCCGTTCTCCACTCCCACTCCCTTGACTCTATTATCTTTGCTAGCTTTACCTCTGCCCCATCATCCCGATTTTACTGATCCTGGTCCTGATCTTCCTTAGTCTACTGTGTTCTTCTTTGCCTTGTTTCTTCTTCTCCTTTATTATCTCTGTTTCTGCTCTCTCTCTTTTGTCTATGTCTGTTCTTCAATGGAATGTTTGTGGTTTTTATGCCAATTTCCATGAACTCCAACTTCTAATCGCACAGTTTTTCCCGCCTTGTGTTTGTCTCCAGGAGCCGATGCTTGGCATTCATCCTGGTCACTCACATGGTTATTCCCATCTCCCTTGCCCTCCAGCTCTTGCTGGGGCCCATAACACTACTGCTCTCTTGATCCGTTATGTTTTTTTCCTTCCTCCCCTACGTTTTCAGTCACGCAATCAGTGTTCTGTGCCCATATCTTTGTGAGTAAATGGTATACAGACTGTTCCATTTATCTCCCTCCCAAATGTCCCACTTTCTCTTCTAATCTTAAACACCCTGTTAGACTCCTTATCTGGGCTTCTCTTGGGTGATTTTACTGTCAGCATACCCTCTGGGGTGATGTTCTGACAAACACCCGGGGCTGCCTTCTTGAACCATTTGTCCTCTCTTCTTCTCTCTCTCTTCTGCATTCTGGTGAACCACTCATGTTGACACCTGCACTTATACCCTCTCCTGTCTTGATCTTTCTCGCTGATAATCTTCTTTTTATTTGGATTTCACCTAGTGGGTTCTTGATGACCTCCATAACAGTGACCATTTCTCCATCCTTATTGCCTTCTTCTCTTTTCACCCTCCTCTCTCCTTCCCTAGGGGAGCATTTTGCCAAAGTCGACTGGAACTTCTTCAACTTACGTGCTACACTTTTTGACCTCTCTGATCTGCCTCTCCCTCAACCCTCCTCTTATTTCACAACAGAGTTTTTGATGCTGCCGTCTACTCTGTTCCTCGCTCTACCACCTGGGGGGCACATTCTCTGGTGGAATGCAGACTGTGCTTGGGCTGTTTGCTGTAAGCATATAGCCTGGAAGAAAGCCCGTCGCCGATGGACGCCCGATTCTTTTATTCTGTTTCAGATGGCGTGCACGGTGGCCCGTAGGTCCACCCATATGGCTAAGCATGAGAGTTGGAGATCTTTTGTTTCCACCATTACAAATGACATTCATCTACCCTGGATCTGGAAGAAAATCCGCAAGATAACGGGTAAGTTTGTTTCAGATGTCTCGCCAGTAATTCACCTCCATTGTTCTATTGTGGCAGATCCGGTGTCGGTCGTGACCGAACTGGGTTTTAACTTTTCGACTGTTAGCTCCGGTTTTTATCTCCCTCCTTCTTACCTTACTCGTAAGCCCTTTCGTGAATCTTGTCCCTTAGATTTTTGCACTCATCTTTAGCTTCCCTATAACGATCCTTTCACTCAGAACTCCAATCTGTCCTGGTCCTTTGCGGTCCTACGGCGGCAGGCTCAGATGAGATGCTTCACCATCTCCCACTATGATTGTTTTAGTATTTACTGAATGTTTATAACCTTATCTGGGAGTCGTTGTCAGACTTTAGGCGGTTGTTCTTCCTATTCGGAGACCTGGTTCTCTAGGGTCATCCCCTACAGACTTCTGCCCCATTGCTCTAACGAGTTGTGTCTGCAAACTCTTTGAACGTATGGTCAATGTCCGTCTGATGTAGTTCTCGGAACGCTATCATCATCTTTTCTCTTCTCAGTTTGGCTTTCACAAATGTCGCAGCTCGACTGATGTCTTGGTGAACTTGAAGATCTATATTTGTACTGCCTATGCTGCAAATACTTCTGTGGTTGCTGTCCTTTTTGACCTGGAAAGGCATATGACACCACCTGAAGATACCATATTCTGTCTCAACTACGTTCTTTTGGTCTTTGTGGTTATCTCCCTCTTCTTACAAAGCTTCCTCTCTAGTCATGCCTTTAGCATGAGGCTTGGTACCACTCTCTCTGCCTCCTTTCGACAATATGAAGGTTTACCGTATGATATCATTCTGAGCATTACTATTTTCCTGGATGCCCTCAGGGTCTTTTTTCCTCCCTTCTCTTTGGCAACTTGCGATTGATGCCTTATTGTCTTGGGCCACCAATCATGGCTTCAGTTCTCTACAACTAAGTCTTATGCTATGGCATTTACTCGGAAGGTGATCGTTCTTCGACCTTCTCTGTCGCTTTATGGTCATCCTCTTTTGTATAAGGATTCTTCTAAACTTATAGGGTTATTCTTTGACACTCTCTTGTCTTGGTCATTTCATATCTCTTACTTCCGAGAAGAATGCTCTAAGTCCTTAACTTACTTAAGGTCTTGTCCCATATTTCCTGGGGAGCTGATAGACGCACGCTCCTCTCTTTACATTCCTCTCTCATGCTGTCTAAACTCGATTGTGGCTGTCCTGCTTACTTGTTTGCCTCTTCCTCAACTCTTCGAACTCTTAATGTTCTTCACCATACTGGGTTACGCTTCAGCTCTAGTGCCTTTCGTTTGATGCCTACTCTGTGCCTGTGTGTTGAAACTGGTGTCCTGTCCCTACAGGATCGCCATGACCGCTACTGTCTTCACTACTTTGCACAGTTCAAACAGCACCCTCACTTTCGCTTATGTCGTACTTTGACCATTACTCTTCCTGTGGGTCCTGTTCCCTTTCACCTTCCACTTTCTGTATGGTTATCTCGCTTGCAAGGTTCTCTCTCGGTCGTGTTACAAATGTTTTTCCTTGTGTCGTTCCAACCTTACCCCCCCCCCCAATGGAAGGGTTCCCTCTTCCAACGTTTTGTAGGACCTTTACCCACATGACTTAGGCTTTCACCCTTCCTACAGTTCTGAAACGCCTTTTCCTTGCTCACTTTTCTGCACACTCCCGCTAAATCTACGTCTTCACAGATGAGTCTGAATCTGCCGACGGTGTAGGCTACTCTGTTGTGTTTCCTGACTGCACCTATATGTGTCGCCTGCTTCTGCAGACTAGCATCTTCACAGCAAAACTTTATGCAATTTTGTATGCTCTTTGTCAACTGCATTCTCGCTGTCAATCGTCCTTTGTTATTGTAGTTGACTCTCGCAATGCCACCACCACAGGCACTTCGGACCCCGCCGCCGCTACCAACCAATCACACACCACCAGGCTAGGTACCCACAATGCTCTGGGGGTCTCCTCGAGTTGGAAAACCTAATACCTCCCGAGGCACACTGCCATTTTAATGGTAGAGCCGAGTTCAAACCTCTTCACAAGTGAAACGTAAACATAAATATTTTCTCGTTGTGGCATCTTGCTTCCTCTAAACAGTTATAAAACGAAATTAGGACACTTCTTTTGTGTATTTATAAGGCGTAGAGTATGACTTACAGACGGAAGAGGAGAATACTAGATGGACACTGTAACACATTGTTAAATTACCTACTTGTTAAACCTTATTACGTTAAGTCTCTTTCTCAGGTAATGTTGTCAAGAGTGATGACACTAATGTTGGTGATTGCTGGTGTTGATAATGGCATTGGTACTGGTGCTGGTATTGGTGTTGGCCCTGGTGCTGGAGTTGGCGCTGGTGTCTGCCGCAGGTGGACAGATGCTGAAGAGATGGTGCCGCTGGTGGTGGGGGCGGTGTTGGAGAACGCCTCCCTCCATCACTGCTCCATCATCCTCGTTACTGATGGTTCACCGTCATACACCACACTCTACCTGGTGAGTACTAATAGTTCACCATCATACACCACACTTTACCTGGTGAGTACTAATAGTTCACCATCATACACCACACTACCAGGTGAGTACTGTTGGTTCACTATCATACACCAGGTGAGTACTGTTGGTTCACCATCATACACCAGGTGAGTACTGATGGTTCACCATCATACACCAGGTGAGTACTGATGGTTCACCATCATACACCAGGTGAGTACTGATGGTTCACCATCATACACCAGGTGAGTACTGTTGGTTCACCATCATACACCAGGTGAGTACTGATGGTTCACCATCATACACCAGGTGAGTACTGATGGTTCACCATCATACACCAGGTGAGTACTGATGGTTCACCATCATACACCAGGTGAGTACTGTTGGTTCACCATCATACACCAGGTGAGTACTGATGGTTCACCATCATACACCAGGTGAGTACTGGTGGTTCACCATCATACACCACACTACCAGGTGAGTACTGATGGTTCACCATCATACACCATATATGTTGGAAATATTCAACATTTATTCATCCTTTTTAGGACTTCAAGGAGAATTCTTGCGGAAACAATAGTAATTTCCTAATAATACTAACTTGTAAATTAAGCATAAGCATGTATTTCTTACGCACAATATTTCACCAAATTTTCCTACTAAGTGGCGATTGCATCCAGTCAATTAACTGAGAGAAAGTGTAACATCTTCATTCCAGAGAATTAAATTCTATTTTCACTACGTATCAGTATTCCTTGTTAAGAATTAGTGACTGATACTATATAAACCAATGATTACATCAATTCACGTTATTTGCTGAAGATCACAAAAATAACTAATTTCTTTTACCCAGAGTTAACATGAAGGAATGAAATTCTACCTCCACTTCTCGTCTGTATAAACTCTGTTCACACTACTAATTATATAACTATATATATATAACATCACCTCCTTACATTTTCAAACCAGGCCATATTGTCTCACGAAATAGAGTAATCATTAGGAGAAAAATTATACATTTTACTGCTGCGTGCTTTGCGCACGCGTCGACGAGACTGGGATGAGGGAGGGAGGAGAGCCGACACTTGCTTGCAGCATTAACATCGAGAGGCGGCCATCTTACCGATCAAGGTAGCACGGAGCACATAATTTAACGGATCATACAGAGGACATTTAAGCATCAGCCAGTGTCTGGGTACCACTGTGACTCGAACAATGATCAAACGATCGTTTCGGAGAGCACTAATTTGGCTAAGTTACATAGTTTTGTTCTTATCGAGCTCTTATGACAAACTTGTAAACTTGTTCATCGTTACGCAGTAGGCTCTCCTCTAAACAAAAAGTAAGTTCCATTTTGGACTACATCCTCCCATTTATTTAGAGATAGATGAAAATTAATTGCGAGGTAGACAGTTTCTTCAATTCTATTGTGTTTTCATCTTGTGCCAGAGCAACACGAGGGAAAATAACTTTTCCTCCACACGTGACTCAGGACCGCATGTTGCTACAAGCATAGTGATGCGTCGCCTTTGAAGTGTGCTTCTATCTCTTCAAAACAGCTAAGCTGTCTTAGTCATTTGTAGTACTAACCATTAGTGCATTATTGGTCTTTCAAATAAGATCATTTTTATTTAACAACTTTATCGCCATTTGATATTTACAGATATTTTCCATATATCTTTATAATCTAATGATGTGAATTTACATCTATTTATTTCATTTGTACAATAATATATAATTTCATATCCATGATTTATTCTGATGAAGAACCAGCATCAGATTATTAGTACTAATAACGTAATAGTTGCTTAGTGCCTGTACCACCCAATTTGGGTGAGTGAGTTTGACTCTTAATTATAATATACAGTCTAATTAACATTATCAATCCTTAAGTTCCATAGGCACTAGTTCGTGGATTTAATTTCAATATATCTGCTCATTTCAGTTTTTCTCTTTTTCACAAAAAAATTTGTGATAAACAGCTATCAAATTTTCATTTGATAGCTGTTACCACAGCTATCAAATGTAATGATTATTTTTATTAATATTCTGAGTCAGATTTTCCCACACAAATTTTGGTCCACTGAACCGGATGTGCCATTATTCATTCATGGTCCAGTATATTAACTCAAATTACTGGTCCATATAATTAATTAATCATTACTAACCTTGATAACATACACTTCAATTAGGAAGTACTGTCAGGTGTTAGATATTATTCACGGCAGTAGAATACTTGCCAAACACAATTATTAACCTTGAGTTAATTAAATTCTTTTTAAATACAATTTACAATACGTATTACCTACAAGTGTATACGTGTTACCTACTATATATCAACAACACAAAAAATCCCTCAAAACACACAACACTAATATTTCAACATTATTGCACCATTTCTCTATTTATGCCAACCCTAAAGGGTAGGATTTTAGACTGTGATTGTACTGAGTTATGTACAAAGTTACCCTAAATTATGTAGTTAATTTCCTAGGTACGATTTATTTCAACTAGTCCTGTGCTAGACAGTACTGGTATATATATATATATATATATATATATATATATATATATATATATATATATATATATATATATATATATTATATATATATATATTTTCCTTATGTTTGTTTTTACTGATGACGGTAAATGAAAAATCAATTCTCCAAAATTCATTCTTTATTTCTTAGTCTGACGCGACACTTGAACGCGTTTCGTAATAACTAATTACATTTTCAAAGACTTTTAGTTTTCACACACAACTATAACCTGAAAGCACTAAACAGTTCTTTACTATGCTATGATTTAAACAGCTTTCATCTTTCATTTTATACCCGCGTTTTGGGTGAGGTGATATGTTACAACAGTTTTTAATGAGGTGAACAAAACTTTCAACAAAGGACAGAACACGAAAACAATGGATATTAACTGGATATTAACTGGGTAAATTGAAGGTATGAATGGAAGTATTGATCGTGCTGTAGTTCCTGGTAGTTAGTAGGTAGAATCTCTTCGCCTTGTTGTTGCATCAGGTCACCCCCGATGCCGGTACCACTGGCATCGACATGGAGGATGAAAGGCTTGGTGATATCTGGCGAGGCGAGAATAGTATTAGAACATGGTAAAGGAGCACTATTATCGTCCTGAAAGTAATTATGGATATCAGTTAGGATTTCCGAGTTGGAAAGCGCTGACTGAGTGTCAGTGCTTTCGGGAGGAGAAGCAGGGAAGGTCTCACTGTGGCTGTATGGACCTGTAATGGTGGAGTAGTTAATTAGCACAGTGGGAGGAGTACCATGATAAAAGCTTCAGTAGGTTGACGTGGCACAACTGGGTCTTCCGCCGCCTATCGGGAATCTCGAGAACGTAGTTGTAGTTGTATCTGCACTCCTTGACACGGTAGGGTCCTGAAAACCTGTTTTGCAAGGGAGAACCTGGGATAGGGAAATAAGCTAGCACGAAGTCTCCCTGTTTAAATTTCCTTACTTTGCTGTGCTGGTCGTAATGAGTCTTCATCCTCTCTTGGGCTTTCAATAGGTTGGTCTTAGCAAAGGAATGCACCCTCTCAAGAATGTGTTGTAGGTTTTGAAGAAACTGGGGTACATTCTGATGTTCACTGACGGTGGCATCACGTAGAGAATCTTTGAAAGCCTTGAGAGGAGTACGGCACTTACGTCCGTAGAGCATCTCATAAGGAGATACTCCTAGTGACTCATTGGGAAGACTCTGAAAATACACATTGTGGTGTCTGTGTGTAGCTGAGATAGTCTTGGTAGTAAGGTTGATGTAAAGTCATTCCTGGTTACTGACTTTAATAATAATAAACGATTACATGATAGAGTAGCTCCCAAGCTTGGCAGGCGTCCTGTGTGCTGTTTACCTTCTCCTCTCTAGTGGCGTCCAGCCGCCGCACATAGAAAACGGATGGTACCATTTTCTGTGAACATGACATCCCTCCTTTTCTTTAAAAAGAATGAATACAGGATGTCTACCATGCTTGTAGCACAAAGCAAAGTTATTGACACAAAGTAAGTTATTACATTCAGAGATATTGCATACATTTAACATTAATTAAACACACAAAGAATTTAAACAATCTTTACCACCAAGGATTTCAATGTTAAAAATACATATGCAATGTTAACAAACATGAAAAAACTGTAATACAAAGTTACAAAATATTGAATGAGAGATCTGCATTATTCAAACAATATTAAATTTAGTTTAGCAAATAAGTAAATACTTTGCATTACATATGAACACAATTAATCATCATATCGTGTAGGGCGTTTAACATGTCGTTTAGGACGAGAGTCCTTAAGTACAAGAATATCCCTCGATGAATTGTTTATCGAGTTATAACTCATTTTTTCTTTTTCTTTTACACGACTTTGCACTTCATCATTTTCTACACTAGTTGAAATCACTTTGAAATAAGCCATATTACTTGTTATACTATGATCTCTATTACTCGCTGTTACCATAGTTCCTTTTACACTAATCACTTTATATGGTTTTGTATCATACGGCATATCTAACTTTCCCTCTTTTTTCTTTTTAACGAGAACAGTATCTCCACCTTATGAATTGTTCCTTTGCACGTTGATCATGAGCAATTTTCATTTGCCCTTCGCTAGTGCATCCTTCTGAGCGAGACGTTTATCCGTTACCTTGGCTGGCATGACAGGTAGTGCGATTCTCATAGGACGTCCAAATAAAAGTTCGCCAGGCGACTTGCCCAGTGTTCCATGCGGTGTTGCACGGTAGTTCCTGAGAAAGCATACATAGCTTGTTTCCAGGATCGTCCTTCGGCATGAGCACAGCGTACAGCTTTCATGAGAGGTTGCATGAATCTCTCGACTTCTCCATTTGCTTGAGGATGTAGTGGCATCACACGGCGGTGGTTTGAATCCAATATGCTCAGCAAAGTTGACGAAGTCTTGTCCATTAATGGCGGTCCATTGTCCGTCTTGACAACTTCAGGAATGCCAAAGTTTGAAAAGATCTTGTCGAGTTTCGGGATGACAGCCTTTGCAGATGTGGAAGTGATGATTTCTACTTCTGGATAACGTGAGTGATCATCAATGACTACCATCAAGTACTCTCCAGTTGGTAGCGGTCCACAGAAGTCCATCGATACTTCATCCATGGTGCAGCAGGTAGTGGTGAAGGTTGTAGAGGTGTTGGTCTTGAAGTATCCACTGCAGCTTGGAAGGGACACAGGCATCATGCATGTCCTTAGCTTGACGATCAATGCCAGGAAACCACACCTTTTCTCGTAGCAGCTGTTTGGTCCTTACAAGACCTTGTGTCCTTGATGTGCAAGCTTCAGAGCACGTTGCTGGAGAAAGCTGGAATGACGATACGAGTACCTCGCAGCACGGTGTCGCGTTTTTGCGTAACACTTAATTCTGTCTGGATGCGTTCAAGTGCTTTGAATGCATCTTGGTCAACTCCTGCGGGTGGGCTGCGTGAAACTTTTTCTTAGTCAATGCATCCACTGTTGCTTGCAGAGTTGGGTCCTCTAGGTTGCAGTACGTATTTCATCAAGAGTGAGAGCCTTAGGGACTGCATCACAGGTTACAGAGTGTAACATAGTCCTCGCAACTTGCTGATGCTTGGTGATGGTGAAACTGTTGGCAGGATGTCGACTGATGTAATCAGCGGATTGCCTGCACTGGCTTGTATTTCACCGTAAGTTGATATGGTTGCAGACGAAGAGCCCCATCTCTCAATGCGAGCTGGTGGTTTGGACTTTGGATTATTGAAGATGGTCTCCAACGGTTTGTGGTCAGTGACTATCGTTGGTAAAGGTGCACCAAGCAGATACACATTACAGTGTTCACAGCCCCATACAAGAAAAGAGCTTCCTTCTCTGTCTGACTGTATCGTTGCTCAACATCTGTGAGNGCCAACACTGCCACACTGACAGGTGCCCTCAACACGAACACTGCCACACTGACAGGTGCCCTCAACATGAACACTGCCACACTGAGAGGTGCCCTCAACATGAACACTGCCACACTGACAGGTGCCCTCAGTGTGAACACTGCCACACTGACAGGTGCCCTCAACATGAACACTGCCACACTGACAGGTGCCCTCAACACGAACACTGCCACATTGACAGGTGCCCTCAACATGAACACTGCCACACTGACAGGTGCCCTCAACATGAACACTGCCACACTGACAGGTGCCCTCAACATGAACACTGCCACACTGACAGGTGCCCTCAGTGTGAACACTGCCACACTGACAGGTGCCCTCAACATGAACACTGCCACACTGACAGGTGCCCTCAACATGAACACTGCCACACTGACAGGTGCCCTCAGTGTGAACACTGCCACACTGACAGGTGCCCTCAACATGAACACTGCCACACTGACAGGTGCCCTCAACATGAACACTGCCACACTGACAGGTGCCCTCAGTGTGAACACTGCCACACTGACAGGTGCCCTCAACACGAACACTGCCACACTGACAGGTGCCCTCAACAAGAACACTGCCACACTGACAGGTGCCCTCAACATGAACACTGCCACACTGACAGGTGCCCTCAACACGAACACTGCCACACTGACAGGTGCCCTCAGTGTGAACACTGCCACACTGACAGGTGCCCTCAACACGAACACTGCCACACTGACAGGTGCCCTCAGTGTGAACACTGCCACACTGACAGGTGCCCTCAACATGAACACTGCCACACTGACAGGTGCCCTCAACATGAACACTGCCACACTGACAGGTGCCCTCAACATGAACACTGCCACACTGACAGGTGCCCTCAACACGAACACTGCCACACTGACAGGTGCCCTCAGTGTGAACACTGCCACACTGACAGGTGCCCTCAACACGAACACTGCCACACTGACAGGTGCCCTCAGTGTGAACACTGCCACACTGACAGGTGCCCTCAACATGAACACTGCCACACTGACAGGTGCCCTCAACATGAACACTGCCACACTGACAGGTGCCCTCAACATGAACACTGCCACACTGACAGGTGCCCTCAACATGAACACTGCCACACTGACAGGTGCCCTCAGTGTGAACACTGCCACACTGACAGGTGCCCTCAACATGAACACTGCCACACTGACAGGTGCCCTCAACATGAACACTGCCACACTGACAGGTGCCCTCAACATGAACACTGCCACACTGACAGGTGCCCTCAACATGAACACTGCCACACTGACAGGTGCCCTCAACATGAACACTGCCACACTGACAGGTGCCCTCAACATGAACACTGCCACACTGACAGGTGCCCTCAGCATGAACACTGCCACACTGACAGGTGCCCTCAACATGAACACTGCCACACTGACAGGTGCCCTCAACATGAACACTGCCACACTGACAGGTGCCCTCATTGTGAACACTGCCACACTGACAGGTGCCCTCAGTGTGAACACTGCCACACTGACAGGTGCCCTCAACACGAACACTGCCACACTGACAGGTGCCCTCAACATGAACACTGCCACACTGACAGGTGCCCTCAACATGAACACTGCCACACTGACAGGTGCCCTCAACATGAACACTGCCACACTGACAGGTGCCCTCAACATGAACACTGCCACACTGACAGGTGCCCTCATTGTGAACACTGCCACACTGACAGGTGCCCTCAGTGTGAACACTGCCACACTGACAGGTGCCCTCAACATGAACACTGCCACACTGACAGGTGCCCTCAACATGAACACTGCCACACTGACAGGTGCCCTCAGTGTGAACACTGCCACACTGACAGGTGCCCTCAACATGAACACTGCCACACTGACAGGTGCCCTCAACATGAACACTGCCACACTGACAGGTGCCCTCAACATGAACACTGCCACACTGACAGGTGCCCTCAACATGAACACTGCCACACTGACAGGTGCCCTCAACATGAACACTGCCACACTGACAGGTGCCCTCAACATGAACACTGCCACACTGACAGGTGCCCTCAACATGAACACTGCCACACTGACAGGTGCCCTCAACACGAACACTGCCACACTGACAGGTGCCCTCAACATGAACACTGCCACACTGACAGGTGCCCTCAGTGTGAACACTGCCACACTGACAGGTGCCCTCAACATGAACACTGCCACACTGACAGGTGCCCTCAACATGAACACTGCCACACTGACAGGTGCCCTCAACATGAACACTGCCACACTGACAGGTGCCCTCAACATGAACACTGCCACACTGACAGGTGCCCTCAACATGAACACTGCCACACTGACAGGTGCCCTCAACATGAACACTGCCACACTGACAGGTGCCCTCAACATGAACACTGCCACACTGACAGGTGCCCTCAACATGAACACTGCCACACTGACAGGTGCCCTCAACATGAACACTGCCACACTGACAGGTGCCCTCAACATGAACACTGCCACACTGACAGGTGCCCTCAACATGAACACTGCCACACTGACAGGTGCCCTCAACATGAACACTGCCACACTGACAGGTGCCCTCAGTGTGAACACTGCCACACTGACAGGTGCCCTCAACATGAACACTGCCACACTGACAGGTGCCCTCAACATGAACACTGCCACACTGACAGGTGCCCTCAGTGTGAACACTGCCACACTGACAGGTGCCCTCAACATGAACACTGCCACACTGACAGGTGCCCTCAACATGAACACTGCCACACTGACAGGTGCCCTCAACATGAACACTGCCACACTGACAGGTGCCCTCAACATGAACACTGCCACACTGACAGGTGCCCTCAGTGTGAACACTGCCACACTGACAGGTGCCCTCAACATGAACACTGCCACACTGACAGGTGCCCTCAGTGTGAACACTGCCACACTGACAGGTGCCCTCAACATGAACACTGCCACACTGACAGGTGCCCTCAACATGAACACTGCCACACTGACAGGTGCCCTCAACATGAACACTGCCACACTGACAGGTGCCCTCAACATGAACACTGCCACACTGACAGGTGCCCTCAGTGTGAACACTGCCACACTGACAGGTGCCCTCAACATGAACACTGCCACACTGACAGGTGCCCTCAACATGAACACTGCCACACTGACAGGTGCCCTCAACATGAACACTGCCACACTGACAGGTGCCCTCAGTGTGAACACTGCCACACTGACAGGTGCCCTCAACATGAACACTGCCACACTGACAGGTGCCCTCAACATGAACACTGCCACACTGACAGGTGCCCTCAACATGAACACTGCCACACTGACAGGTGCCCTCAACATGAACACTGCCACACTGACAGGTGCCCTCAACATGAACACTGCCACACTGACAGGTGCCCTCAACATGAACACTGCCACACTGACAGGTGCCCTCAACATGAACACTGCCACACTGACAGGTGCCCTCAACATGAACACTGCCACACTGACAGGTGCCCTCAACATGAACACTGCCACACTGACAGGTGCCCTCAACATGAACACTGCCACACTGACAGGTGCCCTCAACATGAACACTGCCACACTGACAGGACAGGTGCCCTCAGTGTGAACACTGCCACACTGACAGGTGCCCTCAACATGAACACTGCCACACTGACAGGTGCCCTCAACATGAACACTGCCACACTGACAGGTGCCCTCAGTGTGAACACTGCCACACTGACAGGTGCCCTCAACATGAACACTGCCACACTGACAGGTGCCCTCAACATGAACACTGCCACACTGACAGGTGCCCTCAACATGAACACTGCCACACTGACAGGTGCCCTCAACATGAACACTGCCACACTGACAGGTGCCCTCAGTGTGAACACTGCCACACTGACAGGTGCCCTCAACATGAACACTGCCACACTGACAGGTGCCCTCAACATGAACACTGCCACACTGACAGGTGCCCTCAACATGAACACTGCCACACTGACAGGTGCCCTCAACATGAACACTGCCACACTGACAGGTGCCCTCAACATGAACACTGCCACACTGACAGGTGCCCTCAGTGTGAACACTGCCACACTGACAGGTGCCCTCAGTGTGAACACTGCCACACTGACAGGTGCCCTCAACATGAACACTGCCACACTGACAGGTGCCCTCAACATGAACACTGCCACACTGACAGGTGCCCTCAACATGAACACTGCCACACTGACAGGTGCCCTCAGTGTGAACACTGCCACACTGACAGGTGCCCTCAACATGAACACTGCCACACTGACAGGTGCCCTCAACACGAACACTGCCACACTGACAGGTGCCCTCAACATGAACACTGCCACACTGACAGGTGCCCTCATTGTGAACACTGCCACACTGACAGGTGCCCTCAACACGAACACTGCCACACTGACAGGTGCCCTCAACATGAACACTGCCACACTGACAGGTGCCCTCAACATGAACACTGCCACACTGACAGGTGCCCTCAACATGAACACTGCCACACTGACAGGTGCCCTCAACATGAACACTGCCACACTGACAGGTGCCCTCAGTGTGAACACTGCCACACTGACAGGTGCCCTCAACATGAACACTGCCACACTGACAGGTGCCCTCAACATGAACACTGCCACACTGACAGGTGCCCTCAACATGAACACTGCCACACTGACAGGTGCCCTCAACATGAACACTGCCACACTGACAGGTGCCCTCAACATGAACACTGCCACACTGACAGGTGCCCTCAACATGAACACTGCCACACTGACAGGTGCCCTCAACATGAACACTGCCACACTGACAGGTGCCCTCAACATGAACACTGCCACACTGACAGGTGCCCTCAACATGAACACTGCCACACTGACAGGTGCCCTCAACATGAACACTGCCACACTGACAGGTGCCCTCAACGTGAACACTGCCACACTGACAGGTGCCCTCAACATGAACACTGCCACACTGACAGGTGCCCTCAACATGAACACTGCCACACTGACAGGTGCCCTCAACATGAACACTGCCACACTGACAGGTGCCCTCAACATGAACACTGCCACACTGACAGGTGCCCTCAACATGAACACTGCCACACTGACAGGTGCCCTCAACATGAACACTGCCACACTGACAGGTGCCCTCAACATGAACACTGCCACACTGACAGGTGCCCTCAGTGTGAACACTGCCACACTGACAGGTGCCCTCAACATGAACACTGCCACACTGACAGGTGCCCTCAACATGAACACTGCCACACTGACAGGTGCCCTCAGTGTGAACACTGCCACACTGACAGGTGCCCTCAACATGAACACTGCCACACTGACAGGTGCCCTCAACATGAACACTGCCACACTGACAGGTGCCCTCAACATGAACACTGCCACACTGACAGGTGCCCTCAACATGAACACTGCCACACTGACAGGTGCCCTCAGTGTGAACACTGCCACACTGACAGGTGCCCTCAACACGAACACTGCCACACTGACAGGTGCCCTCAACATGAACACTGCCACACTGACAGGTGCCCTCAGTGTGAACACTGCCACACTGACAGGTGCCCTCAACATGAACACTGCCACACTGACAGGTGCCCTCAGTGTGAACACTGCCACACTGACAGGTGCCCTCAACATGAACACTGCCACACTGACAGGTGCCCTCAGTGTGAACACTGCCACACTGACAGGTGCCCTCAACATGAACACTGCCACACTGACAGGTGCCCTCAGTGTGAACACTGCCACACTGACAGGTGCCCTCAATGTGAACACTGCCACACTGACAGGTGCCCTCAACACGAACACTGCCACACTGACAGGTGCCCTCAACATGAACACTGCCACACTGACAGGTGCCCTCATTGTGAACACTGTCACACTGACAGGTGCCCTCAACACGAACACTGCCACACTGACAGGTGCCCTCAACACGAACACTGCCACACTGACAGGTGCCTCAACATGAACACTGCCACACTGACAGGTGCCCTCAACATGAACACTGCCACACTGACAGGTGCCCTCAACATGAACACTGCCACACTGACAGGTGCCCTCAGTGTGAACACTGCCACACTGACAGGTGCCCTCAACATGAACACTGCCACACTGACAGGTGCCCTCAACATGAACACTGCCACACTGACAGGTGCCCTCAACATGAACACTGCCACACTGACAGGTGCCCTCAACATAAACACTGCCACACTGACAGGTGCCCTCAACATAAACACTGCCACACTGACAGGTGCCCTCGACATGAACACTGCCACACTGACAGGTGCCCTCAACATAAACACTGCCACACTGACAGGTGCCCTCAACATGAACACTGCCACACTGACAGGTGCCCTCAACATGAACACTGCCACACTGACAGGTGCCCTCAACTTAAACACTGCCACACTGACAGGTGCCCTCAACGTCAACACTGCCACACTGACAGGTGCCCTCAACATGAACACTGCCACACTGACAGGTGCCCTCAGTGTGAACACTGTCACACTGACAGGTGCCCTCAACACGAACACTGCCACACTGACAGGTGCCCTCAACATGAACACTGCCACACTGACAGGTGCCCTCAGTGTGAACACTGTCACACTGACAGGTGCCCTCAACATGAACACTGCCACACTGACAGGTGCCCTCAGTGTGAACACTGTCACACTGACAGGTGCCCTCAACATGAACACTGCCACACTGACAGGTGCCCTCAGTGTGAACACTGCACACTGACAGGTGCCCTCAACATGAACACTGCCACACTGACAGGTGCCCTCAGTGTGAACACTGCCACACTGACAGGTGCCCTCAATGTGAACACTGTCACACTGACAGGTGCCCTCAACACGAACACTGCCACACTGACAGGTGCCCTCAACATGAACACTGCCACACTGACAGGTGCCCTCATTGTGAACACTGTCACACTGACAGGTGCCCTCAACACGAACACTGCCACACTGACAGGTGCCCTCAACACGAACACTGCCACACTGACAGGTGTCCTCAACATGAACACTGCCACACTGACAGGTGCCCTCAACATGAACACTGCCACACTGACAGGAGCCCTCAACATGAACACTGCCACACTGACAGGTGCCCTCAGTGTGAACACTGTCACACTGACAGGTGCCCTCAACATGAACACTGCCACACTGACAGGTGCCCTCAACATGAACACTGTCACACTGACAGGTGCCCTCAACATGAACACTGCCACACTGACAGGTGCCCTCAACATAAACACTGCCACACTGACAGGTGCCCTCAACATAAACACTGCCACACTGACAGGTGCCCTCAACATGAACACTGCCACACTGACAGGTGCCCTCAACATAAACACTGCCACACTGACAGGTGCCCTCAACATAAACACTGCCACACTGACAGGTGCCCTCAACATGAACACTGCCACACTGACAGGTGCCCTCAACATAAACACTGCCACACTGACAGGTGCCCTCAACGTCAACACTGCCACACTGACAGGTGCCCTCAACATGAACACTGCCACACTGACAGGTGCCCTCAACATAAACACTGCCACACTGACAGGTGCCCTCAACGTCAACACTGCCACACTGACAGGTGCCCTCAACATGAACACTGCCACACTGACAGGTGCCCTCAACATGAACACTGCCACACTGACAGGTGCCCTCAACGTCAACACTGCCACACTGACAGGTGCCCTCAACGTCAACACTGCCACACTGACAGGTGCCCTCAACGTCAACACTGCCACACTGACAGGTGCCCTCAACATGAACACTGCCACACTGACAGGTGCCCTCAACGTCAACACTGCCACACTGACAGGTGCCCTCAACGTCAACACTGCCACACTGACAGGTGCCCTCAACATGAACACTGCCACACTGACAGGTGCCCTCAACATGAACACTGCCACACTGACAGGTGCCCTCAACATGAACACTGCCACACTTACAGGTGCCCTCAACGTCAACACTGCCACACTGACAGGTGCCCTCAACGTCAACACTGCCACACTGACAGGTGCCCTCAACATGAACACTGCCACACTGACAGGTGCCCTCAACATGAACACTGCCACACTGACAGGTGCCCTCAACGTCAACACTGCCACACTGACAGGTGCCCTCAACATGAACACTGCCACACTGACAGGTGCCCTCAACGTCAACACTGCCACACTGACAGGTGCCCTCAACATGAACACTGCCACACTGACAGGTGCCCTCAACATGAACACTGCCACACTGACAGGTGCCCTCAACGTCAACACTGCCACACTGACAGGTGCCCTCAACATGAACACTGCCACACTGACAGGTGCCCTCAACATGAACACTGCCACACTGACAGGTGCCCTCAACATGAACACTGCCACACTGACAGGTGCCCTCAACATGAACACTGCCACACTGACAGGTGCCCTCAACATGAACACTGCCACACTGACAGGTGCCCTCAACATGAACACTGCCACACTGACAGGTGCCCTCAACATAAACACTGCCACACTGACAGGTGCCCTCAACATGAACACTGCCACACTGACAGGTGCCCTCAACATAAACACTGCCACACTGACAGGTGCCCTCAACATAAACACTGCCACACTGACAGGTGCCCTCAACATAAACACTGCCACACTGACAGGTGCCCTCAACATAAACACTGCCACACTGACAGGTGCCCTCAACATAAACACCGCCACACTGACAGGTGCCCTCAACATAAACACTGCCACACTGACAGGTGCCCTCAACATAAACACCGCCACACTGACAGGTGCCCTCAACATGAACACTGCCACACTGACAGGTGCCCTCAACACGAACACTGCCACACTGACAGGTGCCCTCAACATGAACACTGCCACACTGACAGGTGCCCTCAACACGAACACTGTCACACTGACAGGTGCCCTCAACATGAACACTGCCACACTGACAGGTGCCCTCAACACGAACACTGCCACACTGACAGGTGCCCTCAACACGAACACTGCCACACTGACAGGTGCACTCTGTGGCAGGGTTGAGCCCCAAGGCCCCCCCACCAATAGTGACCCTATCACCTGGCGTGGCTCCATCTCTCGTTGTCACCACAGCACCTTTGATCCCCTCTCTTACTGCGGGTGCTCGTCGCCGCCACCTCCGCACCTCCCACGTGCTTCATTCCTTCCCAATGTCCTTCTTTCCAGGCTTTGTTTGGTCCTTCTACATGAACTAAGTATTTTGATCTTAGTCATGTTGACCCTACTCGTCCTGATTATATATTCCTCAATAAACACCTTGTTGATTCGGTGGATACGATTGTCCATTTAAACCCTACCGGTACTGGTACCCGTGTAGTTACAGCTGCTTCTCAGGAGGCGGGGTACCTCTTGGATTCTTTGTCCTGCATTGGGGAGACCCCGGTTCGCATCTCCAAAAATGCCTGGTAAATGCCAGCATTAGTACAGGTTTTCACCCGCACCATGTTGTGACTGGTGACAGGGACCTGAAAGACAGCTTCGAGGATAATAATGTACCCTTGAGTCCCAAGGCCATTCTATCATCTAGGTGGATACTTTCACTCGACCCCCTCGTGATCGTCGTCAGGCTCGTCATGTTGTGAAGGTCACGTTTGATAGTAGTTCCCTTCCGTCTTCCATCATTCTTGATGGTGCCAGATGCTTCCTTCAGGAGTACATTCCCTCTCCTCGCCTCTGCAGCAGGTGCTGGAGATATGGGCATGGTCCCTTCAGGTGTACAGTGAGGTCTCTATCTCTGCCGTTATGTGTAGCCTCGGGTCATTCTTAGACGAGTGTCCTATTCTTCCCAGCTCTCTTCTCAATTGCGGTGACCCCCCCCCCCCCCCACCACACCCTGCCTGGTCCCGTGCATGTGTGCACTACAAATTTGAGGAAGCCATTCTCTGTTTGAAGCATCGTGATCATTGTCTTTTTTCCTTGAGACTAGGCGCCAGGTTTGCTGTCTTCACTCTTTCTCTGGCATGTCTTATGCTCGTGTGTTGCATTCCACTTATCCTCACC
>WNGS01000312.1:14687-26029 GCA_020271785.1 Procambarus virginalis | reverse complement strand
ACACTGACAGGTGCCCTCAGTGTGAAACACTGCCACACTGACAGGTGTCCTCAACATGAACACTGCCACACTGACAGGTGCCCTCAGTGTGAACACTGCCACACTGACAGGTCCCTCAACATGAACACTGCCACACTGACAGGTGCCCTCAATGTGAATACTGCCACACTGACAGGTGCCCTCACATGAACACTGCCACACTGACAGGTGCCCTCAGTGTGAACTGCCACACTGACAGTGCCCTCAACATGAACACTGCCACACTGACAGGTGCCCTCAGTGTGATACTGCCACACTGACAGGTGCCCTCAACATGAACACTGCCACACTGACAGGTGCCCTCAGGTGAACACTGCCACACTGACAGGTGCCCTCACATGAACACTGCCACACTGACAGGTGCCCTCAACATGAACACTGCCACACTGACAGGTGCCCTCAGTGTGAACACTGCCACACTGACAGGTGCCCTCAACCGAACACTGCCACACTGACAGGTGCCCTCAACATGAACACTGCCACACTGACAGGTGCCCTCAACATGAACACTGCCACACTGACAGGTGCCCTCAACATGAACACTGCCACACTGACAGGTGCCCTCAGTGTGAACACTGCCACACTGACAGGTGCCCTCAGTGTGAACACTGCCACACTGACAGGTGCCCTCAGTGTGAACACTGCCACACTGACAGGTGCCCTCAACATGAACACTGCCACACTGACAGGTGCCCTCAACATGAACACTGCCACACTGACAGGTGCCCTCAACATGAACACTGCCACACTGACAGGTGCCCTCAGTGTGAACACTGCCACACTGACAGGTGCCCTCAACATGAACACTGCCACACTGACAGGTGCCCTCAACACGAACACTGCCACACTGACAGGTGCCCTCACATGAACACTGCCACACTGACAGGTGCCCTCAACAGAACACTGCCACACTGACAGGTGCCCTCAGTGTGAACACTGCCACACTGACAGGTGCCCTCAACACGAACACTGCCACACTGACAGGTGCCCTCAACATGAACACTGCCACACTGACAGGTGCCCTCAGTGTGAACACTGCACACTGACAGGTGCCCTCAGTGTGAACACTGCCACACTGACAGGTGCCCTCAGTGTGAACACTGCCACACTGACAGGTGCCCTCAACGAACACTGCCACACTGACAGGTGCCCTCAGTGTGAACACTGCCACACTGACAGGTGCCCTCAACATGAACACTGCCACACTGACAGGTGCCCTCAACATGAACACTGCCACACTGACAGGTGCCCTCAACATGAACACTGCCACACTGACAGGTGCCCTCAACATGAACACTGCCACACTGACAGGTGCCCTCAACATGAACACTGCCACACTGACAGGTGCCTCAGTGTGAACACTGCCACACTGACAGGTGCCCTCAACATGAACACTGCCACACTGACAGGTGCCCTCAGTGTGAACACTGCCACACTGACAGGTGCCCTCAACTGTGAACACTGCCACACTGACAGGTGCCCTCAACACGAACACTGCCACACTGACAGGTGCCCTCAGTGTGAACACTGCCACACTGACAGGTGCCCTCAACATGAACACTGCCACACTGACAGGTGTTCTCAGTGTGAACACTGCCACACTGACAGGTGCCCTCAACATGAACACTGCCACACTGACAGGTGCCCTCAACATGAACACTGCCACACTGACAGGTGCCCTCAACATGAACACTGCCACACTGACAGGTGCCCTCAGTGTGAACACTGCCACACTGACAGGTGCCCTCAACATGAACACTGCCACACTGACAGGTGCCCTCAACATGAACACTGCCACACTGACAGGTGCCCTCAACATGAACACTGCCACACTGACAGGTGCCCTCAGTGTGAACACTGCCACACTGACAGGTGCCCTCAACATGAACACTGCCACACTGACAGGTGCCCTCAACACGAACACTGCCACACTGACAGGTGCCCTCAACATGAACACTGCCACACTGACAGGTGCCCTCAGTGTGAACACTGCCACACTGACAGGTTGCCTCAACATGAACACTGCCACACTGACAGGTGCCCTCAACATGAACACTGCCACACTGACAGGTGCCCTCAACATGAACACTGCCACACTGACAGTGCCCTCAGTGTGAACACTGCCACACTGACAGGTGCCCTCAACATGAACACTGCCACACTGACAGGTGCCCTCAACATGAACACTGCCACACTGACAGGTGCCCTCAACATGAACACTGCCACACTGACAGGTGCCCTCAGTGTGAACACTGCCACACTGACAGGTGCCCTCAACATGAACACTGCCACACTGACAGGTGCCCTCAGTGTGACACTGCCACACTGACAGGTGCCCTCAACATGAACACTGCACACACTGACAGGTGCCCTCAACATGAACACTGCCACACTGACAGGTGCCCTCAGTGTGAACACTGCCACACTGACAGGTGCCCTCAACATGAACACTGCCACACTGACAGGTGCCCTCAGTGTGAACACTGCCACACTGACAGGTGCCCTCAACATGAACACTGCCACACTGACAGGTGCCCTCAACAGGAACACTGCCACACTGACAGGTGCCCTCAACAGGAACACTGCCACACTGACAGGTGCCCTCAACACGAACACTGCCACACTGACAGGTGCCCTCAACACGAACACTGCCACACTGACAGGTGCCCTCAGTGTGAACACTATCACACTGACAGGTGCCCTCAACATGAACACTGCCACACTGACAGGTGCCCTCAGTGTGAACACTGTCACACTGACAGGTGCCCTCAGTGAACACTGCCACACTGACAGGTGCCCTCAGTGTGAACACTGCCACACTGACAGGTGCCCTCAACATGAACACTGCCACACTGACAGGTGCCCTCAACACGAACACTGCCACACTGACAGGTGCCCTCAGTGTGAACACTGCCACACTGACAGGTGCCCTCAGTGTGAACACTGCCACACTGACAGGTGCCCTCAACACGAACACTGCCACACTGACAGGTGCCCTCAACATCAACACTGCCACACTGACAGGTGCCCTCAACATGAACACTGCCACACTGACAGGTGCCCTCAACATGAACACTGCCACACTGACAGGTGCCCTCAGTGTGAACACTGCCACACTGACAGGTGCCCTCAACATGAACACTGCCACACTGACAGGTGCCCTCAACATGAACACTGCCACACTGACAGGTGCCCTCAGTGTGAACACTGCCACACTGACAGGTGCCCTCAACACGACCACTGCCACACTGACAGGTGCCCTCAACACGAACACTGCCACACTGACAGGTGCCCTCAGTGTGAACACTGTCACACTGACAGGTGCCCTCAACATGAACACTGCCACACTGACAGGTGCCCTCAGTGTGAACACTGCCACACTGACAGGTGCCCTCAACATGAACACTGCCACACTGACAGGTGCCCTCAACACGAACACTGCCACACTGACAGGTGCCCTCAACACGAACACTGCCACACTGACAGGTGCCCTCAACACGAACACTGCCACACTGACAGGTGCCCTCAACATGAACACTGCCACACTGACAGGTGCCCTCAACATGAACACTGCCACACTGACAGGTGCCCTCAGTGTGAACACTGCCACACTGACAGGTGCCCTCAGTGTGAACACTGCCACACTGACAGGTGCCCTCAACACGAACACTGCCACACTGACAGGTGCCCTCAACATGAACACTGCCACACTGACAGGTGCCCTCAGTGTGAACACTGCCACACTGACAGGTGCCCTCAACACGAACACTGCCACACTGACAGGTGCCCTCAACATGAACACTGCCACACTGACAGGTGCCCTCATTGTGAACACTGCCACACTGACAGGTGCCCTCAACACGAACACTGCCACACTGACAGGTGCCCTCAACATGAACACTGCCACACTGACAGGTGCCCTCAGTGTGAACACTGCCACACTGACAGGTGCCCTCAACACGAACACTGCCACACTGACAGGTGCCCTCAACATGAACACTGCCACACTGACAGGTGCCCTCAACATGAACACTGCCACACTGACAGGTGCCCTCAACATGAACACTGCCACACTGACAGGTGCCCTCAACATGAACACTGCCACACTGACAGGTGCCCTCAACATGAACACTGCCACACTGACAGGTGCCCTCAACATGAACACTGCCACACTGACAGGTGCCCTCAACATGAACACTGCCACACTGACAGGTGCCCTCAACATGAACACTGCCACACTGACAGGTGCCCTCAGTGTGAACACTGCCACACTGACAGGTGCCCTCAACATGAACACTGCCACACTGACAGGTGCCCTCAGTGTGAACACTGCCACACTGACAGGTGCCCTCAGTGTGAACACTGCCACACTGACAGGTGCCCTCAGTGTGAACACTGCCACACTGACAGGTGCCCTCAACATGAACACTGCCACACTGACAGGTGCCCTCAACATGAACACTGCCACACTGACAGGTGCCCTCAGTGTGAACACTGCCACACTGACAGGTGCCCTCAACATGAACACTGCCACACTGACAGGTGCCCTCAACATGAACACTGCCACACTGACAGGTGCCCTCAACATGAACACTGCCACACTGACAGGTGCCCTCAACATGAACACTGCCACACTGACAGGTGCCCTCAACATGAACACTGCCACACTGACAGGTGCCCTCAACATGAACACTGCCACACTGACAGGTGCCCTCAACATGAACACTGCCACACTGACAGGTGCCCTCAGTGTGAACACTGCCACACTGACAGGTGCCCTCAACATGAACACTGCCACACTGACAGGTGCCCTCAGTGTGAACACTGCCACACTGACAGGTGCCCTCAACATGAACACTGCCACACTGACAGGTGCCCTCAACATGAACACTGCCACACTGACAGGTGCCCTCAGTGTGAACACTGCCACACTGACAGGTGCCCTCAACATGAACACTGCCACACTGACAGGTGCCCTCAACATGAACACTGCCACACTGACAGGTGCCCTCAGTGTGAACACTGCCACACTGACAGGTGCCCTCAACATGAACACTGCCACACTGACAGGTGCCCTCAGTGTGAACACTGCCACACTGACAGGTGCCCTCAACATGAACACTGCCACACTGACAGGTGCCCTCAACATGAACACTGCCACACTGACAGGTGCCCTCAACATGAACACTGCCACACTGACAGGTGCCCTCAACATGAACACTGCCACACTGACAGGTGCCCTCAACATGAACACTGCCACACTGACAGGTGCCCTCAACATGAACACTGCCACACTGACAGGTGCCCTCAACATGAACACTGCCACACTGACAGGTGCCCTCAGTGTGAACACTGCCACACTGACAGGTGCCCTCAACATGAACACTGCCACACTGACAGGTGCCCTCAGTGTGAACACTGCCACACTGACAGGTGCCCTCAACATGAACACTGCCACACTGACAGGTGCCCTCAGTGTGAACACTGCCACACTGACAGGTGCCCTCAACATGAACACTGCCACACTGACAGGTGCCCTCAACATGAACACTGCCACACTGACAGGTGCCCTCAACATGAACACTGCCACACTGACAGGTGCCCTCAGTGTGAACACTGCCACACTGACAGGTGCCCTCAACATGAACACTGCCACACTGACAGGTGCCCTCAACATGAACACTGCCACACTGACAGGTGCCCTCAACATGAACACTGCCACACTGACAGGTGCCCTCAACATGAACACTGCCACACTGACAGGTGCCCTCAACATGAACACTGCCACACTGACAGGTGCCCTCAGTGTGAACACTGCCACACTGACAGGTGCCCTCAACATGAACACTGCCACACTGACAGGTGCCCTCAACATGAACACTGCCACACTGACAGGTGCCCTCAACATGAACACTGCCACACTGACAGGTGCCCTCAACATGAACACTGCCACACTGACAGGTGCCCTCAACATGAACACTGCCACACTGACAGGTGCCCTCAACATGAACACTGCCACACTGACAGGTGCCCTCAGTGTGAACACTGCCACACTGACAGGTGCCCTCAACATGAACACTGCCACACTGACAGGTGCCCTCAACATGAACACTGCCACACTGACAGGTGCCCTCAACATGAACACTGCCACACTGACAGGTGCCCTCAGTGTGAACACTGCCACACTGACAGGTGCCCTCAACATGAACACTGCCACACTGACAGGTGCCCTCAACATGAACACTGCCACACTGACAGGTGCCCTCAACATGAACACTGCCACACTGACAGGTGCCCTCAACATGAACACTGCCACACTGACAGGTGCCCTCAACATGAACACTGCCACACTGACAGGTGCCCTCAGTGTGAACACTGCCACACTGACAGGTGCCCTCAACATGAACACTGCCACACTGACAGGTGCCCTCAACATGAACACTGCCACACTGACAGGTGCCCTCAGTGTGAACACTGCCACACTGACAGGTGCCCTCAACATGAACACTGCCACACTGACAGGTGCCCTCAACATGAACACTGCCACACTGACAGGTGCCCTCAACATGAACACTGCCACACTGACAGGTGCCCTCAACATGAACACTGCCACACTGACAGGTGCCCTCAACATGAACACTGCCACACTGACAGGTGCCCTCAACATGAACACTGCCACACTGACAGGTGCCCTCAACATGAACACTGCCACACTGACAGGTGCCCTCAACATGAACACTGCCACACTGACAGGTGCCCTCAACATGAACACTGCCACACTGACAGGTGCCCTCAGTGTGAACACTGCCACACTGACAGGTGCCCTCAACATGAACACTGCCACACTGACAGGTGCCCTCAACATGAACACTGCCACACTGACAGGTGCCCTCAACATGAACACTGCCACACTGACAGGTGCCCTCAACATGAACACTGCCACACTGACAGGTGCCCTCAACATGAACACTGCCACACTGACAGGTGCCCTCAACATGAACACTGCCACACTGACAGGTGCCCTCAACATGAACACTGCCACACTGACAGGTGCCCTCAACATGAACACTGCCACACTGACAGGTGCCCTCAGTGAACACTGCCACACTGACAGGTGCCCTCAACATGAACACTGCCACACTGACAGGTGCCCTCAACATGAACACTGCCACACTGACAGGTGCCCTCAGTGAACACTGCCACACTGACAGGTGCCCTCAACATGAACACTGCCACACTGACAGGTGCCCTCAACATGAACACTGCCACACTGACAGGTGCCCTCAACATGAACACTGCCACACTGACAGGTGCCCTCAACATGAACACTGCCACACTGACAGGTGCCCTCAGTGTGAACACTGCCACACTGACAGGTGCCCTCAACATGAACACTGCCACACTGACAGGTGCCCTCAGTGTGAACACTGCCACACTGACAGGTGCCCTCAACATGAACACTGCCACACTGACAGGTGCCCTCAACATGAACACTGCCACACTGACAGGTGCCCTCAACATGAACACTGCCACACTGACAGGTGCCCTCAACATGAACACTGCCACACTGACAGGTGCCCTCAACATGAACACTGCCACACTGACAGGTGCCCTCAACATGAACACTGCCACACTGACAGGTGCCCTCAACATGAACACTGCCACACTGACAGGTGCCCTCAACATGAACACTGCCACACTGACAGGTGCCCTCAACATGAACACTGCCACACTGACAGGTGCCCTCAGCATGAACACTGCCACACTGACAGGTGCCCTCAACATGAACACTGCCACACTGACAGGTGCCCTCAACATGAACACTGCCACACTGACAGGTGCCCTCAACATGAACACTGCCACACTGACAGGTGCCCTCAACATGAACACTGCCACACTGACAGGTGCCCTCAACATGAACACTGCCACACTGACAGGTGCCCTCAACATGAACACTGCCACACTGACAGGTGCCCTCAACATGAACACTGCCACACTGACAGGTGCCCTCAACATGAACACTGCCACACTGACAGGTGCCCTCAGTGTGAACACTGCCACACTGACAGGTGCCCTCAACATGAACACTGCCACACTGACAGGTGCCCTCAACATGAACACTGCCACACTGACAGGTGCCCTCAACATGAACACTGCCACACTGACAGGTGCCCTCAACATGAACACTGCCACACTGACAGGTGCCCTCAACATGAACACTGCCACACTGACAGGTGCCCTCAACATGAACACTGCCACACTGACAGGTGCCCTCAACATGAACACTGCCACACTGACAGGTGCCCTCAACATGAACACTGCCACACTGACAGGTGCCCTCAACATGAACACTGCCACACTGACAGGTGCCCTCATTGTGAACACTGCCACACTGACAGGTGCCCTCAGTGTGAACACTGCCACACTGACAGGTGCCCTCAACATGAACACTGCCACACTGACAGGTGCCCTCAACATGAACACTGCCACACTGACAGGTGCCCTCAGTGTGAACACTGCCACACTGACAGGTGCCCTCAACATGAACACTGCCACACTGACAGGTGCCCTCAACATGAACACTGCCACACTGACAGGTGCCCTCAACATGAACACTGCCACACTGACAGGTGCCCTCAACCTGAACACTGCCACACTGACAGGTGCCCTCAACATGAACACTGCCACACTGACAGGTGCCCTCAACATGAACACTGCCACACTGACAGGTGCCCTCAACATGAACACTGCCACACTGACAGGTGCCCTCAACACGAACACTGCCACACTGACAGGTGCCCTCAACATGAACACTGCCACACTGACAGGTGCCCTCAACATGAACACTGCCACACTGACAGGTGCCCTCAACATGAACACTGCCACACTGACAGGTGCCCTCAACATGAACACTGCCACACTGACAGGTGCCCTCAGTGTGAACACTGCCACACTGACAGGTGCCCTCAACATGAACACTGCCACACTGACAGGTGTCCTCAACATGAACACTGCCACACTGACAGGTGTCCTCAACATGAACACTGCCACACTGACAGGTGCCCTCAACATGAACACTGCCACACTGACAGGTGCCCTCAGTGTGAACACTGCCACACTGACAGGTGCCCTCAACATGAACACTCCCACACTGACAGGTGCCCTCAGTGTGAACACTGCCACACTGACAGGTGCCCTCAACATGAACACTGCCACACTGACAGGTGCCCTCAACATGAACACTGCCACACTGACAGGTGCCCTCAACATGAACACTGCCACACTGACAGGTGCCCTCAACATGAACACTGCCACACTGACAGGTGCCCTCAACATGAACACTGCCACACTGACAGGTGCCCTCAGTGTGAACACTGCCACACTGACAGGTGCCCTCAACATGAACACTGCCACACTGACAGGTGCCCTCAACATGAACACTGCCACACTGACAGGTGCCCTCAACATGAACACTGCCACACTGACAGGTGCCCTCAACATGAACACTGCCACACTGACAGGTGCCCTCAACATGAACACTGCCACACTGACAGGTGCCCTCAACATGAACACTGCCACACTGACAGGTGCCCTCAACATGAACACTGCCACACTGACAGGTGCCCTCAACATGAACACTGCCACACTGACAGGTGCCCTCAACATGAACACTGCCACACTGACAGGTGCCCTCAACATGAACACTGCCACACTGACAGGTGCCCTCAACATGAACACTGCCACACTGACAGGTGCCCTCAACATGAACACTGCCACACTGACAGGTGCCCTCAACATGAACACTGCCACACTGACAGGTGCCCTCAACATGAACACTGCCACACTGACAGGTGCCCTCAACATGAACACTGCCACACTGACAGGTGCCCTCAACATGAACACTGCCACACTGACAGGTGCCCTCAACATGAACACTGCCACACTGACAGGTGCCCTCAACATAAACACTGCCACACTGACAGGTGCCCTCAACATAAACACTGCCACACTGACAGGTGCCCTCAACATAAACACTGCCACACTGACAGGTGCCCTCAACATAACACTGCCACACTGACAGGTGCCCTCAACATAAACACTGCCACACTGACAGGTGCCCTCAACATAAACACTGCCACACTGACAGGTGCCCTCAACATGAACACTGCCACACTGACAGGTGCCCTCAACACGAACACTGCCACACTGACAGGTGCCCTCAACATGAACACTGCCACACTGACAGGTGCCCTCAACACGAACACTGTCACACTGACAGGTGCCCTCAACATGAACACTGCCACACTGACAGGTGCCCTCAACACGAACACTGCCACACTGACAGGTGCCCTCAACACGAACACTGCCACACTGACAGGTGCACTCTGTGGCAGGGTTGAGCCCCAAGGCCCCCCACCAATAGTGACCCTATCACCTGGCGTGGCTCCATCTCTCGTTGTCACCACAGCACCTTTGATCCCCTCTCTTACTGCGGGTGCTCGTCGCCGCCACCTCCGCACCTCCCACGTGCTTCATTCCTTCCCAATGTCCTTCTTTCCAGGCTTTGTTTGGTCCTTCTACATGAACTAAGTATTTTGATCTTAGTCATGTTGACCCTACTCGTCCTGATTATATATTCCTCAATAAACACCTTGTTGATTCGGTGGATACGATTGTCCATTTAAACCCTACCGGTACTGGTACCCGTGTAGTTACAGCTGCTTCTCAGGAGGCGGGGGACCTCTTGGATTCTTTGTCCTGCATTGGGGAGACCCCGGTTCGCATCTCCAAAAATGCCTGGTAAATGCCAGCATTAGTACAGTTTTCACCCGCACCATGTTGTGACTGGTGACAGGGACCTGAAAGACAGCTTCGAGGATAATAATGTACCCTTGAGTCCCAAGGCCATTCTATCATCTAGGTGGATACCTTCACTCGACCCCCTCGTGATCGTCGTCAGGCTCGTCATGTTGTGAAGGTCACGTTTGATAGTAGTTCCCTTCCGTCTTCCATCATTCTTGATGGTGCCAGATGCTTCCTTCAGGAGTACATTCCCTCTCCTCGCCTCTGCAGCAGGTGCTGGAGATATGGGCATGGTCCCTTCAGGTGCACAAGTGAGGTCTCTATCTCTGCCGTTATGTGTAGCCTCGGGTCATTCTTAGACGGAGTGTCCTATTCTTCCCAAGCTCTCTTCATCAATTGCGGTGACCCCCCCCCCCCCACACCCTGCCTGGTCCCGTGCATGTGTGCACTACAAATTTGAGGAAGCCATTCTCTGTTTGAAGCATCGTGATCATTGTCTT
>WNGS01000310.1:0-24547 GCA_020271785.1 Procambarus virginalis | reverse complement strand
GCTGGGTACCAGGTGACGGGCTGCTGGGTACCAGGTGACGGGCTACGGGGTACCAGGTGACAGGATGCTGGGTACCAGGTGACAGGCTGCTGGGTACCAGGTGATGGGCTACGGGGTACCAGGTGACGGGCTACGGGGTACCAGGTGAAGGGCTACGGGGTACCAGGTGACAGGCTGCTGGGTACCAGGTGACAGGCTGCTGGGTACCAGGTGACGGGCTACGGGGTACCAGGTGACAGGCTGCTAGGTACCAGGTGACGGGCTACGGGGTACCAGGTGACGGGCTGCTGGGTACCAGGTGACGGGCTGCGGGGTACAAGTTGACAGGCTGCTGGGTACCAGGTGACGGGCTGCTGGGTACCAGGTGACAGGCTGCTGGGTACCAGGTGACAGGCTGCTGGGTACCAGGTGACAGGCTGCTGGGTACCAGGTGACAGGCTGCTGGGTACCAGGTGACGGGCTACGGGGTACCAGGTGACAGGCTGCTGGGTACCAGGTGACAGGCTGCTGGGTACCAGGTGACGGGCTGCTGGGTACCAGGTGACGGGCTGTGGGGTACCAGGTGACAGGCTGCTGGGTACCAGGTGACGGGCTGCTGGGTACCAGATGACGGGCTGTGGGGTACCAGGTGACAGGCTGCTGGGTACCAGGTGACGGGCTGCTGGGTACCAGGTGACGGGCTGTGGGGTATTAGGTGACAGGCTGCTGGGTACCAGGTGACGAGCTGCTGGGTACCAGGTGACGGGCTACGGGATACCAGGTGACAGGCAGCTGGGTACCAAGTGACAGGCTACTGGGTACCAGGTGACAGGCTGCTGGGTACCAGGTGACGGGCTGCGGGGTACCAGGTGACGGGCTGCTTTGTACCAGGTGACAGGCTGCTGGGTACCAGGTGACGGGCTACGGGGTACCAGGTGACGGGCTACGGGGTACCAGTTGACGGGCTACGGGGTACCAGGTGACGGGCTACGGGGTACCAGGTGACGGGCTACGGGGTACCAGGTGACGGGCTACTGGGTACCAGGTGACAGGCTGCGGGGTACCAGGTGACAGGCTGCTGGGTACCAGGTGACAGGCTGCTGGGTACCAGGTGACGGGCTGCAGGGTACCAGGTGACAGGCTGCTGGGTACCAGGTGACGGGCAGCGGGGTACCAGGTGACAGGCTGCTGGGTACCAGGTGACAGGCTGCTGGGTACCAGGTGACGGGCTGCTGGGTACTAGGTGACAGGCTGCTGGGTACCAGGTGACGGGCTGCGGGGTACCAAGTGACAGGCTGCTGGGTACCAGGTGACGGGCTGCGGGGTACCAGGTGACAGGCAGCTGGGTACCAGGTGACGGGCTGCTGGTTACCAGGTGACGGGCTGCGGAGTACCAGGTGACGGGGTGCAGGGTACCAGGTGCCTACACCGTGGGTGTAGCCCGTGGTGTAGACTCTGGGGCTACACCCTGTACATAAGGTGAACACTCTGCTCCTGGTATGAACTTGTACCTTGAACATTGGGTCAAGACGGTAAGTCCTCAATGAACACGGTACCACAAGCATCATATAACATGTTCTATAGTCTCTTAATAATTCTTGTTGGAAATTTCCAACACTAATCAACTACTATTGTATTATAATAAATTATCATCATTACACTAATTACAGTAGTTATTAATACCACTAACGGTAGTGTTAATATAATTTAATCTGAGCCTATTGCTGATAATATGACTCCCGATTATGTAAAACCGAGAGTTATTAATTGAAATTATTTAGTAACAGTTTTTATTCTGTTACGATCGAATGCTCTGGAGAAGTATAAATATCATCTCCATTTCTCGCTAGAGATCATTTATCGAGAATATGATAATTATTAAATCCCTATAATTGCAACCCAGTTCCTATTATTGCATTTCATCCATAATTGCGCAGAAAAGAATAATTCGTGATTAATAATTTCTGTGGTGAATGCGAGAGCGGGTTGAGGGAGGAGACGCCATTACCTTCTCACGAGGCAGCTCTGACGATCAGAGAGACGAGGCGCGTGGTGGTGTGACTGAAGAGTTTGCCAACAAGAATCACGTTGAAACTCCCTTAATAGTCACCAATTACCTCCCCACGTGTTGTGCAGTGCTTTGCCAATTAATAACGTGTCTACAATTTAAGCCACGACCCGTAATTACGTGTACACACTGTGGACGCTTGGGACTGGCAGACGCGATTTTCGGCAGACCTCAGTATTTGATACGCTCACTTAAGTATATCCCTTTATTTGATGCATCAATTTAGGTTGTACATTTGTGAGTAGTTTGTCGTCAGGAAGAGTGAATATCAAACACACAACGTTAGTAAATTATTTAGTTTTCTCAGTTTCATGAATACTTGAAATAATTCGTAGCCTAATCAATTGCTACTTAAATTCTCTTGATTGCAGCGTGTATACGAGGTGCCAGCAAGTTTGTTTCTCGTCAGTCGGGTTATTCACCTCGAGTTCTTTCTTTATTGGGATCCTGTGACCACCAGGACGAATGACGAACTGGCGTCATTCTATATAAATCTATAGAAATCTAGAAAAACTTTAGAAATCGTCTTACAGCTATGACATATTTTTCGTACAAATTCATAATTTGATGATTGCTATATAATTCATATAGAATCTTTACATTGAATAATTATTGCCAGATTTGGTAATTAATGTTTATGCTCTAACTGTGCTCAGTGTTTATGCTCAGTGATTCATGATCTTTAATATTCATGATTTGATTTACCATATATTTGAATCTATTGTAGTTTAGATTTCTCATGTTATTAATCCAACAATGAACTAGTGACGAAATACACTGGTTCCTAGATATATATGAACTTCTAGAAATAACCCCCCAATGTTGATATTTGAGGCTTTGACTTTAATTAATAATACAGTCTATTTATTTTCAAGTGATTATTCTTGGAATGAGTTTCCATAGACACTGGTTCTCTAGTGTCATTCTAATGATCACTATTATTTGTTTTCCCTCTTTTCTCAAAAGTGGGTGGTCCTTCGATTTATTTCAATACAATAATCAATTAATTTAGTATATGAGTTCAAGCCCCAGATACCCAACAATTCTCTCCTATTTTCTAACTTAATATATTTAATTCATGCTGTCAGGTTTCCTCAGCTTCTTCTGTCTTTCTCTTTCTTAAATCTTTCATATTATATTTTCTTTGTGAAGTCGTTGCTTCATGTTCTCTGCCTCAAGTAACTCTCATGTGTTGCCAACTTGCAAAGTTGTGTACACTTTTCCATAGGTCCAGAGAGTTTCTAGTCGCCCAGGTAACCCGCACTGAAGTCTAAACGTTTTTTTTTTCGTTATTAACAACGTTTTTGCTTTTATTATTCGTCATTAAAAACGTTTTGGCTTTCGTTATTAAAAAGTTATAATAAAGTTTTTAATAATGTTATAATGATAGATGTAACTGCTGGTAGTCTCGGCCTCACGTCTATCAGCCAACTCATCAAGTTAATGTGTGCACAAATATAACAGTTACTGCTGTTGATCTGTTGTTATATTCACGAGGGTTAACATATTGGCTCATAATAGTTACCTCCTGTCAAGGAGCACTGGAGTATATTGTGACGTGCCTCGCTACTTGCCAGCGTCCCGCACACCCGCCTACACTTGCCAGCGTCCAGCAGACCCGCCTACACTTGCCAGCGTCCCTCAGACCCGCCTACACTTGCCAGCGTCCAGCAGACCCGCCTACACTTGCCAGCGTCCCTCAGACCCGCCTACACTTGCCAGCGTCCCTCAGACCCGCCTACACTTGCCACTTGCCAGCGTCCCGCAGACCCGCCTACACTTGCCAGCGTCCCGCACACCCGCCTACACTTGCCAGCGTCCCGCAGACCCGCCTACACTTGCCAGCGTCCCGCAGACCCGCCTACACTTGCCAGCGTCCAGCAGACCCGCCTACACTTGCCAGCGTCCAGCAGACCCGCCTACACTTGCCAGCGTCCAGCAGACCCGCCTACACTTGCCACTTGCCAGCGTCCCGCAGACCCGCCTACACTTGCCAGCGTCCCGCACACCCGCCTACACTTGCCAGCGTCCCGCAGACCCGCCTACACTTGCCAGCGTCCCGCAGACCCGCCTACACTTGCCAGCGTCCAGCAGACCCGCCTACACTTGCCAGCGTCCAGCAGACCCGCCTACACTTGCCAGCGTCCAGCAGACCCGCCTACACTTGCCAGCGTCCCGCAGACCCGCCTACACTGGCCAGCGTTCAGCAGACCCGCCTACACTTGCCAGCGTCCAGCAGACCCGCCTACACTTGCCAGCATCCCGCAGACCCGCCTACACTTGCCAGCGTCCCGCAGACCCGCCTACACTTGCCACTTGCCAGCGTCCCGCAGACCCGCCTACACTTGCCAGCGTCCAGCAGACCCGCCTACACTTGCCAGCATCCCGCAGACCCGCCTACACTTGCCAGCGTCCCGCAGACCCGCCTACACTTGCCACTTGCCAGCGTCCCGCAGACCCGCCTACACTTGCCAGCGTCCCGCAGACCTGCCTACACTTGCCACTTGCCAGCGTCCAGCAGACCCGCCTACACTTGCCAGCGTCCAGCAGACCCGCCTACACTTGCCAGCGTCCAGTAGACCCGCCTACACTTGCCAGCATCCAGCAGACCCGCCTACACTTGCCAGCGTCCCGCAGACCCGCCTACACTTGCCACTTGCCAGCGTCCCTCAGACCCGCCTGCACTTGCCAGCGTCCAGCAGACCCGCCTACACTTGCCAGCGTCCCGCACACCCGCCTACACTTGCCAGCGTCCAGCAGACCCGCCTACACTTGCCAGCGTCCAGCAGACCCGCCTACACTTGCCAGCGTCCAGCAGACCCGCCTACACTTGCCACTTGCCAGCGTCCCTCAGACCCGCCTACACTTGCCAGCGTCGAGCAGACCCGCCTACACTTGCCAGCGTCCCTCAGACCCGCCTACACTTGCCAGCGTCCAGCAGACCCGCCTACACTTGCCAGCGTCCCTCAGACCCGCCTACACTTGCCAGCGTCCAGCAGACCCGCCTACACTTGCCAGCGTCCCTCAGACCCGCCTACACTTGCCAGCGTCCCTCAGACCCGCCTACACTTGCCACTTGCCAGCGTCCCGCAGACCCGCCTACACTTGCCAGCGTCCCGCAGACCCGCCTACACTTGCCAGCGTCCCGCAGACCCGCCTACACTTGCCAGCGTCCCGCAGACCCGCCTACACTTGCCAGCGTCCAGCAGACCCGCCTACACTTGCCAGCGTCCAGCAGACCCGCCTACACTTGCCAGCGTCCAGCAGACCCGCCTACACTTGCCAGCGTCCCGCAGACCCGCCTACACTGGCCAGCGTCCAGCAGACCCGCCTACACTTGCCAGCGTCCAGCAGACCCGCCTACACTTGCCAGCATCCCGCAGACCCGCCTACACTTGCCAGCGTCCCGCAGACCCTCCTACACTTGCCACTTGCCAGCGTCCCGCAGACCCGCCTACACTTGCCAGCGTCCCGCAGACCCGCCTACACTTGCCACTTGCCAGCGTCCAGCAGACCCGCCTACACTTGCCAGCGTCCAGCAGACCCGCCTACACTTGCCAGCGTCCAGCAGACCCGCCTACACTTGCCAGCGTCCAGCAGACCCGCCTACACTTGCCAGCGTCCCGCAGACCCGCCTACACTTGCCACTTGCCAGCGTCCCGCACACCCGCCTACACTTGCCAGCGTCCCGCACACCCGCCTACACTTGCCACTTGCCAGCGTCCCGCACACCCGCCTACACTTGCCAGCGTCCAGCAGACCCGCCTACACTTGCCAGCGTCCAGCAGACCCGCCTACACTTGCCAGCGTCCAGCAGACCCGCCTACACTTGCCAGCGTCCAGCACACCCGCCTACACTTGCCAGCGTCCAGCAGACCCGCCTACACTTGCCAGCGTCCCGCACACCCGCCTACACTTGCCAGCGTCCAGCAGACCCGCCTACACTTGCCAGCGTCCCGCAGACCCGCCTGCACTTGCCAGCGTCCCGCAGACCCGCCTACACTTGCCAGCGTCCCGCAGACTCGCCTACACTTGCCACTTGCCAGCGTCCCGCACACCCGCCTACACTTGCCAGCGTCCAGCAGACCCGCCTACACTTGCCAGCGTCCAGCAGACCCGCCTACACTTGCCAGCGTCCCGCAGACCCGCCTACACTGGCCAGCGTCCAGCAGACCCGCCTACACTTGCCAGCGTCCAGCAGACCCGCCTACACTTGCCAGCATCCCGCAGACCCGCCTACACTTGCCAGCGTCCCGCAGACCCGCCTACACTTGCCAGCGTCCTGCAGACCCGCCTACACTTGCCAGCGTCCAGCAGACCCGCCTACACTTGCCAGCGTCCCGCACACCCGCCTACACTTGCCAGCGTCCAGCAGACCCGCCTACACTTGCCAGCGTCTAGCAGACCCGCCTACACTTGCCAGCGTCCAGCAGACCCGCCTACACTTGCCACTTGCCAGCGTCCCTCAGACCCGCCTACACTTGCCAGCGTCCAGCAGACCCGCCTACACTTGCCAGCGTCCCTCAGACCCGCCTACACTTGCCAGCGTCCAGCAGACCCGCCTACACTTGCCAGCGTCCCTCAGACCCTCCTACACTTGCCAGCGTCCAGCAGACCAGCCTACACTTGCCAGCGTCCCTCAGACCCGCCTACACTTGCCAGCGTCCCGCAGACCCGCCTACACTTGCCACTTGCCAGTGTCCCGCAGACCTGCCTACACTTGCCACTTGCCAGCGTCCCGCAGACCCGCCTACACTTGCCAGCGTCCCGCACACCCGCCTACACTTGCCAGCGTCCTGCAGACCCGCGTACACTTGCCAGCGTCCAGCAGACCCGCCTACACTTGCCAGCGTCCAGCAGACCCGCCTACACTTGCCAGCGTCCAGCAGACCCGCCTACACTTGCCAGCGTCCCGCAGACCCGCCTACACTGGCCAGCGTCCAGCAGACCCGCCTACACTTGCCAGCGTCCAGCAGACCCGCCTACACTTGCCAGCATCCCGCAGACCCGCCTACACTTGCCAGCGTCCCGCAGACCCGCCTACACTTGCCAGCGTCCAGCAGACCCGCCTACACTTGCCAGCGTCCAGTACACCCGCCTACACTTGCCAGCGTCCAGCAGACCCGCCTACACTTGCCAGCGTCCCGCACACCCGCCTACACTTGCCAGTGTCCAGCAGACCCGCCTACACTTGCCAGCGTCCCGCAGACCCGCCTGCACTTGCCAGCGTCCCGCAGACCCGCCTACACTTGCCAGCGTCCCGCAGACCCGCCTACACTTGCCAGCGTCCCGCAGACCCGCCTACACTTGCCACTTGCCAGCGTCCCGCACACCCGCCTACACTTGCCAGCGTCCAGCAGACCCGCCTACACTTGCCAGCGTCCAGCAGACCCGCCTACACTTGCCAGCGTCCCGCAGACCCGCCTACACTGGCCAGCGTCCAGCAGACCCGCCTACACTTGCCAGCGTCCAGCAGACCCGCCTACACTTGCCAGCATCCCGCAGACCCGCCTACACTTGCCAGCGTCCCGCAGACCCGCCTACACTTGCCAGCGTCCAGCAGACCCGCCTACACTTGCCAGCGTCCAGTACACCCGCCTACACTTGCCAGCGTCCAGCAGACCCGCCTACACTTGCCAGCGTCCCGCACACCCGCCTACACTTGCCAGTGTCCAGCAGACCCGCCTACACTTGCCAGCGTCCCGCAGACCCGCCTGCACTTGCCAGCGTCCCGCAGACCCGCCTACACTTGCCAGCGTCCCGCAGACCCGCCTACACTTGCCAGCGTCCCGCAGACCCGCCTACACTTGCCACTTGCCAGCGTCCCGCACACCCGCCTACACTTGCCAGCGTCCAGCAGACCCGCCTACACTTGCCAGCGTCCAGCAGACCCGCCTACACTTGCCAGCGTCCAGCAGACCCGGCTACACTTGCCAGCGTGCAGCACACCCGCCTACATTTGCCAGCATCACGCAGACCCGCCTACACTTGCCAGCGTCCCACAGACCCGCCTACACTTGCCAGCGTCCCGCAGACCCGCCTACACTTGCCACTTGCCAGCGTCCCGCAGACCCGCCTTCACTTGTCAGCGTCCAGCAGACCCGCCTACACTTGCCAGCGTCCCGCAGACCCGCCTACACTTGCCAGCGTCCCGCAGACCCGCCTACACTTGCCAGCGTCCCGCACACCCGCCTACACTTGCCAGCGTCCCGCAGACCCGCCTACACTTGCCAGCGTCCCGCACACCCGCCTACACTTGCCAGCGTCCAGCAGACCCGCCTACACTTGCCAGTGTCCAGCAGACCCGCCTACACTTGCCAGCGTCCAGCAGACCCGCCTACACTTGCCAGCGTCCCGCAGACCCGCCTACACTTGCCAGCGTCCTGCAGACCCGCCTACACTTGCCAGCGTCCTGCAGACCCGCCTACACTTGCCAGCGTCCAGCAGACCCGCCTACACTTGCCAGCGTCCCGCACACCCGCCTACACTTGCCAGCGTCCAGCAGACCCGCCTACACTTGCCAGCGTCTAGCAGACCCGCCTACACTTGCCAGCGTCCAGCAGACCCGCCTACACTTGCCACTTGCCAGCGTCCCTCAGACCCGCCTACACTTGCCAGCGTCCAGCAGACCCGCCTACACTTGCCAGCGTCCCTCAGACCCGCCTACACTTGCCAGCGTCCAGCAGACCCGCCTACACTTGCCAGCGTCCCTCAGACCCTCCTACACTTGCCAGCGTCCAGCAGACCAGCCTACACTTGCCAGCGTCCCTCAGACCCGCCTACACTTGCCAGCGTCCCGCAGACCCGCCTACACTTGCCACTTGCCAGTGTCCCGCAGACCTGCCTACACTTGCCACTTGCCAGCGTCCCGCAGACCCGCCTACACTTGCCAGCGTCCCGCACACCCGCCTACACTTGCCAGCGTCCTGCAGACCCGCGTACACTTGCCAGCGTCCAGCAGACCCGCCTACACTTGCCAGCGTCCAGCAGACCCGCCTACACTTGCCAGCGTCCAGCAGACCCGCCTACACTTGCCAGCGTCCCGCAGACCCGCCTACACTGGCCAGCGTCCAGCAGACCCGCCTACACTTGCCAGCGTCCAGCAGACCCGCCTACACTTGCCAGCATCCCGCAGACCCGCCTACACTTGCCAGCGTCCCGCAGACCCGCCTACACTTGCCAGCGTCCAGCAGACCCGCCTACACTTGCCAGCGTCCAGTACACCCGCCTACACTTGCCAGCGTCCAGCAGACCCGCCTACACTTGCCAGCGTCCCGCACACCCGCCTACACTTGCCAGTGTCCAGCAGACCCGCCTACACTTGCCAGCGTCCCGCAGACCCGCCTGCACTTGCCAGCGTCCCGCAGACCCGCCTACACTTGCCAGCGTCCCGCAGACCCGCCTACACTTGCCAGCGTCCCGCAGACCCGCCTACACTTGCCACTTGCCAGCGTCCCGCACACCCGCCTACACTTGCCAGCGTCCAGCAGACCCGCCTACACTTGCCAGCGTCCAGCAGACCCGCCTACACTTGCCAGCGTCCAGCAGACCCGGCTACACTTGCCAGCGTGCAGCACACCCGCCTACATTTGCCAGCATCACGCAGACCCGCCTACACTTGCCAGCGTCCCACAGACCCGCCTACACTTGCCAGCGTCCCGCAGACCCGCCTACACTTGCCACTTGCCAGCGTCCCGCAGACCCGCCTTCACTTGTCAGCGTCCAGCAGACCCGCCTACACTTGCCAGCGTCCCGCAGACCCGCCTACACTTGCCAGCGTCCCGCAGACCCGCCTACACTTGCCAGCGTCCCGCACACCCGCCTACACTTGCCAGCGTCCCGCAGACCCGCCTACACTTGCCAGCGTCCCGCACACCCGCCTACACTTGCCAGCGTCCAGCAGACCCGCCTACACTTGCCAGTGTCCAGCAGACCCGCCTACACTTGCCAGCGTCCAGCAGACCCGCCTACACTTGCCAGCGTCCCGCAGACCCGCCTACACTTGCCAGCGTCCCGCACACCCGCCTACACTTGCCAGCGTCCCGCACACCCGCCTACACTTGCCAGCGTCCCGCACACCCGCCTACACTTGCCAGCGTCCAGCAGACCCGCCTACACTTGCCAGCGTCCCGCACACCCGCCTACACAACTAGCGGTGGGAGGCGGTCATCCGCAGCATAAGAACATAAGAAGTATAAAGACCGCAGGAAGGCCTAGTGACCGTCATATAGGCAGCTCCAATTTATTCCCCCAAACTTGTTCATGTGAATGTCTAACTTACATGTGGAACTTCCGGCCATCCCACGTTGGTTGAACTTGAAAATGTTCAAAGAGTTGGCAAGCAGGGTATGGAAGAGACAAGGGAAGGATTTAGGAACACATGAAGGAGGAGTTGGAGGTTAGGTGGAGAGTGGGAAGGACAGGATATTGGCCCAACCACTTTGGCTTTATGTGTGATTATGGTGTGATATGATTTAATATATGAATTGATAGATGATGGTGATGATGATTTTTTTTATGAATGATTGCTGGCTGCCAATAGCAGGAAGCTGTAGCTGTTGGACAACAGTAGAAGTTGGTGCCGCACCTGGAGAGCGGTGCTGTGGTGACTTGTGTGGCTGGTAGAGGAGCTTGTAGTTGATGTATACAGTGATTTTGTCCTGGTTGGTAGAGGTATTGGTGTCAGATGTTGACTTGTTAGTTCATAGTTCGTGCTTGTTAAGTGTATAATGGATTAGGCGGTTCCCATTTTTCATCACATGGTAGGTTACTAAGTATCCTGGGTCGTGGGAAATTCCTGTTGTGGATGTACCGCCTGACTTTTTGTTGTAGTGACATCTTCCTTGTTCTGTGGCGCTGGTCTCGTGTCTCATAGTTAGTAGTGTTGTTTACCGTAAAGGGGTCGTCACGATGTGGTAAGTAGGTGTTCTTCATTTTGTATAACTGCTTTGCTGAGAGTTTGTGGAGGCGTCTATTCAACGGTTCAATCTTTAATCGGGTGTGGAGACTGTCAGTCCGAATATTGTCAGCAAGTGTCATGACTGCTACAAATCAGAGTGCTCTACTTTGAACCCTTTGAAGATTCAACATATCTGACTGTTTAGTAAGAGTAAGCGGGGGTGTATGGGTACTCCAGGATAGGTCGGTTAAGCATTCTGTATAGATGTAGCTTCACATGTTGTGGAGCTTGCTTGAATCAGTACAGCCGAGCTAGTTGTGCTTTGGCTGTGGCTACTTTCTTATTGCTCAGTGGAATTCAACACTCTCGATATTACACAGCCCAGAACTGTAGTGGAGTTCTGAACCTGTATTAACGTGCCACCAGTGTTGATGACCCGAGTGTACTAGCCCAGCTGTCCACCGAAAACAATTGTATCTTGTTAAGGTTTGTCACGATTGTTTTGTCTTGTTCCCAACTTGCTGTGGCTGCTAGTTCCTCTTCCGTCTTCCTTATGCCTGAACCGTGTTAAGTTCCTTGGCCAGCAGGCATCGACGACACTACATGAATGACATCGTCCGGGAATTGAGTGATAATAGTGTCGTTATAAACAGGGCGTGGCAAATCGTTTACAAAGAGATTGAAGAGGAGTGGGCTGATGCACGATCCCTGAGGAACTCCTGCTGTCGGGGTAAAGGTTTGAGCTTCCTTGTTGTTAAACATTGGAATTATTGTTGTATTGCTTAGAATTATTTTACTAGTCTTAGGAGAGTCCAGTTGTGGTGTGGTATGGATTGCAGCGTATAGAGCAGACCATTATGTTATAAACTGTCAAAGGCCTTGTTGACATCTCTGGTTGCTAATGCTGTTTAGTGCTATTTCCTGATACTGTCTGCTGCATCATAACTTATATTGATGGCATGTTGCATTGATCTGTGGTTCCTAAAACCAAAGTGTACTTCAGTATACAGGTGGAGGTACTCCATGTAGTAGTTAATACGATTTGAGAGTATTTTCTCAAAGCACTTTCCTGTCGATTCCAACGGGGAGATGGGCCTATAGTTTCCAAGGACATGTCTGCTTTTGCCTGACTTCGGGATAAAGATCATTTTGGCAGTTTTAAATACCTGAGGGAAGTGGCCTGAGACGAGGATGGCGTTGAGGACATTGAGGAGGGACTGCAGGTAGTTGAGAAGTAGAAACTTCAGTTGGTTGACTGTTATTCCTGACAAACCTGGCGCTTTGTTCCTCGTTTTCCTTAATACTTCTATCAGCTCCCGTAAGGTGATGGGTCGGGTGATCGGGTGGTCAGGGTCGAGGAGTGCGGTGTCCACTAGAGGCCTGCCAGACAGGTTCTCCACATTTACAACAACCCATTGGTCGACAGTACGGTGGTTGTCATTGTTCATTTGGCTGATGTTTTCTGTAAAGATCTCCTCCCAAACCAGTCCCATGAGATTAGCCTGCAGCTGTGCATCTTCCACTCTGGTGATTATTACCTCGTTGTTGTCAACAGTATATGGACAGCTGAGGTGCGACAGCGGTGTCTTTAACGATCCCAGGAGTTGTCTGGTCTTTCCCCAGACTCTGGCAGGTTCTCTCTTGTACTGGTTCGCCTGGTTGACTAGTGTACCCCAAATATGACGTCTGTGTGGGAGCGTGAGGTCTAAGACTTCACGTCTGAGGGCCTCAAGGATTTGGAGGGATGGCTGGCCTGTGCGTAGGCGCCTCACACATTCTTGTTGGTAATGCCTCATTTTATCCTTAATCTCTCTGGTGTGTTTATACTGCTGAATTATTCTGGTGTTAGTTAGGTCACAATTGGCCAGAGTTGCTTGAGTGATGCGAGCATGTATGGAGGCCATTACTGCGTCAGGGTCCTCGACCGGTTGGTTGTACAGATGAGCGGTTAGATCAGAGCCAAGGAACTCCAGATATGGACGAAGTCGAAGCGTGTTTAGTTTGGGTCTGGGGCGTCCCAGAATTCTACAGGGAGATGCTTGGAGGAGATGGGAGATGTGAAAGATACTGCACTCAACTTTCGTCAGTATAATATCAGGTTTTTGTTAGTGTTTACCTACAAATGTTTTGAAGTATGAACCCAAAAGGGTTAAGTTCCTCGCTGTCATGAGGTTATATAAGAGTCGACCTTTGATGTCATCTCGTCCATTTGTGTCATTGAAAAGTGCTGCATGGTGTGCACTGAAGTCCCCTGGAAGGATCGTTGGGACATTTGTGTTGAGCACCTTGTGAATGGCTCTCGAACGGATGGAGTGCTGGCCTGGGGGGGGGGGGATGTAGGTAGTTAAAATAGCAAGTGGGCCATGATTTGTGACTATTTCCACTGCTAATGGCATTCTCTTCTTGGAGGTAGATGTTGGTGAAGGAGCAGCCCAGCTTGATGAGCACCGCAACACCTCTGTTCTGCCCAGAGTTCCATTCAATGGTCGTGTATCTGTGACGTTTGATGTGTTGGTGTGGGCGTGCGGAGGTCTCGTTTAACACGATGACATCAGGGTGACGGGTGCACGCTTCCAGTTCTAGTCCATATTTGTTGCTGAAGAAGTGCCTTATGTTCAGGTGCATAATTGTAACCACCATTATTTGGTGTTGGATTGTCTAGGTTAACTGGTGACCTTCCAGACCTGCTCTTTTGCTGACCTTTTTCCGTAACTGTCTGCTCAGACTTCGTCCCCCTTAACTGGTGTGCTTTCCCTGCCCTCTGTTGGTCCTCTGCCCCCTCCCCTTCCTCCCTCTCTTGTGCTTCATCCTCCTCTTCTGCTTCATCACCATCTTCATCTTCTTCTTCTGCTTGTTCTTGTTCTGTTTCATCTTTATGTTCATCGCCTAAGACTCGTTCGTCTTCCACTACTGTATTGGTCCCTTGTGGGACTGCATGTCGATGAGCTAAGTTGGGTGGCAGTGTCGCAGTGGGCGCCTCCTGTTGTAGGGGAGGCGCCTCCTATTGTAGGGGAGGCGCCTCCTGTTGTAGGGGAGGCGCCTCCTGTTGTAGGGGAGGCGCCTCCTCTCAGTCCTCATCGTCGATATCAAGAGCTTATGTTACTGATAATTGGTTATATAAATCACAAGCCCTGTGTTAAAGTGTAACTTAATGAGTGAAACCAGGTACCAAACTTTAGGTCACACACCAGGTACCAAACTAGAGGTCACGCTCCAGGTACCAAACTTTAGGTCACACTCCAGGTACCAAACTTTAGGTCACACTCCAGGTACCAAACTTTAGGTCACACACCAAGTACCAAACTTTAGGTCACACACCAAGTACCAAACTTTAGGTCACACTCCAGGTACCAAACTTTAGGTCACACTCCAGGTACCAAACTTTAGGTCACACTCCAGGTGTTGGAAATTTCCAACACTTATCATCTACTGTTGTATTATAATAAATTATCATCACCTTACTAATTGCAGTAGTTCTTAACACCACTAACAGTAGTGTTAATATAATTTAATCTGAGCCTATTACTGATAATATTACTCCTGATCTTGTAAAATCAAGAGTCATTAATTGAAATTATTTAGTAACAGTTTTTATTCTGTTACGATCGAATGCTCTGGAGAAGTATAAATTTCATCTCCATTTCTCGCTAGAGATCATTTATCGAGAATATGATAATTATTAAATCCCTATAATTCCAACCCAGTTCATATTATCGCATTTCATCCATAATTGCGCGGAAAAGAATAATTCGTGTTTAATAATTTCCGTGGTGAATGCGAGAGCGGGGAGGGAGAAGGCGGCGACGCCATTACTCAACAAGGCATGGTCACGAGGCAGCTGCTGGGAGTTCTTATCGACAAGAATTACGTTGATACCCAGTTAATAAGTGAAAATTACTTGCCTATGTGTTCTCTAGTGCCTCGTCAGTTAATAACGCGTCGTCAATTGGAGTCAGGACTCGTAATTAAATGTGCACAGCAGTGAACATTGAGACTGGCAGACGCGAATTTCGGCAGACCTCAGTATTTGATACGCTCACCTAAGTATTATTCTGTTTTTGATGCATCAAAGTAGGTAGTACATTTGTGAGTAGTTTGTCGTCAGGAAGAATGAACATAAAAAATAACATGTTAGTACTGTTTATCACTCATCTCAGTTTCATGAATATTTGAACATAATTTGTAGCCTAGGCAATCGCTACTTTACATTCCTTTGCTTACAGCGTGTATTTGAGGTGCCAGCAAGATTCTCATCAATCGTGTTATTTACCTCGAGTTCTTTCTCTATGGGGATTCCGTGACCACGAGGACGAATGATGAACTGGCGTTAGAAATCGTCTTACAGCTAAGACACATTTTTTCGTACAAATTTATTCAACTTGATTATTGATTCTATATAATTCACATAGAATTTTCCATTGAATAATTATTGCCAGATTTGGTAATTAATGTTTATGCTCTAACTGTGCTCAGTATTTATGCTCAGTGATTAATGATGATTAATGATCATAATGATAATATTCAGGACTTGATTTATCATATATTTGAATATATTGTAGTTAGATTTACCATGTTATTAACCCAACAATGAACTAGTGATGAACCACACTGGTTCCTAGATATATATGAACTTCTAGAAATAACCCCCCAATGTTGATATGTGAGGCTTGGCTTTAATTAATAATTACAGTCTTCATTTATTTCAAGTGATTATTCATTAAATGAGTTTCCATAGACACTGGTTCTCTAGTGTCATTCAAATGATCACTTTTATTTGTTTTCCCTCTTTTCTCAAAAGTGGGTGGTTCTTCGAGTTATTTCAATACAATAATTAAATAATTTAATTTCTGAGTTCAAGCCCCAGATACCCAACACCAGGTACCAAACTTTAGGTCACACTCCAGGTACCAAACTTTAGGTCACACTCCAGGTACCAAACTTTAGGTCACACACCAAGTACCAAACTTTAGGTCACACACCAGGTACCAAACTTTAGGTCACACACCAGGTACCAAACTTTAGGTCACACACCAGGTACCAAACTTTAGGTCACACACCAGGTACCAAACTTTAGGTCACACACCAAGTACCAAACTTTAGGTCACACTCCAGGTACCAAACTTTAGGTCACACACCAAGTACCAAACTTTAGGTCACACACCAGGTACCAAACTTTAGGTCACACACCAAGTACCAAACTTTAGGTCACACTCCAGGTACCAAACTTTAGGTCACACACCAAGTACCAAGGTACTAAACTAGAGGTCACACTCCAGGTACCAAACTAGAGGTCACACACCAGGTACCAAACTAGAGGTCACACTCCAGGTACCAAACTAGAGGTCATACTCCAGGTACCAAACTTTAGGTCACACACCAGGTACCAAACTAGAGGTCACACTCCAGGTACCAAACTAGAGGTCACACACCAGGTACCAAACTAGAGGTCACACACCAGGTACCAAACTAGAGGTCACACACCAGGTACCAAACTAGAGGTCACACTCCAGGTACCAAACTAGAGGTCACACACCAGGTACCAAACTAGAGGTCACACACCAAGTACCAAACTTTAGGTCACACTCCAGGTACCAAACTTTAGGTCACACACCAAGTACCAAACTTTAGGTCACACACCAAGTACCAAACTTTAGGTCACACACCAGGTACCAAACTTTAGGTCACACACCAGGTACCAAACTTTAGGTCACACACCAGGTACCAAACTTTAGGTCACACACCAAGTACCAAACTTTAGGTCACACACCAGGTACCAAACTAGAGGTCACACTCCAGGTACCAAACTAGAGGTCACACACCAGGTACCAAACTAGAGGTCACACTCCAGGTACCAAACTAGAGGTCACACACCAGGTACCAAACTAGAGGTCACACTCCAGGTACCAAACTAGAGGTCATACTCCAGGTACCAAACTAGAGGTCACACACCAGGTACCAAACTAGAGGTCACACTCCAGGTACCAAACTAGAGGTCATACTCCAGGTACCAAACTTTAGGTCACAAACCAGGTACCAAACTAGAGGTCACACTCCAGGTACCAAACTAGAGGTCACACACCAGGTACCAAACTAGAGGTCACACACCAGGTACCAAACTAGAGGTCACACACCAGGTACCAAACTAGAGGTCACACTCCAGGTACCAAACTAGAGGTCACACACCAGGTACCAAACTAGAGGTCACACACCAAGTACCAAACTTTAGGTCACACACCAGGTACCAAACTTTAGGTCACACACCAAGTACCAAACTTTAGGTCACACACCAAGTACCAAACTTTAGGTCACACACCAGGTACCAAACTTTAGGTCACACACCAGGTACCAAACTTTAGGTCACACACCAGGTACCAAACTTTAGGTCACACACCAAGTACCAAACTTTAGGTCACACACCAGGTACCAAACTAGAGGTCACACTCCAGGTACCAAACTAGAGGTCACACACCAGGTACCAAACTAGAGGTCACACTCCAGGTACCAAACTAGAGGTCACACACCAGGTACCAAACTAGAGGTCACACTCCAGGTACCAAACTAGAGGTCATACTCCAGGTACCAAACTTTAGGTCACACACCAGGTACCAAACTAGAGGTCACACTCCAGGTACCAAACTAGAGGTCACACACCAGGTACCAAACTAGAGGTCACACACCAGGTACCAAACTAGAGGTCACACACCAGGTACCAAACTAGAGGTCACACTCCAGGTACCAAACTAGAGGTCACACACCAGGTACCAAACTAGAGGTCACACTCCAGGTACCAAACTAGAGGTCATACTCCAGGTACCAAACTTTAGGTCACACACCAGGTACCAAACTAGAGGTCACACTCCAGGTACCAAACTAGAGGTCACACACCAGGTACCAAACTAGAGGTCACACACCAGGTACCAAACTAGAGGTCACACACCAGGTACCAAACTAGAGGTCACACTCCAGGTACCAAACTAGAGGTCACACACCAGGTACCAAACTAGAGGTCACACTCCAGGTACCAAACTAGAGGTCACAAACGTCAGGTGAGGCACAAAACACACTAACATGGAGCACAAAAGCGGGGAACCATAATAAATATTCACATCGGTAACCGGTAATGTTTGACCATCAATATAATTAACCAGTTGGGCTAAACAATTAATTACAAAGCTTCCCATCACTTAATTGACATTAGAATAAATAATATTTATCACTGGTAAAAATAGACTCGCTCATCGTATCACAAAATTTACTCTCAAATTCTTCATCAAATTTTAACTGTGAAGATCACGAAGCTTGCAACCACACACTAATGAACTCAACCAGGCTGACTCTGAGTACCTTGGTCCAGGACGTGCCTGATGTGTGATGTTAGATGTTCAGTGTTCAGGTCCCCGCGTGATGTGTGATGTTAGATGTTCAGTGTTCAGGTCCCCGTGTGATGTGTGATGTTAGATGTTCAGTGTTCAGGTCCCCGCGTGATGTGTGATGTTAGATGTTCAGTGTTCAGGTCCCCGTGTGATGTGTGATGTTAGATGTTCAGTGTTCAGGTCCCCGCGTGATGTTTGATGTTAGATGTTCAGTGTTCAGGTCCCCGTGTGATGTTTGATGTTAGATGTTCAGTGTTCAGGTCCCCGTGTGATGTTTGATGTTAGATGTTCAGTGTTCAGGTCCCCGTGTGATGTTTGATGTTACACGTTTGAGAGACGCGTAAGACCTGAATGACAGTCGTTCATCATGATGGAGCAGCTGTGTCGTCATGATGATGGGGCAGCTGTGTCGTCATGATGATGGGGCAGCTGTGTCGTCATGATGATGGGGCAGCTGTGTCGTCATCATGGTAGGGCAGCTGTGTCGTCATCATGATGGGGCAGCTGTGTCGTCATCATGGTGGGGTAGCTGTGTCGTCATCATGGTAGGGCAGCTGTGTCGTCATCATGATGGGGCAGCTGTGTCGTCATCATGGTGGGGTAGCTGTGTCGTCATCGTGGTAGGGCAGCTGTGTCGTCATCATGATGGGGCAGCTGTGTCGTCATCATGGTGGGGTAGCTGTGTCGTCATCATGGTAGGGCAGCTGTGTCGTCATCATGATGGGGCAGCTGTGTCGTCATCATGGTGGGGTAGCTGTGTCGTCATCATGGTAGGGCAGCTGTGTCGTCATCATGATGGGGCAGCTGTGTCGTCATCATGGTGGGGTAGCTGTGTCGTCATCATGGTAGGGCAGCTGTGTCGTCATCATGATGGGGCAGCTGTGTCGTCATCATGATGGGGCAGCTGTGTCGTCATCATGGTGGGGCAGCTGTGTCGTCATGATGATGGGGCAGCTGTGTTATCATGATGGAGCAGCTGTGTCGTCATCATGATGGGGCAGCTGTGTCGCCATCATGATGGGGCAGCTGTGTCGTCATCATGGTAGGGCAGCTGTGTCGTCATCATGGTGGGGCAGCTGTGTCGTCATCATGGTGGGGCAGCTGTGTCGTCATGATGATGGGGCAGCTGTGTTATCATGATGGAGCAGCTGTGTCGTCATCATGATGGAGCAGCTGTTTCGTCATCATGATGGAGCAGCTGTTTCGTCATCATGATGGGGCAGCTGTGTTATCATGGTAGGGCAGCTGTGTCGTCATCATGATGGAGCAGCTGTGTTATCATGATGGGGCAGCTGTGTCGTCATCATGATGGAGCAGCTGTTTCGTCATGATGATGGGGCAGCTGTGTCGTCATCATGGTGGGGCAGCTGTGTCTTCATCATGGTGGGGCAGCTGTGTCGTCATGATAATGGGGGCAGCTGTGTTATCATGATGGAGCAGCTGTGTCGTCATCATGATGGGGCAGCTGTGTCGTCATAATGGTGGGGCAGCTGTGTCGTCATCATGGTGGGGCAGCTGTGTCGTCATCGTGATGGGGCAGCTGTGTTATCATGATGGAGCAGCTGTGTCGTCATCATGATGGGGCAGCTGTGTCGTCATCATGATGGGGCAGCTGTGTCGTCATCATGATGGAGCAGCTGTGTCGTCATCATGATGGAGCAGCTGTGTCGTCATCATGATGGAGCAGCTGTGTCGTCATCATGATGGAGCAGCTGTGTCGTCATCATGATGGGGCAGCTGTGTCGTCATCATGATGAGGCAGCTGTGTCGTCATGGTGGAGCAGCTGTGTCGTCATCATGGTGGAGCAGCTGTGTCGTCATCATGATGGAGCAGCTGTGTCGTCATCATGATGGGGCAGCTGTGTCGTCATCATGATGGAGCAGCTGTGTCGTCATCATGATGGAGCAGCTGTGTCGTCATCATGATGGAGCAGCTGTGTCGTCATCATGATGGGGCAGCTGTGTCGTCATCATAGTGGGGCAGCTGTGTCGTCATCATGATGGGGCAGCTGTGTCGTTATGATGATGGGGCAGCTGTGTCGTCATCATGGTGGGGCAGCTGTGTCGTCATCATGGTGGGGCAGCTGTGTCGTCATCATGATGGGGCAGCTGTGTTATCATGATGGAGCAGCTGTGTCGTCATCATGATGGGGCAGCTGTATCCTCATCATGATGGGGCAGCTGTGTCGTCATCATGATGGAGCAGCTGTGTCGTCATCATGATGGGGCAGCTGTGTCGTCATCATGATGGAGCAGCTGTGTCGTCATCATGATGGAGCAGCTGTGTCGTCATCATGATGGGGCAGCTGTGTCGCCATCATGATGGGGCAGCTGTGTCGTCATCATGGTAGGGCAGCTGTGTCGTCATCATGGTGGGGCAGCTGTGTCGTCATCATGGTGGGGCAGCTGTGTCGTCATGATGATGGGGCAGCTGTGTTATCATGATGGAGCAGCTGTGTCGTCATCATGATGGGGCAGCTGTGTCGTCATCATGATGGAGCAGCTGTTTCGTCATGATGATGGGGCAGCTGTGTCGTCATCATGGTGGGGCAGCTGTGTCGTCATCATGGTGGGGCAGCTGTGTCGTCATGATGATGGGGCAGCTGTGTTATCATGATGGAGCAGCTGTGTCGTCATCATGATGGGGCAGCTGTGTCGTCATAATTTTGGGGCAGCTGTGTCGTCATCATGGTGGGGCAGCTGTGTCGTCATCGTGATGGGGCAGCTGTGTTATCATGATGGAGCAGCTGTGTCGTCATCATGATGGGGCAGCTGTGTCGTCATCATGATGGGGCAGCTGTGTCGTCATCATGATGGAGCAGCTGTGTCGTCATCATGATGGGGCAGCTGTGTCGTCATCATGATGGAGCATCTGTGTCGTCATCATGATGGAGCAGCTGTGTCGTCATCATGATGGGGCAGCTGTGTCGTCATCATGATGAGGCAGCTGTGTCGTCATGGTGGAGCAGCTGTGTCGTCATCATGGTAGAGCAGCTGTGTCGTCATCATGATGGAGCAGCTGTGTCGTCATCATGATGGGGCAGCTGTGTCGTCATCATGATGGAGCAGCTGTGTCGTCATCATGATGGAGCAGCTGTGTCGTCATCATGATGGAGCAGCTGTGTCGTCATCATGATGGGGCAGCTGTGTCGTCATGATGATGGGGCAGCTGTGTCGTCATCATAGTGGGGCAGCTGTGTCGTCATCATGATGGGGCAGCTGTGTCGTTATGATGATGGGGCAGCTGTGTCGTCATCATGGTGGGGCAGCTGTGTCGTCATCATGGTGGGGCAGCTGTGTCGTCATCATGATGGGGCAGCTGTGTTATCATGATGGAGCAGCTGTGTCGTCATCATGATGGGGCAGCTGTGTCCTCATCATGATGGGGCAGCTGTATCGTCATCATGATGGAGCAGCTGTGTCGTCATCATGATGGGGCAGCTGTGTCGTCATCATGATGGAGCAGCTGTGTCGTCATCATGATGGAGCAGCTGTGTCGTCATCATGATGGGGCAGCTGTGTCGTCATCATGGTGGGGCAGCTGTGTCGTCATCATGATGGGGCAGCTGTGTCGTTATGATGATGGGGCAGCTGTGTCGTCATCATGGTGGGGCAGCTGTGTCGTCATCATGGTGGGGCAGCTGTGTCATCATGATGGGGCAGCTGTGTTATCATGATGGAGCAGCTGTGTCGTCATCATGATGGGGCAGCTGTGTCCTCATCATGATGGGGCAGCTGTGTCGTCATCATGATGGAGCAGCTGTGTCGTCATCATGATGGGGCAGCTGTGTCGTCATCATGATGGAGCAGCTGTGTCGTCATCATGATGGAGCAGCTGTGTCGTCATCATGATGGGGCAGCTGTGTCGTCATCATGGTGGGGCAGCTGTGTCGTCATGATAATGGGGCAGCTGTGTCGTCATCATGGTGGGGCAGCTGTGTTGTCATCATGGTGGGGCAGCTGTGTCGTCATCATGATGGGGCAGCTGTGTTATCATGATGGAGCAGCTGTGTCGTCATCATGATGGGCAGCTGTGTCGTCATCATGATGGGGCAGCTGTGTCATGATGATGGGGCAGCTGTGTCGTCATCATGATGGGGCAGCTGTGTCGTCATCATGATGGGGCAGATGTGTCGTCATCATGATGGGGCAGCTGTGTCGTCATCATGATGGGGCAGCTGTGTCGTCATGATGGAGCAGCTGTGTCGTCATGATGATGGGGCAGCTGTGTCGTCATCATGATGGAGCAGCTGTGTCGTCATGATGATGGGGCAGCTGTGTCGTCATGATGGGGCAGCTGTGTCGTCATGATGGGGCAGCTGTGTCGTCATGACGATGGGGCAGCTGTGTCGTCATGATGATGGGGCAGCTGTGTCGTCATGGTGGAACAGCTGTGTCGTCATCATGTTGGGGCAGCTGTGTCATCATGGTGGAGCAGCTGTGTCGTCATCATGATGGGGCAGCTGTGTCGTCATGATGGGGCAGCTGTGTCGTCATGGTGGAGCAGCTGTGTCGTCATCATGATGGTGCAGCTGTGTCGTCATCATGATGGAGCAGCTGTGTCGTCATCATGATGGAGCAGCTGTGTCGTCATCATGATCGAGCAGCTGTGTCGTCATCATGATGGAGCAGCTGTGTCGTCATCATGATGGGGCAGCTGTGTCGTCATCATGATGGGGCAGCTGTGTCGTCATCATGATGGGGCAGCTGTGTCGTCATCATGATGGAGCAGCTGTGTCGTCATCATGATGGAGCAGCTGTGTCGTCATCATGATGGAGCAGCTGTGTCGTCATCATGATGGAGCAGCTGTGTCGTCATCATGATGGAGCAGCTGTGTCGTCATCTTGATGGAGCAGCTGTGTCGTCATCATGATGGAGCAGCTGTGTCGTCATCATGATCGAGCAGCTGTGTCGTCATCATGATGGAGCAGCTGTGTCGTCATCATGATGCGGCAGCTGTGTCGTCATCATGATGGAGCAGCTGTTTCGTCATCATGATGGAGCAGCTGTGTCGTCATCATGATGGAGCAGCTGTGTCGTCATCATGATGGGGCAGCTGTGTCATCATGGTGGAGCAGCTGTGTCGTCATCATGATGGAGCAGCTGTGTCGTCATCATGATGGAGCAGCTGTGTCGTCATCATGATGGGGCAGCTGTGTCGTCATGATGGGGCAGCTGTGTCGTCATCATGATGGAGCAGCTGTGTCGTCATCATGAGGGGCAGCTGTGTCGTCATCATGATGGGCAGCTGTGTCGTCATCATGATGGGGCAGCTGTGTCGTCATCATGATGGGGCAGCTGTGTCGTCATCATGATGGAGCAGCTGTGTCGTCATCATGATGGAGCAGCTGTGTCGTCATCATGATGGGGCAGCTGTGTCGTCATCATGATGGAGCAGCTGTGTCGTCATCATGATGGGGCAGCTGTGTCGTCATGATGATGGAGCAGCTGTGTCGTCATCATGATGGGGCAGCTGTGTCGTCATCATGGTGGGGCTGTGTCGTCATCATGATGGGGCAGCTGTGTCGTCATCATGATGGGGCAGCTGTGTCGTCATCATGATGGGGCAGCTGTGTCGTCATCATGATGGGGCAGCTGTGTCGTCATCATGATGGGGCAGCTGTGTCGTCATCATGATGGGCAGCTGTGTCGTCATCATGATGGGCAGCTGTGTCGTCATCATGATGGGGCAGCTGTGTCGTCATCATGATGGGCAGCTGTGTCGTCATCATGATGGGGCAGCTGTGTCGTCATCATGATGGGGCAGCTGTGTCGTCATCATGATGGGCAGCTGTGTCGTCATCATGATGGGCAGCTGTGTCGTCATCATGATGGGGCAGCTGTGTCGTCATCATGATGGAGCAGCTGTGTCGTCATCATGATGGGGCAGCTGTGTCGTCATCATGATGGGGCAGCTGTGTCATCATGATGGAGCAGCTGTGTCGTCATCATGATGGGCAGCTGTGTCGTCATCATGATGGGGCAGCTGTGTCGTCATCATGATGGGCAGCTGTGTCGTCATCATGATGGGCAGCTGTGTCGTCATCATGATGGGCAGCTGTGTCGTCATCATGATGGGGCAGCTGTGTCATCATGATGGAGCAGCTGTGTCGTCATCATGATGGGGCAGCTGTGTCGTCATCATGATGGGGCAGCTGTGTCGTCATCATGATGGGGCAGCTGTGTCGTCATCATGATGGGGCAGCTGTGTCGTCCATCATGATGGG
>WNGS01000309.1:35523-63804 GCA_020271785.1 Procambarus virginalis | reverse complement strand
CTGCAAGAAAACTATCTTGCAAAGACATTATATATCCACTAACCGGGTTGTGGTGGATATGTACCAGCTGGTCTTGGTGGTGTTCATCATGCACCAGCTGGTCTTGGTGGTGTTCATCATGTACCAGCTGGTCTTGGTGGTGTTCATCATGCACCAGCTGGTCTTGGTGGTGTTCATCATGTACCAGCTGGTCTTGGTGGTGTTCATGTACAAGCTGGTCTTGGTGGTGTTCATCATGCACCAGCTGGTCTTGGTGGTGTTCATCATGTACCAGCTGGTCTTGGTGGTGTTCATCATGTACCAGCTGGTCTTGGGTGGTGTTCATGTACCAGCTGGTCTTGGTGGTGTTCATCATGCAGCAGCTGGTCTTGGTGACCTAGGAGAGGTTGGTGGCAGCAATGACCTGGAGACTCCAGCTGGGACTGTGGTCTTGGGACACCAATTAATGTTATCAGTGACCCTTATGTCGGAGGTGGAGTCCTCGAGCTTCAAGTACCAGGTGGCGTAGGTAGTGAGCCTCACGTATTGAGTGGTGTTGGAGGGTGACCCTCAAGCAGAGTGTGGCCATGAATGTGTGCCGGGAGGCATGTAATATGACTTGTACCATGGCTAGGAAGTAAGGATAGGTGATCTCATAAGTCACATGTAGGCTTCCGCCTTATTGAAATTCATTTTACTTGATGTAATCCTTCATTTGAGAAAGCTGGGGTGTATACCAATGTTTTATTTAGTTAATAAGCATTCGTGGGTAAGGTTGTGTAAAGTAAAGGGTACTCACTCGCTGTGAGTGGTGGTGGTCGATGCATCTGCATGTATATATATATATACATATATATTACCTCATTCCTCCTCCTCCTCCTCCTTGCTTCAGTCGCCGCCTACCTCACTCTGGGTAGCGACATCTCCACGTGCATAGGTAGTGTTAGGTGCGACCAGTCCCGGCCGGGCGCACGCCCACGAAGTACCGTGTCTAGGTTCAGTCCAGGACCACGGGCGAGGTCCTGCAGGTTCCACCAGGGTCCAGCGGGACCATAACCATGTCACCAGCAGAAGTAGTGCGGCGGCGGCGGGCCAGAGCACAGGGTCAGGGCACAGCCAGATGGGCAGGTCTTCTGCCTCGCCACAAACCTTCATGCTGGAATTGTGGAAACGTGTCAAGAGCCTGGCGTGGATTACTCTTGGTAGGGGGTGAAGAGGGCGCTCTTAGGGGCCGTCTCGGCTTGCTCAACGTTTCCATCATTCCTTCTATGATGTTCTACTGCGCCACAGCCCACAGTACAGCTCCTACGTCCCCCCCCTCAACTGTAGACATCACTCAGTAGCTTTACTACTTTTGTTTACTGAGGATTTAGATAGCGTGCTGAGCTTGGGCTGTGACGTCAGCGATGTAGAAGAACACGTTCAACACACAATATTCGACAGACATCACAACTTGACGGTGACAAAGCACATGGACACGCAACGCGACAGAAGAAAAACAGAATAGTTGACGACCAACTCCTTCAACGTTACTAACATGACCTCATGACTAATTGGACTCACCTGAGTTAGGGCTCACCTTTTACAGGATAGTCACCGCTTCCATAAATATATACAAAAAAGAAAACGTTATATGGGATGATAGAAAATGATGCGGCCAGGTTAAGTGTGTGAAGAGTAGTGAAGAAGGAAGGTGTCACTCCGGACCACGTAATCCAGCTTACTCCTACACCCGCCAGTATCTGGGTAGTGTCCTGTGTACTGGAGGCGCAAAGTGAGGACTGGGTTGAGTGCGGAGTGGTGGTGCCCGGGGGAACGGTTTGTTGCTCTGGTTTTGGTCACAGGTAGCCATCATTACCTGGGAACTGGGTACCCCCTAGACCATGTGTGTGTGTGTGTGTGTGTGTGTGTGTGTGTGTGTGTGTGTGTGTGTGTGTGTGTGTGTGTGTGTGTGTGTGTGTGCGCGTGTGTGTACGTGTGTGTGTGTGTACGTGTCCGTGTGTGTGTGTGTGTCCATGTCCGTGTGTGTGTGTGTGTGTGTGTGTACGTGTCCGTGTGTGTGTGTGTGTGCATGTGATAATATTTAGCCAGTAAATGAGCTTTACTATACTGTAAAAAATAAATGCCTAAAACGATCACACATGCACTTAGTAAGACGGTTATTATGGAAACGAAGCACAAGTAGTTGGAAGAGGTGGCCAGGCTTTGATCACCTAGTTCACAACCCTCTTGCCTCTCCAGCTACGATGTCTGTGTCTCTTACCTCCATCATGGAGGCCAGCCTAGTATTTACTGAACATCTTACGAGCTCCGAGGCGCTACTTAGTCGTCCATAACAATGATAATCTTGGGAGGAGAAGGGCCTCGTAGCGCTGCGCTGCTCGTAGACATAAATACGGACTAGGCCGCCGTCAGATAAGAGGTTAAGGTGTCTTAAGATGACGCGTTCTTCGTGAATGCGACAACTGGAATGTCCAGCTCTCCTAACATGGTAGTACTTGCGGTAACTTTGCTGGAAATGACCAATATGTAGTGATGCACCACCAAAAACATTGAATTTTGTGTTATTGAATATGGTCAAATGAGAAACTTTTTAACTACAACGTAAATATAACAGCTAACCTGACCTAAGCTCTTCTAGTAACCCTAGGCCTATGCACACTATCTCAGGCCAATTATAGTACATATATGTGTGCTATACTAGGCCTAGGAATATTTAAATTTGAATATTAGGTTTTTTTCCAATATTATTGGAAAGGAAGGGAAGGGAACTATCGGGGGAAAAGCACCAACCACTTGGGCTGGACGGTAGAGCGACGGTCTCGCTTCACGCAGGCCCGCGTTCAATCCCCGACCGTCCAAGTGGTTGGGCACTATTCCTTCCCTCCCCCGTCCCATCCCAAATCCTTATCCTGACCCCTTCCCAGTGCTATATAGTCGTAATGGCTTGGCGCTTTCTCCCTGATAGTTCAATTCAATTCAATTCTAATAATATAATATATAGTCGTAATGGCTTGGTGCTTTCCCCCGATAGTTCCCTTCCCTTCCTTTCCAATAATATAAAATGACTAGTACAAAACGTGTCGTACTGGGACTCCATAACTACATGTTGGTACTCTGGAGCAATAGTCACTATGGGCACTGTCATGTGAGGAGGCTGGGTGGTGCGGCAGCAGTGCTAGGCCTACATGGTGCCTAACACTTGTCATGAGGTCGTCGTGGCCGAGGTAGTGAACACGGGAACAGTACAAAGTGAGAGGTGGGTGAACGGGGGGCGTTGTAGTGGGCCGCTTGAGTGCTCACCCCAGGGTTCGACCCTCCACCAGGAACATCAGACTCATTCCACTTCTCTTTCCATTAAATTCCATGTCCCTCCCCCCCCCCCCTAACTAAAATCCAACCAGAAACACAATTTTCCTGTTAAACATCGAGGTCCTTACACGGTAAGGCGGGAATGACTGGTCCAGGTTGGGGGACCTCGCTCCTATAGCGACCACCTCGACATAGCGGGACCACCCGCCCTCAGTCTCGCCCACCAAACGAGACAAAGTCAACTTCATCAATTACACAGAAAACAAAAGAAAAGAAGACTTTTACTTGTCACTCTTACGTTCAGTAGGTTACAGTACCCGCAGTACTGTACCCTAGCTCAGCAGTAGTAGTAGTAGTAGTAGTAGGCAGCCATCAGTCTCAGGAGACTTTAGAGTTGGGCTCTGGTTGTCGGTCTGGAGTGCCCTCTCAAGGGCGCAAAGCCAGGGTGGGTTGACACGGGGGAGAAGCTGTTACCCATGCAGCAGGTCCTCCCCCCCCCCCTCTCCAGGGCGCAAAGCCAGGGTAGGTAAGCCTGTGACCAAAGCCTGTTAGGGAGTCAAATACTCATAGCGAAGTTGCAATTCTAGCCGTCTTGAGTATGGTTATAATTCAACCTATTATCCTGAAATACTTATGGTGACTGCTTGGTCCATAGGGACAATATGTAGTGATGATCCGCCGGCAAATCACTTTTTGTACTTATAATTTTACAGCGGCCGGAAAAATTACATTTCAAAAAATCAAAGTGAAATATTGCTAGGCCGAGTATACGACATATGTGTACAGTGTTACTAGGATAGCGTGCATTAGGCCTGGCATTGCTAGCAGAAGATGGCAAGGTCACGTCTTATATTTTTGTTGCGGCTAAAAGAAAGTTTACTGTTGGTCCAAATTCATAATACAAAAGTGAAATTTTCTGGTGATCCATCACATTATAACTTACGACCAAATAGTCACTATAAGTACTGTCATGTTAGGACGATAAGTTCTAGTATTTAGTGGTGAAAGAGCGCTAAGGTTCACATAGTACATAGCCCTGGATGAGGACATTATTCTAACAAGTTCCTTGGGTTCAGAGGATCCTTCGTCAGGGTTCATCAGGTTCAGTAGGTTCACTAGCCTGGGTCGCTACATTCCACGATTCATGACTTAAGGTTTATTAAAGTCAGGAGTTCCACGGAAAGGTTTTAAATAATTTAATATCTTTAAAACCTAAGGTTCAAATTGCTCAGAGATATCGATGGTTTATAACCCTTAAAAGCACCAGGGCACACAATTGGTAGTGAGGGAGAGTGTTCAGGACAGTTGATAGTGAGGGAGAATGTTCAGGACAGTTGATAGTGAGGGAGAGTGTTCAGGACAGTTGGTAGTGAAGGAGAGTGTTCAGGACAGTTGGTAGTGAGGGAGAGTGTTCAGGACAGTTGATAGTGAGGGAGAATGTTCAGGACAGTTGATAGTGAGGGAGAATGTTGAGGATGGATGATAGTGAGGGAGAGTATTCAGGACAGTTGGTAGTGATGGAGAATGTTCAGGATGGATGATAGTGAGGGAGAGTGTTCAGGATGGATGATAGTGAGGGAGAATGTTCAGGATGGATGATAGTGAGGGAGAATGTTCAGGATGGATGATAGTGAGGGAGATGTTCGGATGGATGATAGTGAGGGAGAATGTTCAGGATGGATGATAGTGAGGGAGAATGTTCAGGATGATGATAGTGAAGGAGAATGTTCAGGATGGATGATAGTTAGGGAGAGTGTTCAGGACAGTTGGTAGTGAGGGAGAGTGTTCAGGACAGTTGGTAGTGAGGGACAGTGTTCAGGACAGCTAATTGTTAGGGAGAGTGTTCAGGAAAATTGATAGTGAAGGAGAGTGTTCAAGAAAGTTGATAGTGATGGAAAGTGTTCAGGAGAATTGGTAGTTAGGGAGAGTTTTCAGAACAGTTGGTAGTGATGGAGAGTGTTCAGGAAAGTTGATAGTGATGGAGAGTGTTCAGGACAGTTGATAATGAGGGAGAGTGTTCAGGAAAGTTAATAGTGATGGAGAGTGTTCAGGACAATTGGTAGTGAGGGTGTTCAGGACAATTGGTAGTGAGGAGAGTGTTCAGGACAATTGGTAGTGAAGGAGAGTGTTCAGGACAGTTGGTAGTGAGGATGTTGAGGACAGTTAGTAGTGAGGAGATTGTTCAGGACAGTTGGTAGTGAAGGAGAGTGTTCAGGACAGTTGGTATGAAGGAGAGTGTTCAGGACAGTTGGTAGTGAGGGAGAGTATTCAGACAGTTGGTAGTGAGGGAGATTGTTCAGGACAGTTGGTAGTGAGGAGAGTGTTCAGGACATTGGTAGTGAAGGAGAGTGTTCAGGACATTGGTAGTGAGGGAGAGTGTTCAGGACAGTTGGTAGTGAGGGAGACTGTTCAGGACAGTTGGTAGTGAAGGAGAGTGTTCAGGACAGTTGGTAGTGAAGGAGAGTGTTCAGGACAGTTGGTAGTGAGGGAGAGTATTCAGGACAGTTGGTAGTGAGGGAGATTGTTCAGGACAGTAGACAGTTAGGGAGAGTGTTCAGGACAGTTGTAGTGAGGGAGAGTGTTCAGAACGTTGGTATGAGGGAGACTGTTCATGACAGTTGGTAGTGAGGGAGACTGTTCAGGACAGTTGGTAGTAAGGGAGAGTGTTCAGGACAGTTGGTAGTGAAGGAGGTGTTCAGGACAATTGTAGTAGGGAGATTGTTCAGGACAGTTGGTAGTGAGGAAAGTGTTCAGGACAGTTGGTAGTGAGGAGACTGTTCAGGACAGTTGGTAGTGAGGGAGATTGTTCAGGACAGTTGGTCGTGAAGGAGAGTGTTCAGGATATTGGTAGTGAGGGAGTGTTCAGGACAGTTGGTAGTGAGGGAGTGTTCAGGACAGTTGGTAGTCAGGAGAGTGTTCAGGACAGTTGGTAGTGAAGGAGAGTTTCAGGACAGTTGGTAGTGAGGGACAGTGTTCAGGACAGTTGTTAGTGAGGATAGTGTTCAGGACAAGTGGTAGTGAGGAGAATGTTCAGGACAGTTGGTAGTGAGGGAGAGTGTTTAGGACAGTAGGTAGTGAGGAGAGTTTTCAGGACAGTTGGTTGTGAGGGTGTTCAGACAGTTGGTTGTGAGGGAGAGTGTTCAGGACAGTTGGTAGTGAGGGAGTGTTCAGGACAGTTAGTAGTGAAGGAGAGTGTTCAGGACAGTTGGTAGTGAAGGAGTGAGTTCAGGACAGTTGATAGTGAAGGAGAGTGTTCACGAAAGTTGGTAGTGAGGGAGAGTGTTCAGGACAGTTGGTAGTGAGGGAGAGTGTTCAGGAAAATTTACAGTGAAGGAGAATGGTCAGGACAGTTGGTAGTGAGGGAGAGTATTCAGGACAGTTGATAGTTAGGGAGAGTGTTCAGGACAGTTGGTAGTGAGGGAGAGTGTTCAGACAGTTAGTATGCAGGGAGTGTTCAGGACAGTTTGTAGTGAGGGAGAGTGTTCAGACTGTTCGAAGTGAGGGAGAGTGTTCAGGACAGTTGGTAGTGAAAGAGAGTGTTCAGGACCGTTGGTAGTGAGGGAGAGTGTTCAGGACAGTTGGAAGTCAGGGAGAGTGTTCAGTACAGTTGGTAGTGAGGGAGAGTGTTCAGGACAGTTGGTAGTGAGGGAGAGTGTTCAGGACAGTTGGTAGTGAGGGAGTGTGTTCAGGACAGTTGAAGTGAGGGAGAGTGTTCAGGACAGTTGGTAGTGAGGGAGAGTGTTCAGGACAGTTGGTAGTGAGGGAGAGTGTTCAGGACAGTTGGTAGTGAGGGAGTGTGTTCAGGACAGTTGGTAGTGAAAGAGAATGTTCAGGACCGTTGGTAGTGAGGGAGAGTGTTCAGGACAGTTGGAAGTGAGGGAGAGTTTTCAGAACAGTTGGTAGTGAGAAAGCGTGTTCAGGACCGTTGGTAGTGAGGGACAGTGTTCAGGACAGTTGATAGTGAAGGAGAGTGTTCAGGACAACATTTGATAGTGAGTGAGAGTGTTCAGGACTGTTGGTAGTAAGGGAAAATGTTCAGGACACTTGATAGTGAGGGAGACTGTTCAGGACAATTGGTAGTGAAGGAGTGTTGAGGACAGTTGGTAGTGAGGGAGAGTGTTCAGAACAGTTGGTAGTGAGGGAGAGTGTTCAGGACAGTTGGTAGTGAGGGAGAGTGTTCAGGACAGTTGGTAGTGAGGGAGAGTGTTCAGAACAGTTGGTAGTGAGGGAGAGTGTTCAGGACAGTTGGTAGTGAAGGAGAGTGTTCAGGACAGTTGGTAGTGAAGGAGAGTGTTCAGGACAACACTTGATAGCGAGGGAAAGTGTTCAGGACAGTTGGTAGTGAGGGAGAGTGTTCAGGACAGTTGATAGTGAGGGAGAGTGTTCAGGACAGTTGGTAGTGAAGGAGAGTGTTCAGGACAGTTGGTAGTGAGGGAGAGTGTTCAGGACAGTTGGTAGTGAGGGAAAGTGTTCAGGACAGTTGGTAGTGAAGGAGAGTGTTCAGGACAGTTGGTAGTGAGGGAGAGTGTTCAGGACAGTTGGTAGTGAGGGAGAGTGTTCAGGACAGTTGGTAGTGAGGGAGAGTGTTCAGGACAGTTGTAGTGAGGAGTGTTCAGGACAGTTGGTAGTGAGGGAGAGTGTTCAGGACAGTTGGTAGTGAAGAGAGTGTTCAGGACAGTTGGTAGTGAGGGAGAGTGTTCAGGACAGTTGGTAGTGAGGGAGAGTGTTCAGGACAGTTGGTAGTGAGGGAGAGTGTTCAGGACAAGTGGTAGTGAAGGAGAGTGTTCAGGACAATTGGTAGTGAGGGAGAGTGTTCAGGACAGTTGGTAGTGAGGGAGAGTGTTCAGGACAAGTGGTAGTGAAGGAGAGTGTTTAGGACAGTTGGTAGTGAAGGAGAGTGTTCAGGACAGTTGGTAGTGAGGGAGTGTTCAGGACAGTTGGTAGTGAGGAGAGTGTTCAGGACAGTTGGTAGTGAGGGAGAGTGTTCAGGACAGTTGGTAGTGAAGGAGAGTGTTCAGGACAGTTGGTAGTGAAGGAGTGAGTTCAGGACAGTTGATAGTGAAGGAGAGTGTTCAGGACATTGGTAGTGAGGGAGAGTGTTCAGGACAGTTGGTAGTGAGGGAGAGTGTTCAGGAAAGTTGGTAGTGAGGGAGAGTGTTCAGGACAGTTGGTAGTGAGGGAGAGTGTTCAGGAAAAGTTAGTGAAGGAGAGTGTTCAGGACAGTTGGTAGTGAGGGAGAGTGTTCAGGACAGTTGGTAGTTGGAGGAGAGTGTTCAGGACAGTGGTAGTGAGGGAGAGTGTTCAGGACAGTGGTAGTGAAGGAGAGTGTTCAGGACAGTTGGTAGTGAGGGAGAGTGTTCAGGACAGTTGGTAGTGAGGGAGAGTGTTCAGGACAGTTGGTAGTGAAGGAGTGTGTCAGGACAGTGGTAGTGAGGGAGAGTGTTCAGGACAGTTGGTAGTGAGGGAGAGTGTTCAGGACAAGTGGTAGTGAAGGAGAGTGTTTAGGACAAGTGGTAGTGAAGGAGAGTGTTCAGGACAGTTGGTAGTGAGGGAGAGTGTTCAGGACAGTTGGTAGTGAGGGAGGTGTTCAGGACAGTTGGTAGTGAGGGAGAGTGTTCAGGACAGTTGGTAGTGAGGGAGAGTGTTCAGGACAGTTGGTAGTGAGGAGAGTGTTCAGGAACAGTTGGTAGTGAGGAGAGTGTTCAGGACTTGGTAGTGAGGAGAGTGTTCAGGACAGTTGGTAGTGAAGGAGAGTGTTCAGGACAGTTGGTAGTGAGGAGAGTGTTCAGGACAGTTGGTAGTGAGGGAGAGTGTTCAGGACAGTTGGTAGTGAGGGAGAGTGTTCAGGACAGTTGGTAGTGAAGGAGAGTGTTCAGGACAGTTGGTAGTGAGGGAGAGTGTTCAGGACAGTTGGTAGTGAGGGAGGTGTTCAGGACAGTTGTAGTGAGGGAGAGTGTTCAGGACAGTTGGTAGTGAAGGAGAGTGTTCAGGACAGTTGGTAGTGAAGGAGAGTGTTCAGGACAGTTGATAGTGAGGGAGAGTGTTCAGGACAGTTGGTAGTGAGGGAGAGTGTTCAGGACAGTTGGTAGTGAGGGAGAGTGTTCAGGACAGTTGGTAGTGAAGGAGAGTGTTCAGGACAGTTGGTAGTGAAGGAGTGTGTTCAGGACAACACTTGATAGCGAGGGAGAGTGTTCAGGACAGTTGGTAGTGAGGAGAATGTTCAGGACAGTTGGTAGTGAGGGAGAGTGTTCAGGACAGTTGGTAGTGAGGAGAGTGTTCAGGACAGTTAGTGAGGGAGAGTGTTCAGGACAGTTGGTAGTGAGGGAGAGTGTTCAGGACAGTTGGTAGTGAGGGAGAGTGTTCAGGACAGTTGGTAGTGAGGGAGAGTGTTCAGGACAGTTGGTAGTGAGGGAGAGTGTTCAGGGACAGTTGGAAGTGAGGGAGGAGAGTTTCGGGACAGTTGCTAGTGAGGGAGAGTGTTCAGGACAAGTGGTAGTGAAGGAGTGTTTAGGACAAGTGGTAGTGAAGGAGAGTGTTTAGGACAAGTGGTAGTGAGAGAGAGTGTTCAGGACAGTGGTAGTGAGAGAGAGTGTTCACGAAAGTTGGTAGTGAGGGAGAGTGTTCAGGACAGTTGGTAGTGAGGGGAGAGTGTTCAGGACAGTTGGTAGTGAGGGAGAGTGTTCAGGACAGTTGGTAGTGAGGGAGAGTGTTCAGGACAGTGGGGTTGGTAGTGAGGGAGAGTGTTCAGGACAGTGGTAGTGAGGGAGACTGTTCAGGAAAATAATAGTGAAGGAGAGTGGTCAGGACAGTTGGTAGTGAGAGAGAGTGTTCAGGACAGTTGGTAATGAGGGAGAGTGTTCAGGACAGTTGGTATGACGGAGAGTGTTCAGGACCGTTGGTAGTGAGGAAAAGTGTTCTGGACAGTTGGTAGTGAGAGAGAGTGTTCAGGACTGTTGATAGTGAGGGAAAGTGTTCTGGACAGTTGGTAGTGAGGGAGTGTTCAGGACAACAACATTGATAGTGAGTGAGAATGTTAGGACTGTTGGTAGGTGAGGGAGAGTGTTCAGGACACATGATAGTGAGGGAGAGTGTTGAGGACAGTTAGTAGTGAGTGAGAATATTCAGGACAGTTGGTAGTGAGGGAAAGTGTTCAGGGACAGTGGGTAGTGAGGGAGACTGTTCAGGACAAGTGGTAGTGAAGATGAGTGTTCAGGACAGTTGGAAGTGAAAGGAGTGTTCAGGACAGTTGGTAGTGAGGAAGAGTGTTCAGGACAGTTGGTAGTGAGGGAGAATGTTCAGGACAGTTGGTAGTGAAGGAGAGTGTTCAGGACAGTTGGTAGCGAGGGAGAGTGTTCGGGACAGTTGGTAGCGTAGGAGAGTGTTCAGGACAGTTGGTAGTGAGGGTGAGTGTTCGGGACAGTTGGTAGTGAGGGAGAGTGTTCAGGACAGTTGGTAGTGAGGGAGAGTGTTCAGGACAGTTGGTAGTGAGGGAGAGTGTTCAGGACAGTTGGTAGTGAGGGAGAGTGTTCAGGACAGTTGGAAGTGAGGGAGAGTGTTCGGGACAGTTGCTAGTGAGGGAGAGTGTTCAGGACAAGTGGTAGTGAAGGAGTGTTTAGGACAAGTGGTAGTGAAGGAGAGTGTTTAGGACAAGTGGTAGTGAGAGAGAGTGTTCAGGACAGTTGGTAGTGAGAGAGAGTGTTCACGAAAGTTGGTAGTGAGGGAGAGTGTTCAGGACAGTTGGTAGTGAGGGAGAGTGTTCAGGACAGTTGGTAGTGAGGGAGAGTGTTCAGGACAGTTGGTAGTGAGGGAGAGTGTTCAGGACAGTTGGTAGTGAGGGAGAGTGTTCAGGACAGTTGGTAGTGAGGGAGACTGTTCAGGAAAATTAATAGTGAAGGAGAGTGGTCAGGACAGTTGGTAGTGAGAGAGAGTGTTCAGGACAGTTGGTAATGAGGGAGAGTGTTCAGGACAGTTGGTAGTGACGGAGAGTGTTCAGGACCGTTGGTAGTGAGGAAAAGTGTTCTGGACAGTTGGTAGTGAGAGAGAGTGTTCAGGACTGTTGATAGTGAGGGAAAGTGTTCTGGACAGTTGGTAGTGAGGGAGTGTTCAGGACAACAGTTGATAGTGAGTGAGAATGTTAAGGACTGTTGGTAGTGAGGGAGAGTGTTCAGGACACATGATAGTGAGGGAGAGTGTTGAGGACAGTTAGTAGTGAGTGAGAATATTCAGGACAGTTGGTAGTGAGGGAAAGTGTTCAGGACAGTGGGTAGTGAGGGAGACTGTTCAGGACAAGTGGTAGTGAAGATGAGTGTTCAGGACAGTTGGAAGTGAAGGAGAGTGTTCAGGACAGTTGGTAGTGAGGAAGAGTGTTCAGGACAGTTGGTAGTGAGGGAGAATGTTCAGGACAGTTGGTAGTGAAGGAGAGTGTTCAGGACAGTTGGTAGCGAGGGAGAGTGTTCGGGACAGTTGGTAGCGTAGGAGAGTGTTCAGGACAGTTGGTAGTGAGAGAGAGTGTTAAGGACAACAGTTGATAGTGAGTGAGAGTGTTCAGGACTGTTAATAGTGAGGGAAAGTGTTCAGGACAGTTGGTAGTGAAGGAGAGTGTTCAGGACAACAGTTGATAGTGAGGGAGAGTGTTCAGGACATCAGTTGATAGTGAGGGAGAGTGTTCAGGACTGTTGGTAGTGAGGGAGAGTATTCAGGACAGTTGGTAGTGCGGGAGAGTTTTCAGGACAGTTGGTAGTGAGGGAGAGTGTTCAGGACAGTTGGTAGTGAAGGAGTGTGTTCAGGACAGTTGGAACTGAGGGAGAGTGTTCGGGAAAGTTGCTAGTGAGGGAGAGTGTTCAGGACAAGTGGTAGTGAAGGAGAGTGTTTAGGACAAGTGGTAGTGAAGAAGAGTGTTCAGGACACTTGGTAGTGAGGGAGAGTGTTCAGGACAGTTAGTAGTGAGGGAGAGTGTTCAGGACAGTTGGAAGTGAGGGACAGTGTTCGGGAAAGTTGCTAGTGAGGGAGAGTGTTCAGGACAACTGGTAGTGAAGGAGAGAGTTAAGGACAGTTGGTAGTGAGGGAGAGTATTCAGGACAGTTAGTAGTGAAGGAGAGTGTTAAGGACAGTTGGTAGTGAGGGAGAGTATTCAGGACAGTTGGTAGTGAGGGAGAGTGTTCAGGACAGTTGGTAGTGAGGGAAAGTGTTCAGGACAGTTAGTAGTGAGAGAGAGTGTTCAGGACCGTTGGTAGTGAGGGAGAGTGTTCAGGACAGCTCGTAGTGACGGAGAGTGTTCAGGACCGTTGGTAGTGAGGGAAAGTGTTCTGGACAGTTGGTAGTGAGAGAGAGTGTTCAGGACTGTTGATAGTGAGGGAAAGTGTTCTGGACAGTTGGTAGTGAAGGAGAGTGTTCAGGACAACAGTTGATAGTGAGTGAGAAAGTTCAGTACTGTTGGTAGTGAGGGAGACTGTTCAGGACAGTTGGTAGTGAAGGAGAGTGTTGAGGACAGTTAGTAGTGAGTGAGAATATTCAGGACAGTTGGTAGTGAGGGAGAGTGTTTAGGACAGTGGGTAGTGAGGGAGACTGTTCAGGACAAGTGGTAGTGAAGATGAGTGTTCAGGACAGTTGGAAGTGAAGTAGAGTGTTCAGGACAGTTGGTAGTGAGGAAGAGTGTTCAGGACAGTTGGTAGTGAGGGAGAATGTTCAGGACAGTTGGTAGTGAAGGAGAGTGTTCAGGACAGTTGGTAGTGAGAGAGAGTGTTAAGGACAACAGTTGATAGTGAGTGAGAGTGTTCAGGACTGTTAATAGTGAGGGAAGTGTTCAGGTCAGTTGGTAGTGAAGGAGAGTGTTCAGGACAACAGTTGATAGTCAGGGAGAGTGTTCAGGACAACAGTTGATAGTGAGGGAGTGTGTTCAGGACTGTTGGTAGTGAGGGAAAATGTTCATGACACTTGATAGTGAGGGAGACTGTTCAGGACAGTTGGTATTGAGGTAGAATGTTCAGGACAGATGGTAGTGAAGGAGTGTTCAGGACAACAGTTGATAGTGTGGGAGACTGTTCAGGACAGTTGGTAGTGAAGGAGAGTGTTCAGGACAAGTGGTAGTGAAGGATAGTGTTCAGGACAGTTGGTAGTAAGGGAGAGTGTTCAGGACAGTTGGTAGTGAGGGAGACTGTTCAGGACAAGTGGTAGTGACGGAGACTGTTCAGGACAGTTGGCAGTGAGGGAGAGTGTTCAGGACAGTTGGTAGTAAGGGAGAGTTTTCAGGACAGTTGATAGTGAGGGAGAATGTTAAGGATGGATGGTAGTGAGGGAGAGTGTTCAGGACAGTTGATAGTGAGGGAGAGTGTTAGAACAGTTGATAGTGAGGGAGTGTTCAGGAAAGTTGATAGTGATGGAGAGTGTTCAGGAAAGTTGATAGTGAGGGAGAGTGTTAGAACAGTTGGTAGTGAGGGAGAGTGTTTAGGACAGTTGATAGTGATGGAGAGTGTTCAGGAAAGTTGATAGTGATGGAGAGTGTTCAGGAAAGTTGATAGTGAGGGAGAGTGTTCAGGAAAGTTGATAGTGATGGAGAGTGTTCAGGATAATAGATAGTGAGGGAGTGTCCAAGAAAGTTGATAGTGATGGAGAGTGTTCAGGACAAAAGGTAGTGAGGGATTTTGTTCAGGACAATTGGTAGTGAGGAAGAGTGTTCAGGAAAGTTGATAGTGAGGGAGAGTGTTCAGGAAAGTTGATAATGATGGAGAGTGTTCAGGACAATAGGTAGTGAGGGAGAGTGTTCAGGACAATTGGTAGTGAGGAAGAGTGTTCAGGACAATTGGTAGTTAGGGATAGTGTTCAGGACAGTTGGTAGTGAAGAAGAGTGTTCAGGAATTTGATAGTGAGGGAGAGTGATCAGGAAAATTGGTAGTGAGGGAGAGTTTTCAAATTGGATGATTATGAGGAAGTGCTCAGGACAGTTGGTTGTGCAGGGAGTGTTCAGGACAGTTGGTAGTGAAGGAGAGTGTTCAGGACAGTTGGTAGTGAGGGAGAGTGTTCAGGACAGTTGGTAGTGAAAGAGAGAGTTCAGGACAGTTGGTAGTGAGGGAGAGTGTTCAGGACAGTTGGTAGTGAGGGAGAGTGTTCGGGACAGTTGGTGATGAGGAAGAGTGTTCAGGACAGTTGGTAGTGAAGGAGAGTGTTCAGGACAGTTGGTAGTGAGGGAGTGTGTTCAGGACAGTTGGTAGTGAGGGTGAGTGTTCGGGACAGTTGGTAGTGAGGGAGAGTGTTCAGGACAGTTGGTAGTGAGGGAGAGTGTTCAGGACAGTTGGTAGTGAAGAGAGAGTTCAGGACAGTTGGTAGTGAGGGAGAGTGTTCAGGACAGTTGGTAGTGAGGGAGAGTGTTCAGGACAGTTGGTAGTGAGGGAGAGTGTTCGGGACAGTTGGTAGTGAGGGAGAGTGTTCAGGACAGTTGGTAGTGAGTGAGAGTGTTCAGGACAGTTGTAGTGAGGGAGAGTGTTCAGGACAGTTGGTAGTGAAAGAGAGTGTTCAGGACAGTTGGTAGTGAGGGAGAGTGTTCAGGACAGTTGGTAGTGAGGGAGAGTGTTCAGGACAGTTGGTAGTGAGGGAGACTGTTCAGACAGTTGTAGTGAAGGAGAGTGTTCAGGACAGTTGGTAGTGAGGAGACTGTTCAGGACAGTTAGTACTGAAGGAGAGTGTTAGAACAGTTGGTAGTGAGGGAGAGTGTTCAGGAAAGTTGGTAGTGATGGAGAGTGTTCAGGACAGTTAGTAGTGANGGAGAGTGTTCAGGACAGTTGGTAGTGAGGGAGAGTGTTCAGGACAGTTGGTAGTGAGGGAGAGTGTTCAGGACAGTTGGTAGTGAAGGAGAGTGTTCAGGACAGTTGGTAGTGAGGGAGAGTGTTCAGGACAGTTGGTAGTGAGGGAGAGTGTTCAGACAGTTGGTAGTGAGGGAGTGTTCAGGACAGTTGTTAGTGAGGGAGAGTGTTCAGGACAGTTGGTATGAGGGAGTGTTTCAGGACAGTTGGTAGTGAGGGAGAGTGTTCAGGACAGTTGGTAGTGAGGGAGAGTGTTCAGGACAGTTGGTAGTGAGGGAGAGTGTTCAGGACAGTTGGTAGTGAGGGAGAGTGTTCAGGACAGTTGGTAGTGAGGGAGAGTGTTCAGGACAGTTGGTAGTGAGGAGAGTGTTCAGGACAGTTGGTAGTGAGGGAGAGTGTTCAGGACAGTTGGTAGTGAGGGAGAGTGTTCAGGACAGTTGGTAGTGAGGGAGAGTGTTCAGGACAGTTGGTAGTGAGGGAGAGTGTTCAGGACAGTTGTAGTGAGGGAGAGTGTTCAGACAGTTGGTAGTGAGGGAGAGTGTTCAGACAGTTGGTAGTGAGGGAGAGTGTTCAGGACAGTTGGTAGTGAGGAGAGTGTTCAGGACAGTTGGTAGTGAAGGAGAGTGTTCAGGACAGTTGGTAGTGAGGGAGAGTGTTCAGGACAGTTGGTAGTGAGGGAGAGTGTTCAGGACAGTTGGTAGTGAGGGAGAGTGTTCAGGACAGTTGGTAGTGAGGGAGAGTGTTCAGGACAGTTGGTAGTGAAGGAGAGTGTTCAGGACAGTTGGTAGTGAGGAGAGTGTTCAGGACAGTTGGTAGTGAGGAGAGTGTTCAGGACAGTTGGTAGTGAGGGAGAGTGTTCAGGACAGTTGGTAGTGAGGGAGAGTGTTCAGGACAGTTGGTAGTGAGGGAGAGTGTTCAGGACAGTTGGTAGTGAGGAGAGTGTTCAGGACAGTTGGTAGTGAGGGAGAGTGTTCAGGACAGTTGGTAGTGAGGGAGAGTGTTCAGGACAGTTGGTAGTGAGGGAGAGTGTTCAGGACAGTTGGTAGTGAGGAGAGTGTTCAGGACAGTTGGTAGTGAGGGAGAGTGTTCAGGACAGTTGGTAGTGAGGGAGAGTGTTCAGGACAGTTGGTAGTGAGGGAGAGTGTTCAGGACAGTTGGTAGTGAGGGAGAGTGTTCAGGACAGTTGGTAGTGAGGGAGAGTGTTCAGGACAGTTGGTAGTGAGGGAGAGTGTTCAGGACAGTTGGTAGTGAGGGAGAGTGTTCAGGACAGTTGGTAGTGAGGGAGAGTGTTCAGGACAGTTGGTAGTGAGGGAGAGTGTTCAGGACAGTTGGTAGTGAGGGAGAGTGTTCAGGACAGTTGGTAGTGAGGGAGAGTGTTCAGGACAGTTGGTAGTGAGGGAGAGTGTTCAGGACAGTTGGTAGTGAGGGAGAGTGTTCAGGACAGTTGGTAGTGAGGGAGAGTGTTCAGGACAGTTGGTAGTGAGGGAGAGTGTTCAGGACAGTTGGTAGTGAGGGAGAGTGTTCAGGACAGTTGGTAGTGAGGGAGAGTGTTCAGGACAGTTGGTAGTGAAGGAGAGTGTTCAGGACAGTTGGTAGTGAGGGAGAGTGTTCAGGACAGTTGGTAGTGAGGGAGAGTGTTCAGGACAGTTGGTAGTGAGGGAGAGTGTTCAGGACAGTTGGTAGTGAGGGAGAGTGTTCAGGACAGTTGGTAGTGAGGGAGAGTGTTCAGGACAGTTGGTAGTGAGGGAGAGTGTTCAGGACAGTTGGTAGTGAGGGAGAGTGTTCAGGACAGTTGGTAGTGAGGGAGAGTGTTCAGGACAGTTGGTAGTGAAGGAGAGTGTTCAGGACAGTTGGTAGTGAGGGAGAGTGTTCAGGACAGTTGGTAGTGAAGGAGAGTGTTCAGGACAGTTGGTAGTGAGGAGAGTGTTCAGGACAGTTGGTAGTGAGGGAGAGTGTTCAGGACAGTTGGTAGTGAGGGAGAGTGTTCAGGACAGTTGGTAGTGAGGGAGAGTGTTCAGGACAGTTGGTAGTGAGGGAGAGTGTTCAGGACAGTTGGTAGTGAAGGAGAGTGTTCAGGACAGTTGGTAGTGAGGGAGTGTTCAGGACAGTTGGTAGTGAGGAGAGTGTTCAGGACAGTTGGTAGTGAGGAGAGTGTTCAGGACAGTTGGTAGTGAGGGAGAGTGTTCAGGACAGTTGGTAGTGAAGGAGAGTGTTCAGGACAGTTGGTAGTGAAGGAGAGTGTTCAGGACAGTTGGTAGTGAGGGAGAGTGTTCAGGACAGTTGGTAGTGAGGGAGAGTGTTCAGGACAGTTGGTAGTGAGGAGAGTGTTCAGGACAGTTGGTAGTGAGGGAGAGTGTTCAGGACAGTTGGTAGTGAGGGAGAGTGTTCAGGACAGTTGGTAGTGAGGGAGAGTGTTCAGGACAGTTGGTAGTGAGGGAGAGTGTTCAGGACAGTTGGTAGTGAGGAGAGTGTTCAGGACAGTTGGTAGTGAGGGAGAGTGTTCAGGACAGTTGGTAGTGAGGGAGAGTGTCAGGACAGTTGGTAGTGAGGGAGAGTGTTCAGGACAGTTGGTAGTGAGGGAGAGTGTTCAGGACAGTTGGTAGTNCTCCACACCCAACAGACGCTGGCACCACTCCACACCCAGAGACTCTGGCACCACTCCACACCCAAGAGACTCTGGCACCACTCACACCCAAGAGACTCTGGCACCACTCCACACCCAAGAGACTCTGGCACTACTCCACACCCAAGAGACTCTGGCACCCTCCACACCCAAAGACTCTGGCACTACTCCACACCCAAGAGACTCTGGCACCACTCCACACCAACAGACTCTGGCACCACTCCACACCCAAGAGACTCTGGCACCACTCCACACCTAAACACACCCGAATAAAACAACGCTCCAAGAATATAACACAAATCAGCATATAAAAAAAAAACAACAATGATCATCAATACTGTAAGAGAGCAAGCAAGTTCCTCCCCGTAGAGTAACGCAGATACTGCTGCTGCTCCTGTAGCAGTACTGCGGACCAGTGGCTGCTTCTGCTGGTCTGGCGTCCGTGTGAGCACTCTGACGGGGCGCTGGGGCAGGCGCTGGGGCAGGCGCTGGGGCAGGCGCTGGGCGTCCCCTCGGCAGGTAGGTCTTACTCCTCCCTCTGGTTGTCGAGGTCACAGGTTGACCATCTGTCACGACCCGGTTCCAAGCAGCAGTTTTAAAGTAATAATTTGTAGTATTTGAAGGTCACTTTTTGATCAATGGCAAAAGTTGGCAAGATAGACATTTGAGTAATTTTCCTAGAGACGCAAAGTCTGCCTCGGTCTTATATATTTTAAAATTAAGTTTTATAGCGTAAATTATAACAAGCACCATTAATTATATGCACAGGCACCTAAAATAATATATATATATATATATATATATATATATATATATATATATATATATATATATATATATAAACACGAATTTTCACAGAAGAATAAATAATTTTCATTAGTGTGTTAGAGTAAGCATAGAAAATGTATAATTAGGGAGCACCACAGGTGTTGGGTGGTAGACACGTCCTCCTCCACAGGTGTTGGGTGGTAGACACGTCCTCCTCCACAGGTGTTGGGTGGTAGACATGACCTCCTCCACAGGTGTTGGGTGGTAGACACGACCTCCTCCACAGGTGTTGGGTGGTAGACACGACCTCCTCCACAGGTGTTGGGTGGTAGACACGTCCTCCCCCACAGGTGTTGGGTGGTAGACATGACCTCCTCCACAGGTGTTGGGTGGTAGACACGTCCTCCCCCACAGGTGTTGGGTGGTAGACACGTCCTCCCCCACAGGTGTTGGGTGGTAGACACGTCCTCCCCCACAGGTGTTGGGTGGAAGACACGTCCTCCCCCACAGGTGTTGGGTGGTAGACACGTCCTCCCCCACAGGTGTTGGGTGGAAGACACGTCCTCCCCCACAGGTGTTGGGTGGTAGACACGTCCTCCCCCACAGGTGTTGGGTGGTAGACACGTCCTCCCCCACAGGTGTTGGGTGGAAGACACGTCCTCCCCCACAGGTGTTGGGTGGTAGACACGTCCTCCCCCACAGGTGTTGGGTGGTAGACACGTCCTCCCCCACAGGTGTTGGGTGGAAGACACGTCCTCCCCCACAGGTGTTGGGTGGGAGACACGTCCTCCCTCACAGGTGTTGGGTGGTAGACAGATGATCGGCTGAGAGGCCCCCGAGCATGTATAGTCAACTGTGCATGATGGTCTAGCTGTTGATGCTTGCATGTTGCATGGCTCCGTTGCACGCCCACAACCCCCTCCGCCCGTGACCACCCCCCCTCCCACCCACCGCCCCAACCTCCAGCATCACGCCCACACCACCACCACCACGCCCACGCGCAGAGAGCAACGAGGGATGGGGAAAGGGGGGGGGGTATATAAACATTTTGTTATCAGTTATTAATATTTTTTATGGGGGTTGATTTTTTTCGGGGGGGGGAGAGGGAGTGAGGGGGTGAGGAGGGGGGGGGGTGAGGAGTTAAGCGTTAGGTCTTCAGGTATTCCCGTTTTCTGTGTTTGCTTCTTTGAGTTCTTTTTTTTTTCCTTGTGTCCGAGAAATAGTTGCCTAGTTAGGATGTCTAAGGTGATTGATTGGTAGTTGATTGACAGACACAGCAGTGACAGCTACAGCTGACTCTCTCACATGCAGTTGGTGCATTCATGTACTCACACATGTACTCACACTCATCTACTCACACATGTACTCACACTGATGTACTCACACCCATGTACTCACACTCATGTACTCACACCCATGTACTCACACCCATGTACTCACACCCATGTACTCACACCCATGTACTCACACCCATGTACTCACACCCATTTACTCACACTCATGTACTCACACTCATGTACTCACACTCATGTACTCACACTCATGTACTCACACTCATGTAGTCACACCCATGTACTCACACCCATGTACTCACACCCATGTACTCACACTCATGTACTCACACTCATGTAGTCACACCCATGTACTCACACTCATGTACTCACACATGTACTCACACTCATGTACTCACACTCATGTACTCACACATGTACTCACACATGTACTCACAGTTCCAGGTGACTACATACTCATAGCGTAAAGAGCCGAGTCACACCACGTGGTCATAATATGAGCAACTGAATGACAGTCATGACACTGCTGGCTGACACTACTGGCTGACACACACAGCTATGGCACACCTGGCTGACACACACAGCCATCACACACCTGGCTGACACACACAGCCATCACACACCTGGCTGACACACACACAGCCATCGCACACCTGGCTGACACTGCTGGCTGACACACACAGCCATCGCACACCTGGCTGGCAAAAACATTCCTGATACAGCTGGGGTGACAGTCATGACACACAGCTAGTTAACACACATTCATGACACAGCTGGCTGACACACACAGTCATGGCTCAGCTGACTCACACACACATCCATGACACAGAAGACTGACACGGCTGACTGACACACAGTCATGACACTGGAGGCTGACACAGAGCCATGCCACACAGTTAAGACACATAATGTTGATTGAAGGTTTTCTAAGAAAGTCGAGCGGTAATCTCTGTACCAAAGATGCCAATCATGAACTCTTAAACTGAGCTCTCAGAGCTCTCAGAGCTCTCTCAGGGCTCCCTCAGAGCTCTCAGGGCTCCCTCAGAGCTCCCTCAAAGCTCTGGTATGCCAGAGATTAACTGCCCTAGTTGGTATGCCAGAGACTGAATTATCAACTGTGAAATGAGAGGTTGAACTTCACTCCTGAACTGTTCTGAAAAACTGTCAAGCTGACTGCGCAATTTAGAGCTGTCAAGTAGTCTGTCACTTGATGGGTGATGTGTCAAGGCTGTACCAACTTAACCATAGCATCAGCCTCGTTTGTTGAACTTGAAGTACCCAAATTAAACTATCGCATCTAGCACGGTGAACTTGTCACTGCTGAAGAGTCAACATGGCACTGCTGGACCATCAGGCTGAACTGATTGTTAGGCTGAAGTCAGATCAAAGCTGTGAGAGACTTGCAGTCAGAGTTTACTTGGACCTGAACACAGTCTACTGCAGCTGTTGGACCTGAACACAGTCTACTGCAGCTGTTGGACCTGAACACAGCCTACTGCAGCTGTTGGACCTGAACACAGCCTACTGCAGCTGTTGGACCTGAACACAGCCTACTGCAGCTGTTGGACCTGAACACAGTCTACTGCAGCTGTTGGACCTGAACACAGCCTACTGCAGCTGTTGGACCTGAACACAGCCTACTGCAGCTGTTGGACCTGAACATAACCTACTGCAGCTGTTGGACCTGAACACAGCCTACTGCAGGTGTTGGACCTGAAAAGTTAGCTTCTTTGTAGTATATTGAAGCACATCAAGAGTGTAATTACCTAAGTGTAGTTTCAGGATGATAGCTACGCTCGTGGTGTCCCGTCTTCCCAGCACTCTTTGTCGTGTGTGTGTGTGTGTGTGTGTGTGTGTGTGTGTGTGTGTGTGTGTGTGTGTGTGTGTGTGTCGGCAGTGATTCTTTTTTGTTTGTTGCAATTTTTCTGTGGCACGTTTTCAGACTTGTTTAAAATGATATTTGGAACATATTTAGACGGTCCTCACCTTGTGTGTACTTGTGACCTGAACACACACACACACACACACACACACACACACACACACACACACACACACACACACACACACACACACACACACACACACACACACACGTCTAAATATAATATTTTTGTTAGGACCATGACGTAGGTAAGAGTTTACTCATTTGATGTCTCCTTGCTCCTCCTGCGCTCCTTGGTTGGTACTTGTTCCTTTGTTGGCCTTGCTTAAGTAAACCACGAGACGATGCCTTGCATAAATTGTTGTAGAGCAGAAACGAGCTGGGTACAAGTTAGCTAGGTGAGGGTGTGTGGGTAGAGGAGTTAGCGGTGCAGCGGGGCACCCAGCACACGGCCTCATAGCCTCCTGACTCGGAAGGAAGACTGTTAGGGGCCAGATTCACGAAGCAGTTACGCAAGCACTTACGAACCTGTACATCTTTTATCAAGCTTTGGCGGCTTTGTTTACTATTAATAAACAGTTAATGAGCTGCGAAGCACCAGGAGGCTGTTTATAATAACAACAACAGTTGATTGGCAAGTTTTCATGCTTGTAAAACCGTTTAATAAATGTAACCAAAGCCGTCAAAGATTGAGAAACGATGTGCACGTTGGTAAATACCTGCGTAAACTGCTTCGTGAATCTGGCTGCAGGACTGGTTTACCTTGCATGACTCGTGGGGACTGTTCACTCATGAACAATTATGAGTTGACGGTGATTCACACTGTGGTCGATAACTGCTCTTGATTCTCATAACATGACCCTTATTTAAGGATTCTAAAACTTTTCCTAGATTAGGATCATTATTTTTTGTCCAGTAGTTGTCATGCGCTGAGAGAGACTTTTATACATTTTTAAAGCACGGAACATAATGTTAAGGTTGTAATTATTCCATTGGTGATTGAAGCCTTGTAATAAGATCTGGTTTGTATCTTTAGAAAACAGTTATGAAATGTTATAGATTAATTATTTTCATAACTTAGTTATAAGATTTTCATTTAGCTGTAATTGATGATTATGTAATGGTAAGAGTCTTAAGTATTTATTGTGAATGGCTAAGCCTGGCCTCCATTAGAAGGGAGGCTGATAGCACCATTAACGAGACATAAGCCGCTCACTAAAAGCTTATATAGTGGTTAGATGAGTAACGATCCTCACGCATGTCTAACATTACTTAAAGTTAAGAGAGATATAAGTGCTTATGTTACACTTTACTGCCAAGTGCCTCCTCCCGAGGCACTCACAGTGGTGTTCACAAGGGCGCTCACTGGCACAATAACCTCTTTAAGTGCTCACTTCACCAAGGGGCCTTAAGTAGAATGCTGAGAAGCGGCACCAGAGGTTCAGAGGTGTCCTCCTGCACCACCTCCTCTATCTTATATCCAAGACGCTTCGCCACACACATGTAAGAAACAGCTTTAGCAAGAGTCTCGCAACACCAATATTAACCCCGTCCCCCCCCCCAAGCTGGATGTCACTTGGGCGGAGAAAATTACTTATGATAATAAATTAGTTATTGTTTTGATAATTTGCTTGATAGGAGGCGCCGCGGGAGACCTGAATAATGATGACAGCATTTTGTGTTGGATTTGCTACAAGACACCAAAGATTTGCTACAAGACAGTAAAGATTTGCTACAAGACACCAAAGATTTGCTACAAGACAGCAAAGATTTGCTACAAGACAGTAAAGATTTGCTACAAGACAGTAAAGATTTGCTACAAGACAGTAAAGATTTGCTACAAGACACCAAAGATTTGCTACAAGACACCAAAGATTTGCTACAAGACAGTAAAGATTTGCTACAAGACACCAAAGATTTGCTACAAGACACCAAAGATTTGCTACAAGACACCAAAGATTTGCTACAAGACAGTAAAGATTTGCTACAAGACAGCAAAGATTTGCTACAAGACACCAAAGATTTGCTACAAGACACCAAAGATTTGCTACAAGACACCAAAGATTTGCTACAAGACACAAAGATTGCTACAGACAGTAAAGATTTGCTACAAGACACCAAGATTTGCTACAAGACACCAAGATTTGCTACAAGACACCAAAGATTTGCTACAAGACACCAAAGATTTGCTACAAGACACCAAAGATTTGCTACAAGACACCAAAGATTTGCTACAAGACACCAAAGATTTGCTACAAGACACCAAAGATTTGCTACAAGACAGCAAAATCAAGATATCTATCTGCACATAATCAATCACAGATTTAACTTGGATTATGTAAAAATCGTCACTCATCCAGCAGATAACCAAACCAACTAGTAACGAAAATCTTGTAGATCTGATCCTCACAAACACTGAAGACATAATCAGGGACATTACCATCTCAGATACGCCACATACTCAGATCACAAGCTCATTGAAGTTCAAACTAACACGAATACTCGTAATCGGCCCAAAACAATGATCAAGCGAGAGGAGTTATTTAATAAATTCAATTTTAATAATCAGTGGATAGACTGTGAAAAGATTAACAGGGGAACTAACAAACATTCAATGGGAAACTGTTCTATGTAATACAAATCCTACACAAGGAATAGGATCATCTGACTTCCGAAGCATATAATGTCTGAAACGTGTTCCTACGGAATGAGGAAGAAAAAACGGCTAGCATTGCCGTTAATCATACAAGAAGAGTCGTTAAGCATACACGACTCTCCCTACAAAGAAGGAATAATATAAACTGAAAGATTACAGAAATCAAGCCTAGACTGAAGAGCGTGGACACGGGGGAGATAACAGAGACGCTTAGAGCAGCAGACATTGCTCCTCTACACAAGGGAGGGAGCAAAGCATTGGCAAAGAATTATTGACCAATTATAGACAATCCAGGCCAACATGGATTTAGAGCGGGAAGATGATGCCTTTCACAGCTACTTAACCATTACGACAAAATCACTGAGGCATTAGAAGAAAAACAGAATGCAGATGTGGCATACATGCACTTTGCAAAACCATTCGATAAATGTGACCATGGAGTGATAGCACATAAAATGAAGCAAAGTTTTCAGGTACGGTAAAAATTAGGACCTTAAACAAAATGCAGGTAAAAAAAAATCAAATCTGCCCATAGTAGGAAAGCAACATGTAAAGGATCTGGAAATAATGATGTCTGACGACCCAACGTTTAGGGAGCATAACCAAGCAAATATTGCGTCAGCCAGAAAAATGATCGGATGGATTACGAGAACTTTCAAATCCAGGGATCCCATCACAATGGTTGTACTCTTCAAATCACTTGTGTTGTCCCGTCTTGAGTAGTGCTCAGTACTCACTTTCCCCTTCAGAGCAGGAGAGATTGCTGAAATAGAGGGAATACAGAGAACATATACGGCACGCATAGACGAGATAAAACACCTAAATTATTGGGATCGTCTCAAAGCTCTCCAAATGTACTCACTAGAAAGGAGACGAGAGAGATACCAAATAATATACGCATAGAAAATACTGGAGTGATATGTCCCAAATCTACACAGTAAAATTACAACATACTGGAGTGAACGATATGGAAGAAAATGCAGAATAGAACCAGTGAAGAGCAGAGGCGCCATAGGCACAATCAGAGAACACTGTATAAACATCAGAGGTCCGCGGTTGTTCAACATCCTCCCAGCGACTATAAGAAATATTGCCGGAACAACCGTGGATATCTTCAGAGAAAACTGGATAGTTTTCTGCAAGAAAACTATCTTGCAAAGACATTATATATCCACTAACCGGGTTGTGGTGGATATGTACCAGCTGGTCTTGGTGGTGTTCATCATGCACCAGCTGGTCTTGGTGGTGTTCATCATGTACCAGCTGGTCTTGGTGGTGTTCATCATGTACCAGCTGGTCTTGGTGGTGTTCATCATGTACCAGCTGGTCTTGGTGGTGTTCATCATGCACCAGCTGGTCTTGGTGGTGTTCATCATGTACCAGCTGGTCTTGGTGGTGTTCATCATGTACCAGCTGGTCTTGGTGGTGTTCATCATGCAGCAGCTGATCTTGGTGACCTAGGAGAGGTTAGTGGCAGCAATGACTTGGAGACTCCAGCTGGGACTGTGGTCTTGGGACACCAATTAATGTTATCAGTGACCCTTATGTCGGAGGTGGAGTCCTCGAGCTTCAAGTACCAGGTGGCGTAGGTAGTGAGCCTCACGTATTGAGTGGTGTTGGAGGGTGACCCTCAAGCAGAGTGTGGCCATGAATGTGTGCCGGGAGGCATGTAATATGACTTGTACCATGGCTAGGAAGTAAGGATAGGTGATCTCATAAGTCACATGTAGGCTTCCGCCTTATTGAAATTCATTTTACTTGATGTAATCCTTCATTTGAGAAAGCTGGGGTGTATACCAATGTTTTATTTAGTTAATAAGCATTCGTGGGTAAGGTTGTGTAAAGTAAAGGGTACTCACTCGCTGTGAGTGGTGGTGGTCGATGCATCTGCATGTATATATATATATACATATATATTACCTCATTCCTCCTCCTCCTCCTCCTTGCTTCAGTCGCCGCCTACCTCACTCTGGGTAGCGACATCTCCACGTGCATAGGTAGTGTTAGGTGCGACCAGTCCCGGCCGGGCGCACGCCCACGAAGTACCGTGTCTAGGTTCAGTCCAGGACCACGGGCGAGGTCCTGCAGGTTCCACCAGGGTCCAGCGGGACCATAACCATGTCACCAGCAGAAGTAGTGCGGCGGCGGCGGGCCAGAGCACAGGGTCAGGGCACAGCCAGATGGGCAGGTCTTCTGCCTCGCCACAAACCTTCATGCTGGAATTGTGGAAACGTGTCAAGAGCCTGGCGTGGATTACTCTTGGTAGGGGGTGAAGAGGGCGCTCTTAGGGGCCGTCTCGGCTTGCTCAACGTTTCCATCATTCCTTCTATGATGTTCTACTGCGCCACAGCCCACAGTACAGCTCCTACGTCCCCCTCAACTGTAGACATCACTCAGTAGCTTTACTACTTTTGTTTACTGAGGATTTAGATAGCGTGCTGAGCTTGGGCTGTGACGTCAGCGATGTAGAAGAACACGTTCAACACACAATATTCGACAGACATCACAACTTGACGGTGACAAAGCACATGGACACGCAACGCGACAGAAGAAAAACAGAATAGTTGACGACCAACTCCTTCAACGTTACTAACATGACCTCATGACTAATTGGACTCACCTGAGTTAGGGCTCACCTTTTACAGGATAGTCACCGCTTCCATAAATATATACAAAAAAGAAAACGTTATATGGGATGATAGAAAATGATGCGGCCAGGTTAAGTGTGTGAAGAGTAGTGAAGAAGGAAGGTGTCACTCCGGACCACGTAATCCAGCTTACTCCTACACCCGCCAGTATCTGGGTAGTGTCCTGTGTACTGGAGGCGCAAAGTGAGGACTGGGTTGAGTGCGGAGTGGTGGTGCCCGGGGGGAACGGTTTGTTGCTCTGGTTTTGGTCACAGGTAGCCATCACTACCCGGGTACTGGGTACCCCCTAGACCATGTGTGTGTGTGTGTGTGTGTGTGTGTGTGTGTGTGTGTGTGTGTGTGTGTGTGTGCGTGTGTGTACGTGTGTGTGTGTGTACGTGTCCGTGTGTGTGTGTGTGTGTGTGTGTGTGGTGTGTGTGTGTGTGTTGTGTGTGTGTGTGTGTGTGTGTGTGTACGTGTCCGTGTGTGTGTGTGTGCATGTGATAATATTTAGCCAGTAAATGAGCTTTACTATACTGTAAAAAATAAATGCCTAAAACGATCACACATGCACTTAGTAAGACGGTTATTATGGAAACAAAGCACAAGTAGTTGGAAGAGGTGGCCAGGCTTTGATCACCTAGTTCACAACCCTCTTGCCTCTCCAGCTACGATGTCTGTGTCTCTTACCTCCATCATGGAGGCCAGCTAGTATTTACTGAACATCTTACGAGCTCCGAGGCGCTACTTAGTCGTCCATAACAATGATAATCTTGGGAGGAGAAGGGCCTCGTAGCGCTGCGCTGCTCGTAGACATAAATACGGACTAGGGCCGCCGTCAGATAAGAGGTTAAGGTGTCTTAAGATGACGCGTTCTTCGTGAATGCGACAACTGAATGCCCAGCTCTCCTAACATGGTAGTACTTGCGGTAACTTTGCTGGAAATGACCAATATGTAGTGATGCACCACCAAGAACATTGAATTTTGTGTTATTGAATATGGTCAAATGAGAAACTTTTAACTACAACGTAAATAAAGAGCTAACCTGGCCTAAGCTCTTCTAGCAACCTAGGCCTATACACACTATCTCAGGCCAATTATAATACATATATGTGTGCTATACTAGGCTAGGAATATTTAAATTTGAATATTAGGTTTTTTCCAATAATATAATATATAGTGGAAATGGCTTGGCGCTTTCCCCCGATAGTTCCCTTCCCTTCCTTTCCAATAATATAAAATGACTAGTACAAACGTGTCGTACTGGACTCCATAACTACATGTTGGTACTCTGGAGCAATAGTCACTATAGGCACTGTCATGTGAGGAGGCTGGGTGGTGCG
>WNGS01000307.1:0-15829 GCA_020271785.1 Procambarus virginalis | reverse complement strand
TTACCTCCAGCAGCCTCTGTTACCTCCAGCAGCCTCTGTTACCTTCCTGCAGCCTCTGTTACCTCCAGCAGCCTCTGTTACCTCCAGCAGCCTCTGTTACCTCCGGCAGCCTCTGTTACCTCCAGCAGCCTATGTTACCTCCGCAGCCTCTGTTACCTCCAGCAGCCTCTGTTACCTCCGGCAGCGTCTGTTACCTCCAGCAGCCTCTGTTACCTCCGGCAGCCTCTGTTACCTCCTGCAGCCTCTGTTACCTCCAGCAGCCTCTGTTACCTCCAGCAGCTCTGTTACCACCAGCAGCCTCTGTTACCTCCAGCAGCCTCTGTTATCTCCAGCAGCCTCTGTTACCTCCAGCAGCCTCTGTTACCTCCAGCAGCCTCTGTTACCTCCAGCAGCCTCTGTTACCTCAGCAGCCTCTGTTACCACAGCAGCCTCTGTTACTCCAGCAGCCTCTGTTACCTCCGGCAGCCTCTGTTACCTCCAGCAGCCTCTGTTACCTCCGGCAGCCTCTGTTACCTCCGGCAGCCTCTGTTACTCCAGCAGCCTCTGTTACCTCCAGCAGCCTCTGTTACCTCCAGCAGCCTCTGTTACCTCCAGCAGCCTCTGTTACCTCCAGCAGCCTCTGTTACCTCCAGCAGCCTCTGTTACCTCCAGCAGCCTCTGTTACCTCCAGCAGCCTCTGTTACCTCCAGCAGCCTCTGTTACCTCCTGCAGCCTCTGTTACCTCAGCAGCCTCTGTACCTCCAGCAGCCTCTGCCACCTCCTGCAGCCTCTGTTACCTCCAGCAGCCTCTGTTACCTCCAGCAGCCTCTGCCACCTCCTGCAGCCTCTGTTACCTCCAGCAGCCTCTGTTACCTCCGGCAGCCTCTGTTACCTCCGGCAGCCTCTGTACCTCCGGCAGCCTCTGTTACCTCCGGCAGCCTCTGTTACCTCCAGCAGCCTCTGTTACCTCCGGCAGCCTCTGTTACCTCCGGCAGCCTCTGTTACCTCCAGCAGCCTCTGTTACTCTCAGCAGCTCTGTTACCTCCAGCAGCCTCTGTTACCTCCAGCAGCCTCTGTTACCTCCAGCAGCCTCTGTTACCTCCAGCAGCCTCTGTTACCTCCAGCAGCCTCTGTTACCTCCAGCAGCCTCTGTTACCTCCAGCAGCCTCTGTACCTCCAGCAGCCTCTGTTACCTCCAGCAGCCTCTGTTACCTCCAGCAGCCTCTGTTACCTCCAGCAGCCTCTTACCTCCAGCAGCCTCTGTTACCTCCAGCAGCCTCTGTTACCTCCAGCAGCCTCTGTTACCTCCAGCAGCCTCTGTTACCCCAGCAGCCTCTGTTACCTCCAGCAGCCTCTGTTACCTCCAGCAGCCTCTGTTACCTCCAGCAGCCTCTGTTACCTCCAGCAGCCTCTGTTACCTCCAGCAGCCTCTGTTACCTCCAGCAGCCTCTGTTACCTCCAGCAGCCTCTGTTACCTCGCAGCCTCTGTTACCTCCAGCAGCCTCTGTTACCTCCAGCAGCCTCTGTTACCTCCAGCAGCCTCTGTTACCTCCAGCAGCCTCTGTTACCTCCAGCAGCCTCTGTTACCTCCAGCAGCCTCTGTTACCTCCAGCAGCCTCTGTTACCTCCAGCAGCCTCTGTTACCTCCAGCAGCCTCTGTTACCTCCAGCAGCCTCTGTTACCTCCAGCAGCCTCTGTTACCTCCAGCAGCCTCTGTTACCTCCAGCAGCCTCTGTTACCTCCAGCAGCCTCTGTTACCTCCAGCAGCCTCTGTTACCTCCAGCAGCCTCTGTTACCTCCAGCAGCCTCTGTTACCTCCAGCAGCCTCTGTTACCTCCAGCAGCCTCTGTTACCTCCAGCAGCCTCTGTTACCTCCAGCAGCCTCTGTTACCTCCGGCAGCCTCTGTTACCTCCGGCAGCCTCTGTTACCTCCGGCAGCCTCTGTTACCTCCAGCAGCCTCTGTTACCTCCAGCAGCCTCTGTTACCTCCGGCAGCCTCTGTTACCTCCAGCAGCCTCTGTTACCTCCGCAGCCTCTGTTACCTCCAGCAGCCTCTGTTACCTCCAGCAGCCTCTGTTACCTCCAGCAGCCTCTGTTACCTCCAGCAGCCTCTGTTACCTCCAGCAGCCTCTGTTACCTCCAGCAGCCTCTGTTACCTCCAGCAGCCTCTGTTACCTCCAGCAGCCTCTGTTACCTCCAGCAGCCTCTGTTACCTCCAGCAGCCTCTGTTACCTCCAGCAGCCTCTGTTACCTCCAGCAGCCTCTGTTACCTCCAGCAGCCTCTGTTACCTCCAGCAGCCTCTGTTACCTCCGCAGCCTCTGTTACCTCCAGCAGCCTCTGTTACCTCCAGCAGCCTCTGTTACCTCCAGCAGCCTCTGTTACCTCCAGCAGCCTCTGTTACCTCCAGCAGCCTCTGTTACCTCCAGCAGCCTCTGTTACCTCCAGCAGCCTCTGTTACCTCCAGCAGCCTCTGTTACCTCCAGCAGCCTCTGTTACCTCCAGCAGCCTCTGTTACCTCCAGCAGCCTCTGTTACCTCCAGCAGCCTCTGTTACCTCCAGCAGCCTCTGTTACCTCCAGCAGCCTCTGTTACCTCCAGCAGCCTCTGTTACCTCCAGCAGCCTCTGTTACCTCCAGCAGCCTCTGTTACCTCCAGCAGCCTCTGTTACCTCCAGCAGCCTCTGTTACCTCCAGCAGCCTCTGTTACCTCCAGCAGCCTCTGTTACCTCCAGCAGCCTCTGTTACCTCCAGCAGCCTCTGTTACCTCCAGCAGCCTCTGTTACCTCCGGCAGCCTCTGTTACCTCCAGCAGCCTCTGTTACCTCCAGCAGCCTCTGTTACCTCCAGCAGCCTCTGTTACCTCCAGCAGCCTCTGTTACCTCCAGCAGCCTCTGTTACCTCCAGCAGCCTCTGTTACCTCCAGCAGCCTCTGTTACCTCCAGCAGCCTCTGTTACCTCCAGCAGCCTCTGTTACCTCCAGCAGCCTCTGTTACCTCCAGCAGCCTCTGTTACCTCCAGCAGCCTCTGTTACCTCCGCAGCCTCTGTTACCTCCGGCAGCCTCTGTTACCTCCAGCAGCCTCTGTTACCTCCAGCAGCCTCTGTTACCTCCAGCAGCCTCTGTTACCTCCAGCAGCCTCTGTTACCTCCAGCAGCCTCTGTTACCTCCAGCAGCCTCTGTTACCTCCAGCAGCCTCTGTTACCTCCAGCAGCCTCTGTTACCTCCAGCAGCCTCTGTTACCTCCAGCAGCCTCTGTTACCTCCAGCAGCCTCTGTTACCTCCAGCAGCCTCTGTTACCTCCAGCAGCCTCTGTTACCTCCAGCAGCCTCTGTTACCTCCAGCAGCCTCTGTTACCTCCAGCAGCCTCTGTTACCTCCAGCAGCCTCTGTTACCTCCAGCAGCCTCTGTTACCTCCAGCAGCCTCTGTTACCTCCAGCAGCCTCTGTTACCTCCAGCAGCCTCTGTTACCTCCAGCAGCCTCTGTTACCTCCGCAGCCTCTGTTACCTCCAGCAGCCTCTGTTACCTCCAGCAGCCTCTGTTACCTCCAGCAGCCTCTGTTACCTCCAGCAGCCTCTGTTACCTCCAGCAGCCTCTGTTACCTCCAGCAGCCTCTGTTACCTCCAGCAGCCTCTGTTACCTCCAGCAGCCTCTGTTACCTCCAGCAGCCTCTGTTACCTCCAGCAGCCTCTGTTACCTCCAGCAGCCTCTGTTACCTCCAGCAGCCTCTGTTACCTCCAGCAGCCTCTGTTACCTCCAGCAGCCTCTGTTACCTCCAGCAGCCTCTGTTACCTCCGCAGCCTCTGTTACCTCCAGCAGCCTCTGTTACCTCCAGCAGCCTCTGTTACCTCCGGCAGCCTCTGTTACCTCCAGCAGCCTCTGTTACCTCCAGCAGCCTCTGTTACCTCCAGCAGCCTCTGTTACCTCCAGCAGCCTCTGTTACCTCCAGCAGCCTCTGTTACCTCCAGCAGCCTCTGTTACCTCCAGCAGCCTCTGTTACCTCCAGCAGCCTCTGTTACCTCCAGCAGCCTCTGTTACCTCCAGCAGCCTCTGTTACCTCCAGCAGCCTCTGTTACCTCCAGCAGCCTCTGTTACCTCCAGCAGCCTCTGTTACCTCCAGCAGCCTCTGTTACCTCCAGCAGCCTCTGTTACCTCCAGCAGCCTCTGTTACCTCCAGCAGCCTCTGTTACCTCCAGCAGCCTCTGTTACCTCCAGCAGCCTCTGTTACCTCCAGCAGCCTCTGTTACCTCCAGCAGCCTCTGTTACCTCCAGCAGCCTCTGTTACCTCCAGCAGCCTCTGTTACCTCCAGCAGCCTCTGTTACCTCCAGCAGCCTCTGTTACCTCCAGCAGCCTCTGTTACCTCCAGCAGCCTCTGTTACCTCCAGCAGCCTCTGTTACCTCCAGCAGCCTCTGTTACCTCCAGCAGCCTCTGTTACCTCCAGCAGCCTCTGTTACCTCCAGCAGCCTCTGTTACCTCCAGCAGCCTCTGTTACCTCCAGCAGCCTCTGTTACCTCCGCAGCCTCTGTTACCTCCAGCAGCCTCTGTTACCTCCAGCAGCCTCTGTTACCTCCAGCAGCCTCTGTTACCTCCAGCAGCCTCTGTTACCTCCAGCAGCCTCTGTTACCTCCAGCAGCCTCTGTTACCTCCAGCAGCCTCTGTTACCTCCAGCAGCCTCTGTTACCTCCAGCAGCCTCTGTTACCTCCAGCAGCCTCTGTTACCTCCAGCAGCCTCTGTTACCTCCAGCAGCCTCTGTTACCTCCAGCAGCCTCTGTTACCTCCAGCAGCCTCTGTTACCTCCAGCAGCCTCTGTTACCTCCAGCAGCCTCTGTTACCTCCAGCAGCCTCTGTTACCTCCAGCAGCCTCTGTTACCTCCAGCAGCCTCTGTTACCTCCAGCAGCCTCTGTTACCTCCAGCAGCCTCTGTTACCTCCAGCAGCCTCTGTTACCTCCAGCAGCCTCTGTTACCTCCAGCAGCCTCTGTTACCTCCAGCAGCCTCTGTTACCTCCAGCAGCCTCTGTTACCTCCAGCAGCCTCTGTTACCTCCAGCAGCCTCTGTTACCTCCAGCAGCCTCTGTTACCTCCAGCAGCCTCTGTTACCTCCGGCAGCCTCTGTTACCTCCAGCAGCCTCTGTTACCTCCGCAGCCTCTGTTACCTCCAGCAGCCTCTGTTACCTCCAGCAGCCTCTGTTACCTCCAGCAGCCTCTGTTACCTCCAGCAGCCTCTGTTACCTCCAGCAGCCTCTGTTACCTCCAGCAGCCTCTGTTACCTCCAGCAGCCTCTGTTACCTCCAGCAGCCTCTGTTACCTCCAGCAGCCTCTGTTACCTCCGGCAGCCTCTGTTACCTCCAGCAGCCTCTGTTACCTCCAGCAGCCTCTGTTACCTCCAGCAGCCTCTGTTACCTCCAGCAGCCTCTGTTACCTCCAGCAGCCTCTGTTACCTCCAGCAGCCTCTGTTACCTCCAGCAGCCTCTGTTACCTCCAGCAGCCTCTGTTACCTCCAGCAGCCTCTGTTACCTCCAGCAGCCTCTGTTACCTCCAGCAGCCTCTGTTACCTCCGGCAGCCTCTGTTACCTCCAGCAGCCTCTGTTACCTCCAGCAGCCTCTGTTACCTCCAGCAGCCTCTGTTACCTCCAGCAGCCTCTGTTACCTCCAGCAGCCTCTGTTACCTCCAGCAGCCTCTGTTACCTCCAGCAGCCTCTGTTACCTCCAGCAGCCTCTGTTACCTCCAGCAGCCTCTGTTACCTCCAGCAGCCTCTGTTACCTCCAGCAGCCTCTGTTACCTCCAGCAGCCTCTGTTACCTCCAGCAGCCTCTGTTACCTCCAGCAGCCTCTGTTACCTCCAGCAGCCTCTGTTACCTCCAGCAGCCTCTGTTACCTCCAGCAGCCTCTGTTACCTCCAGCAGCCTCTGTTACCTCCAGCAGCCTCTGTTACCTCCAGCAGCCTCTGTTACCTCCAGCAGCCTCTGTTACCTCCAGCAGCCTCTGTTACTCCAGCAGCCTCTGTTACCTCCAGCAGCCTCTGTTACCTCCAGCAGCCTCTGTTACCTCCAGCAGCCTTGTTACCTCCGGCCTCTGTTACCTCCAGCAGCCTCTGTTACCTCCGGCAGCCTCTGTTACCTCCAGCAGCCTCTGTTACCTCCAGCAGCCTCTGTTACCTCCAGCAGCCTCTGTTACCTCCAGCAGCCTCTGTTACCTCAGCAGCCTCTGTTACCTCCGCAGCCTCTGTTACCTCCAGCAGCCTCTGTTACCTCGGCAGCCTCTGTTACCTCCAGCAGCCTCTGTTACCTCCAGCAGCCTCTGTTACCTCCAGCAGCCTCTGTTACCTCCAGCAGCCTCTTTTACCTCCAGCAGCCTCTGCCACCTTCAGCAGCCTCTGTTACCTCCGGCAGCCATTTATGAATTGCCTGGAAGTCCCGTCACACTTAATTTAAATTCCATTCTATTGCAATCCTCTGCAAAACTAATGATTATTCTGCATTCCACTGCACAACTTGCAATTGGTTTTCCTTCATATATGTATCTGACGGAGGATTATGTGTGCTAATTTTCTTCTTAAGGATTTGTTTATTCGGGAAGTTATTCATAAGCGATGGTTGGCATATGCAAATTCCCATCAAATGATTTGTAGCAATATTAAGGACAACTAGTCAAGGTTAATTAGTTGAAGTTAATTTACATCTTGAAATTTCACTATTTAATTAAATAATTATAGTAATGAGGTTATACGGATGTGTTTGTGTTCTATTAAGAGGTGAAAGGGAAGTATCATGAGTTTTTTAAGATTCAGGATATTATTTAATTCTCATATCCTGCTTTACTTGTTGTATTTTTTAATATACGTTCAAATATGTTCACTATGTTCAAATAACACAGTAGATGNTGTCATGTTCACAGAAAATGGTACCATCCTTTTCTATGTGCGGCGGCTGGACGCCACTAGACTAGAGGAGGTAAACAAGAGCGCACAGGACGCCTGCCAAGCTTGGGAGCTATAGTCATGTAATCGTTATAGTATTAAAGTCAGTAACCAGGAATGACTTTACATCAACCTTACTACCAAGACTATCTCAGCTATCACAGACACCACATGGCGACGAGGATGAACTGGGAACGCAGGTATTTTGTTCAACAAAACACAAGGAAGGAGCATGCTGTCTCGCCCAGAGGAGGAAGGAAGCTGTCTGTGAGCACCATACCCGATGCTGTATGCAACCCATGCTGTGTGCTGACTGTTGCTGTGTGCTGATCGTTGCTGTGTGCTGGCCGTTGCTGTGTGCTGGCCAATGCTGTGTGCTACCCAAGCTGTGCTGAGTTTGCTGTGAGAGGAATCTGCCGACGCTGTGTACGAAACGACGCTTTGATGCAGTGTACAAAACCTGATGTTTTGGTTACGAAACGACGCTCCGTGCTACAAATTCTTCACGCTGTGACCAACTGCTGCCTACTGCTGCCAACTGCTGCCTACTGCTGACAACTGCTGCAACTGCTGCCTGCTGTACCAACTGCTGCCAACTGCTGTACAACTGCTGACAACTGCTGTACCAACTGCTACAACTGCTGTGTTGCTGTGAGTAGGAACAACACATGTACACAAGGGCTAGGTAAGAAGTCAGTTGCTGCTGTGTTGTGCACTGTTGTGAACTTTTGCATTAAAATGCTTGTGTGCTTTGCAAAATTAAAGTAATTACAGTGAATTCTTAAATAACATATACAGTGCAGTAAGTGTTATATATTCTGAGGAACATTTTAAGTGATAAGTTTAAATTTATTCAGTAAAAATGGCAAATATACCTCAGTTTCCTGCATTTGATCCTGACTGTGACCAGACAAACCTGTCACAGAGGTGGGTCAAATGGCTTAAAAGGTTTGAAAATTTGTTGATAGTTTCTGACATCAAAAGTGCTGAAAGAAAGCGTGCCTTTCTGCTTCACTATGCAGGTGATAGAGTTTGTGATATCTTTGATACACTGAAAGATACTGGTGGTGCTAAAGATTATGACACTGCCAAGGCCAAATTAACTGAGCATTTCAAACCAAGGCAAAATACTGCTATGGAAATTATGCATTTCAGGAGAGCAAAACAACTCTCTAATGAAACTGTTGATCAATACCATACACGTCTGCAGGGTTTAGCAGCCCACTGTGAGTTTGCTGATGTTGACAAAGAAATCAAACAGCAAATAATTGAAACATGCACATCTACACGTCTTCGTCGAAGAGCTCTAGAACTTGTTGATGATGAAAGTTCTCTTACCAAGATACTGGATATGGCTCGTCGAATGGAAGATGCTGCACGTGATGCTCGTGCCATGGAGTGCAGTGCCAACAACGGTTCTGCCACTGTTACTAACAGTCATGAAGTATGTAAGGTTCAGGGAGTACACCATGATCATAGAAGATATCATGCCAAACCTAACATTAAATTGAGCCGAGAACCACATCACAACTGGAGTCATGGAACAAGACTCAAGCAGTCACAACGACTCACATCAGAGGTTGTCAATAATAAATGTTACAATTGTGGAGGAGACTACCCACACCAAGATAATGTTTGTCCTGCACAAGGTAAGAAGTGCTATGAGTGTAGAAAACTAGGTCATTTTGGTGCTATGTGTCGTTCCGCACTAAAGAAACCACAATCAATAAATAAAAGCAATGTACGAGGATCAAGTCATAGGAGTCGAGGTGGCAAACACAATATTGCACCTCAAATCAAGAATGTTAATAATATACAAGACAACATTTCATTACAACCAGTCTCAGATGACAGTGAATGTGATTATATTTGTGGAGTACAAGCAATCACAGAATGGAATGATCTTCCAAACAACCCAGAGACTATAGTATACATTGCTGGCATTTGTCTCAAATTCTCATTGACACTGGATCAAACATTGACACCATTGCTGAGTGCCACTATGAAAAATTTAAAAAACAGTTCCCAAAGCTTGAAACTATAATGGCAAAGCCACTGCCTATGCTTCAAAGGTAGCCTTACCAGTGATTGGAACTTTCACTGCAGAGATTAAGTCAAAGAATGCAATGCTCATTACTACATTCCATGTTGTTAGGAATGCAAAGGAGTCTTTACTCAGTTACAAGACTTCAACCAAATTGGGGCTACTTCAGCTTTCTAATGCTGTAGCAGTGGAATCTGCAAACAATGTTGATGCTATTGTTGCTGAATTTTCTGATCGGTTTAAATCCATAGGTTGTTATACTGATAGCAAGGTACATCTGCATATCAACCCAGATGTAATTCCAGTTGCCCAACCACATCGCCGACAACCATTCCATACTCGCAAGAAAGTCGATGCCGAACTGGATAGGCTGATAGAACTAGATATCATTGAACCGGTAACAGGCCCAACACCATGGGTAAGCCCAATTGTCACTCCACCAAAGCCGAAGAATCCAGATGAGATACGCATTTGTGTAGACATGCGTGTTCCCAACAAGGCAATAATGCGTGAACGCCATCCTACACCCACTGTAGATGATATGATATACCGCTTGAATGGTGCAACTGTATTCAGCAAGTTAGATTTAAACAAGGGCTATCATCAGCTTGAACTTGATGATGAGAGTCGATTCATCACAACGTTTACGACACATCGAGGTCTGTATAGGTACAAGCGCCTGAGTTTTGGTATTAACAGTGCTGCTGAAGTATTCCAGCACATCATCAGCCAGGTATTGCAAGATATACCTAATGCTGACAACATGTCTGATGACATCATTGTTTATGGCCGTACCCAAGCTGAACACGACAAAGCTCTTCGTGCAACATTGCAACGCTTACGAGAAAAGAATTTGACGCTAAGCCGAGCAAAGTGTGAGTTCAATCAACATAAAATTGAATTCTTTGGACATGTACTTAGTGACAAAGGTCTGTCTCCAGATCCTAAGAAAGTTGCAGATATCAAGAATGCTGCACCTCCTTCAACATCCACTGAAGTACATAGTTTTCTGGGAATGGCAAACTACTGTTCTCGCTTCATTCCAGATTTTGCTACCATTACGAAGCCTCTACGTGAGCTCCTGAAGAAAAATGCATCATGGTACTGGAGCGATGTCGAGCAAAATGCATTTGATGCTGTGAAAGATGCACTAGTAGAAAATGCGACTGCTGCATACTTTGATCCATCAATGGACACTGAGTTAACGGTGGATGCTAGTCCTGTTGGTTTAGGTGCTGTGTTAGCCCAACACAAACCTGGTCAACCAGATTCAAGAGTAGTAATTGCCTACGCCAGCCGTTCTCTCACAGATGTTGAGCAACGATACAGTCAGACAGAGAAGGAAGCTCTTGCTCTTGTATGGGGCTGTGAACACTTCAATGTGTATCTGCTTGGTGCACCCTTTACCACGATAGTCACTGACCACAAACCGTTGGAGACCATCTTCAATAATCCAAAGTCCAAACCACCAGCTCGCATTGAGAGATGGGCTCTTCGTCTGCAACCATACAACTTTACGGTGAAATACAAGCCAGGTGCAGGCAATCCCGCTGATTACATCAGTCGACATCCTGCCAACAGTTTCACCATCACCAAGCATCAGCAAGTTGCCGAGGAATATGTACACTCTGTAACCTGTGATGCAGTCCCTAAGGCTCTCACTCTTGATGAAATACGTACTGCAACCCTAGAGGACCCAACTCTGCAAGCAACAGTGGATGCATTGACTAAGAAAAAGTTTCCACGCATCCCACCCTCAGGAGTTGACCAAGATGCATTCAAAGCACTTGAACGCATCCAGACAGAATTAAGTGTTACGCAACAACGCGACACCGTGCTGCGAGGTACTCGTATCGTCATTCCAGCTGTTCTCCAGCAACGTGCTCTGAAGCTTGCACATCAAGGACACCAAGGTCTTGTAAGGACCAAACAGCTGCTACGAGAAAAGGTGTGGTTTCCTGGCATTGATCGTCAAGCTAAGGACATGCATGATGCCTGTGTCCCTTGCCAAGCTGCAGTGGATACTTCAAGACCAACACCTCTACAACCTTCACCACTACCTGCTGCACCATGGATGGAAGTATCGATGGACTTCTGTGGACCGCTACCAACTGGAGAGTACTTGATGGTAGTCATTGATGATCACTCACGTTATCCAGAAGTAGAAATCATCACTTCCACATCTGCAAAGGCTGTCATCCCGAAACTCGACAAGATCTTTTCAAACTTTGGCATTCCTGAAGTTGTCAAGACGGACAATGGACCGCCATTTAATGGACAAGACTTTGTCAACTTTGCTGAGCATATTGGATTCAAACACCGCCGTGTGATGCCACTACATCCTCAAGCAAATGGAGAAGTAGAGAGATTCATGCAACCTCTCATGAAAGCTGTACGCTGTGCTCATGCCGAAGGACGATCCTGGAAACAAGCTATGTATGCTTTTCTCAGGAACTACCGTGCAACACCGCATGGAACACTGGGCAAGTCGCCTGGCGAACTTTTATTTGGACGTCCTATGAGAATCGCACTACCTGTCATGCCAGCCAAGTAACGGATAAACGTCTCGCTCAGAAGGATGCACTAGCCAAGGGCAAAATGAAAATTGCTCATGATCAACGTGCAAAGGAACAATTCATAAAGGTTGGAGATACTGTTCTCGTTAAAAAGAAAAAAGAGGGAAAGCTAGATATGCCGTATGATACAAAACCATATAAAGTGATTAGTGTAAAAGGAACTATGGTAACAGCGAGTAATAGAGATCATAGTATAACACGTAATATGGCTTATTTCAAAGTGATTCCAACTAGTGTAGAAAATGATGAAGTGCAAAGTCGTGCAAAAGAAAAAGAAAAATGAGTTATAACTCGATAAACAATTCATCGAGGGATGTTTTTGTATTTAAGGACTCTCGTCCAAAACGTCATGTTAAACGCCCTACACGATATGATGATTAATTGTGTTCCTATGTAATGCAAAGTATTTACTTGTTATGCTAAACTAAATTTAATATTGTTTGAATAATGCAGATCTCTCATTCAATATTTTGTAACTTTGTATTACAGTTTCTTTCATGTTTGTTTAACATTGCATATGTATTTTTAACATTGAAATCCTTTGTGGTAAAGATTGTTTAAATTCTTTGTGTGTTTAATTAATGTTAAATGTATGCAATATCTCTTGATATGTTAATAACTTACTTTGTGTCAATAACTTTGCTTTGTGCTACAAGCATGGTAGACATCCTGTATTCATTCTTTTTAAAGAAAAGGAGGGATGTCATGTTCACAGAAAATGGTACCATCCGTTTTCTATGTGCGGCGGCTGGACGCCACTAGAGAGGAGACGTAAACAAGAGCGCACAGGACGCCTGCCAAGCTTGGGAGCCATAGTCATGTAATCGTATATAAGTATTAAAGTCAGTAACCAGGAATGACTTTACATCAACCTTACTACCAAGACTATCTCAGCTATATACAGACACCACAGGTGCAAAGGACATAAGGAGTCAGCACGCCGTTGAGTCGCTTCGCCAGTCTGTACGTGGGTGTGGGTATCTGGCTAATGATTGGCCGAAGTGGGTTTCCAGGCTTATGTGTCTTGACATTTCCATACGCAAATCCAGGCTTATATTCCCCAATAATCTTTGGCAGGTGGAGTCCGGATTTCTTGGCGTTCACAGTTTCGATCAATTTGTTGACCTTTGCCTTCAATTCGGTGTAGTGTCCTTTGTTACCCTTTGGAATTTAGTTTAGTCAGAGAGAATGAGGTTCATTTTCGCCAGATATTCGTCTTTTTTAAGAATGACGTATATTGGCGACTTGTCACCTCTTCTGACGACTATCTCCTTGTTCTCACGAAGGCTCTTAACTGCCTCTTTGAGCTCAGGGGACAGTATGGTGCGTCTGTAATTGCCTTGATTCTTTCCTCCTTCCGCAATAAGTTCTGCTTGTAAGGTGTCTTTGGTGGTGACCTTCTTTTGTGTCTCGAGGTCGAATATGTCGTCCAACAGGATCTCCAATTCCACTTTCCGGGCCATCTCACTTGGTCTGGACATAACGTGACAGTTTATACCCAGATTTAGGAGTGACTTGGTCCTCAGTGAAGTTGACTCCTGCAAGGTTCAGGAAGCCGTCTCTTGGTCGTGGAATTGCCATAGGTCCTCCATATAACGTGTTCTTGATTATCATAGTTTCGGTACTGAAACCAGATTCCTGCAAGGTTCAGGAAGCCGTCTCTTGGTCGTAGAATTGCCATAGGTCCTCCATATAACGTTGTTAGTTTCTTGATTATCCTGGGACTACAGGATCATAAGTCCTGCGTGCTGTCCGCTCAGCCGACCGGCTCCCTGGGCAGGATGAAGTGTTTGCCAGGGTGCTTAAAGAATGCAAAGAGGAGCTTTGCGTGCCACTGTCTGCCATATTTAATAATCAATAGTCAGGCAGAGTGCCAGAGTCATGGAAGGTTGCTAATGTGATACCAGTTTTTAAGAAAGAGATAGATCACTTGCGTCAAACTATCGACCAATTAGCCTAACGTCTATTGTGGGAAAGTTACTTGAATCGATAATTGCAAATACAATTCGGCTTCATCTTGAAAAACATAAATTAATAAATGAGTCGCAACATGGTTTTACAAATAACCATTCATGTTTAATAATTTTTTTATTTTTTTTCCAGCATAGTTTAGGCAGTTGATAGTGGTAAAGATTGTGATGTTGTGTACCTTGACTTTAGCAAAGCTTTTGATACAGTGCCACATGAAAGACTGATTAAAAAGATAGAGGCTCATGGTATTGGGGTGCTATATTAGGCTGGATTAGGGCATGGCTTTTTCCCTGATCATTTTGCCAATTTCTTTCTCCCACAAACACATACTTTATTACCTCCTTCCTCGATATCAATTTCCCATACCACTATCTGCTAACAGTTTAAACCCAAACAACGCCTCCAACCACTGGCTCCAACGAGTTCGCAACAACAACAACCCCAGCCCTCAATAGATGCACCCCATCCCGAGCATACATTTCATTTCTTCCATAGAAGTGTTCCAGTTATCTATGAAAATATTGCATTTGATTTGCAACATCTTTCCAGCTGGCAATTGACACCAAGTGCCCTCGACATCCATTCATTTTCAACTCCCTTTCCTGGAAGAATGCCACATATGATCAGGATTCCTCCCTTGCTCCTAACTAATTCTATGGCTGTTTTATACCTCTGAATCAGTTCCTCACTCCTAACTCAACCAACATCATTTCCTCCGGCGCTAAATATATAATTGGATTATTCCCATTTCCAGCCATAGTATCATTCATGTTGTTTATAATATCACTATTTTCAGCTCCGGGATAGCAATACCCTTAACCTGTTCCCCTATCTCTAGCACAAAGCGTTCTGTCTAAGTACCTCATCTGGGAATCTCCCACAACTAATATCTGCACAGGATATTTGTGATTGCCTTAGACTACATTGCCTTAGACTGTCCGGGGGACAGTTTTAGGGCAATGAGACTAGGCGGCCACACTCCGGACAGGCACCTATGCATTCAAGACATTAACCTTCAGAGGGTTAAACAATACCATATCTCGGAGTGTGGATAGATTCTAAAATGACATTCAACAAGCAAATTCAATATCTGAAAAAGAAAGCAAAATCACGAGTGAATATAATGAGAGCAATCACAGGCCCATCTAGGAGCGGGACACAGTGTTAAGAATGTTTTACACACTCGCCATTCGTTCTCTGTTGTTTGCAGCGCCTGCTTATTCACTCTTTCTCCTGGTCAGTGGGCACAGGTTAAGGTTATTCAAAATGATGCAATACAAGTCATAACAAGGGCTCCTAGATGGATTAAAATGCTGAACCTAAGACTCGAAACCAAACTAACATCAATTGAAATAAGGGTAAAAGAGATTGCTGGATCATGCTGACCAAGATATTGACTAGACCAAGAATCAGTTCACTTAAAGAATAATCACTGGAGCACTACCTCGGGAAAGAGGAGCTCCACCCACTGTGCAATAAACACCATCAATACATTCGATATAACAAATACAGTCACTGAGAGGGGTGTCAACAAAATACATTCAGACTTCGTTATGCAAGCCCCCTTGGGAATGCTGCCTGCCGACTTTAAGATCATTGCTCTCGAAAGTAAAAAAGAACCAGACTAATCCTCAACTGCTACTTCTATATGCACAGATGCGCACAGAAGAAACTTGACATTTGACAGTTTCACATACTTCACAGATGGATCAGTAAATCAGATGGATATATATATATATATATATATATATATATATATATATATATATATATATATATATATATATATATGAGGCACAACTTGCCTAAAAAAGCAAGTGAAGTTATACAACTTTAGAACACTTTCCCACCAGGAGACTCGAACCCTAGCCAGCACAGACGCCTTCCAGCAACTGGCATAACAGGTACGCCTTTAACCCACTGCACCACGCTCAGACCCTTAAAAGAGATGGTAATTTTGGGGTATTTCAACACCCCAAAGACCACCACCTCCCAAGGGCAACTAAAGCAAGTGAGGGGTCAATTTTACGTTTTTTCATCAAGTCCCTGTAAATATGGGAGAACACTGTGTCTATGCTTGAGGCACAACTTGCCTAAACACGCAAGTGAAGTTATACAACTTTAGAACACTTTCCCACCAGGAGACTCGAACCCTAGCCAGCACAGAAGCCTTCCAGCAACTGGCAGAACAGGTACGCCTTAACCCACTGCAACCACGCTCAGACCCTTAAAGAGATGGTAATTTCAGGGTATTTCAACACCCCAAAGACCACCACCTCCCAAAGGGCAACTAGAGCAAGTGAGTGTGTGTCAATTTTACGTTTTTCATCAAGTCCGTTAATAT
>WNGS01000306.1:0-10006 GCA_020271785.1 Procambarus virginalis | reverse complement strand
AGAGAAGCTCAGTGCCTGCAGGAATGGCTCAGGATCTAATCAGTGGATTCAACCATAGAGGAAGATATGATTGGGAGAATGGGGACTCCACATGGTGGTGAGATATGGTAGAGCTAAACTCTTGGAAGTGCAACAGGAATTTTCTGATGCCAGCATGTCAAGGAATCCAAAGAATGAGAGGCAATGACTACCAGCTAGACTCGACTTGATATTAACCTGAATGAGCAGAAATAAGGGAAGTCCAAAGATCGGAAGCCCCCATAGGGGAATTTAGTTGACCACATTGTACTGACCTTTGAGTACTTGGTGGAGGTAGGGTAACCTATCCAAGGATGGGGTGGGGGAAAGAGGATCTGAATTACCAAAGAGGAGATATGACGAGAGGAGGAGCCTCCTCAGAGGAAGTAACATGGGAAACAGAACTTCAGAGACAAGAATGTGCAGTTCATGATGGATCTTGTCACCTAGAAGTGCCAGAAAGCTGCAAACAGGTTTATCCCTGTCCAAAGGAGAAAAAAAAAAAAACGCGAAAAACAACAGAAAAACCCATGGTTCAACCAGGATGCAAGGTAGCGAGCAACTGAGTAAAAGAACATGGAGGAAATTACAGAAATAAGAAACACCAGAGAGCAGGGAGAGATACCAGAGGGCCAGAAATGAGTACTCAGAGTGAGGAGGGAAGCAGAGAGACAGTTTGAAAATGACATCGCGAGTAAAGCCAAGACCCAACCAAAGCTGCTCCACAGCCACATCAGGAGGAAAAACAGCAGTGAAAGAACAAGTGATGAAGCTGCGAAAAGCGGAGAACAGATACACAGAGAATGACAAGGAGGTGTGTGAAGAACTCAACAAGAGATTCCAGGAGGTCTTCACAATAGAACAAGGAGAAGCCCTGCACTAAATGAGGAGGTGGCAAACCAAGCAACCTTGAGGAATTGACCTCACCAGTGATGAGGTCAAAAGGTGTCTGCTGGAGCTGGATGTGACAAAGGCTGTTGGGCCTGACAGAATCTCACCATGGATACTAAAGGAAGGTGCAGAAGCACTAAGTGTGCCACTCTCTATGGTGTATAACAGGTCACTGGAAACAGGAGACTTACCAGAAAGTTGGAAGACAGCTAACGTGGTCCCAATATACAAAAAGGGTGACAGGCAGAGGCACTGAATTACAGGCCAGTTTCCTTAACTTGTATACCATGCAAGGTAATGGAGAAGATCGTGAGGAAAAGGCTCGTAGAGCATCTAGAGGGAAATAACTTTGTAACGCACCACCAACATGGGTTCAGGGATGGTAAATCGTGCCTCACAGGTTTAATAGAATTTTAAGACCAAGCAACAAAAATTAGGCAGGAAAGAGAAGGGTGGGCCGACTGCATTTTCCTGGATTGCCAAAAAGCCTTTGACACAGTACCGCACAAAAGGCTGTTAAAAAAGTTGGAGCAACAGGCAGGAGTAAAAGGGAAGGTGCTCCAGTGGATAAGGGAGTACTTAAGCAACAGGAAACAGCGAGTAACGGTGAGGGGGGAGACATCAGAGTGGCGAGATGTCACCAGCGGAGTCCCACAGGGCTCAGTACTTGGACCCATCCTGTTTCTAATATATGTGAACGATCTTCTGGAGGGTCATTCATTCCTCTCAATGTTTGCTGATGATGCAAAAATTATGAGAAGAATCAAGACGGATGAAGATAGACAGAGACTACAGGATGACCTGGATAAACTGGAGGAATGGTCTAGAAAATGGCTGCTAAAGTTCAACTCGGGAAAGTGTAAGGTGATGAAATTAGGAGAAGGGAGCAGGAGGCTGAACACAAGGTATCATTTGGGAGGGGAATTCCTGCAAGAGTCAAATAGAGAGAAAGATCTGGGGGTTGATATCACACCGAACCTGTCCCCAGAAGCCCACATCAAAAGAATATCATCAGCGGCATATGCTAGACTGGCCAACATAAGAACTGCCTTTAGAAATTTGTGTAAGGAATCTTTCAGAACCCTGTATACCACTTATGTAAGACCAATCCTTGAGTATGCAGCTCCAGCCTGGAGTCCATACCTAGTTAAACACAAGACAAAGTTAGAGAAGATTCAGCGGTATGCCACCAGGCTCGTCCCGGAACTGAGAGGATTGAGCTACGAGGAAAGGCTAAAGGAGCTGAACCTCACATCCCTGGAAAACAGAAGAGTAAGGGGAGACATGATAACCACCTACAAAATTCTCAGGGGGATTGACAGGGCGGACAAAGACAAACTCTTCACCACGGGTGGGACACGAACAAGGGGACACAGGTGGAAACTTAGTACCCAGATGAGCCACAGAGACGTTAGAAAGAATTTTTTCAGTGTCAGCGTAGTTAATAAATGGAATGCACTAGGTAGTGATGTGGTGGAGGCTGACTCCATACACAGTTTCAAATGTAGATATGATAGAGCCCAGTAGGCTCAGGAATCTGTACACCTGTTGATTGACAGTTGAGAGGCGGGACCAAAGAGCCAAAGCTCAACCCCCGCAAGCACAATTAGGTGAGTACAATTAGGTGAGTACACTCTCAGACTCCTGCCCACTCCCAGGCTCCTGCACACTCCCAGGCTCCTGCACACTCCCAGGCTCCTGCACACTCCCAGGCTCCTGCACACTCCCAGGCTCCTGCCCACTCCCAGGCTCCTGCCCACTCCCAGGCTCCTGCACACTCCAGGCTCGTGCCCACTCCCAGGCTCTTGCCCACTCCCAGGCTCCTGCTCACTCCCAGGCTCCTGTCCACTCCCAGGCTCCTGCCCACTCCCAGGCTCCTGCACATTCCCAGGCTCCTGCACACTCCCAGGCTCCTGCCCACTCCCAGGCTCCTGCACACTCCCAGGCTCCTGCCCACTCCCAGGTTCCTGCACACTCCCAGGCTCCTGCACACTCCCAGGTTGATGCCCACTCCCAGGCTCCTGCACACTCCCATGCTCCTGCCCACTCCCAGGCTCCTGCACACTCCCAGGCTCCTGCACACTCCCAGGTTCCTGCACACTCCCAGGCACCTGCCCACTCCCAGGCTCCTGCACACTCCCAGGCTGCTGCCCACTCCCAGGCTCCTGCACACTCCCAGGCACCTGCACACTCCCAGGCTCCTGCACACTCCCAGGCTCCTGCACACTCCCAGGTTGCTGCCCACTTCCAGGCTCCTGCACACTCCCAGGCTCCTGCCCACTCCCAGGCTCCTGCACACTCCCAGGCTCCTGCACACTCCCAGGCTGCTGCCCACACCCAGGCTCCTGCCTACTCCCAGGCTCCTGCCCACTCCCAGGCTCCTGCCCACACCCAGGCTCCTGCCTACTCCCAGGCTCCTGCACACTCCCAGGCTCCTACCCACACCCAGGCTCCTGCCTACTCCCAGGCTCCTGCACACTCCCAGGCTGCTGCCCACTCCCAGGCCCCTGCCCACTCCCAGGCTCCTGCACACTCCCAGGCTGCTGCCCACTCCCAGGCCCCTGCCCACTCCCAGGCTCCTGCACACTCCCAGGCTGCTGCCCACTCCCAGGCCCCTGCCCACTCCCAGGCTCCTGCACACTCCCAGGCTGCTGCCCACTCCCAGGCCCCTGCCCACTCCCAGGCTCCTGCACACTCCCAGGCTGCTGCCCACTCCCAGGCCCCTGCCCACTCCCAGGCTCCTGCACACTCCCAGGCTGCTGCCCACTCCCAGGCCCCTGCACACTCCCAGGCTCCTGCACACTCCCAGGCTGCTGCCCACTCCCAGGCTCCTGCACACTCCCAGGCTGCTGCCCACTCCCTGATACTTGCTTATTCCTTGATCCTCTCCTCTTGTTGATTCCACCACCAAGTCCTTGACCACTTCCCTCTTTCTAACTCCTGCCCACTTCCTGACCCCCACCTACCCCCTGACACTCACCCACTCCCTGACTCCCACCCACTCCCTGACTCCCACCTACCCATTCACCCCCACCCACTCCCTGACTCCCACCTACCCTCTGATCCCCACCCACTCCCGGACACCCACTTCTCCCTGACTCCCACCCACTCCCTGACTCCCACCTACCCCCTGACCCTCCACCCACTCCCTGACTCCAACCTACCCCCTGACCCACACCCACTCCCTGATCCCGACCTACCCTCTGACCACCACCCACTCCCTGACCCCCACCTACCTCCTCACCCCCACCCACTCCCTGACCCCCACCTACCTCGTGACCCCCACCCACTCCCTGACCCACACCTACCCCCTGACCCCACCTACCTCGTGACCCCCACCCACTCCCTGACCCACACCTACCCCCTGACATCCACCTACCCCCTGACATCCACCTACCCCCTGACATCCACCTACCCCCTGACATCCACCTACCCCCTGACATCCACCTACCCCCTGACATCCACCTACTCCCTGACCGGCACACACTCCCTGACTCCCACCTTCCCCCTGATCCCCACCCACTACCTGACACCCTGGAGTACTGGAACACTTGATGATATATTGGACATGTACCCAAGATTAACCATGTAATGTATCAATTATACAATGTATGTATGTGATGTAACTATATAACCTGAGCTTGTAAAAGCACCTTCATCACCTTCAGTGATTAAGTGCTTAATTGCACACTAGTTTCTCTATCAGCTATCTCACTCTGTCAGCGTAAAAGAGACAAATGTATGTGAATGCATGTGTGTGTGTATATATGTATGTATACATGTATGTATATATATATACTAGACTAGAAATAAAAAATGAATTTTGGAGAATTGATTTTTCATTTACCGTCACCAGTAAAAAGAAACATAAGGAAAATCGAGAAAATTCGTGTTAGAATTATTAATCTTACTTTTTCGGTCATATTTAATAACATATATATATATATATATATATATATTATATATATATATATATATATATATATATATATATATATATATATATATATATATATATATATATATATATATATATATACATGATAGATACAGCGACAACAGGCGGCTTGACATCTGCGAGGCACTACACATCAAGAAGTCAACACCAGCAATCAACAGCCAATTAACGCACTACTATATTCTACCCACTTCAAGACTCCGCTCCAATATAGAAACATCAAGAAATACGGGCCAATAGGCCTTCTGCAGTTACAGATCTATTCTTCCCTTATACCCATTGTTTCGTGTTCTGTGTTTGTTCTCACCTCACCCCAAACCATATATATATATATATATATATATATATATATATATATATATATATAATATATATATATATATATATATATATATATCCGGCCCCTCTACCCGTTCATACTATCGTGCTACAGTGGTGAGTCAAAACTGCTCTTTGGTGAACATGAAATCAGATCATGTGAAGGCGTTCAGCAAGGTGATCCTCTTGCTCCCCTTCTTTTCTGCTTAGTCTTAAAAGAAATCACCGAAAGCTTGTCCAGCGAGTTCAACATCTGGTTTTTGGATGATGGCACTATAGCTGGCACCGTAGACGACCTCTTGGCAGACATCAGGAAAATAAGGGAGCAAGAAGTAAGCCTGGGTCTTGTCCTGAACCCTTCCAAGTGTGAAGTAGTCTCCTCCAACCCAGACATCGTAGCTAGAATAAGGTCTGCCTTGCCTGGAGCCCATGTCATTAGGGCCGAGAACAGCACCCTCCTTGGAGCCCCCCTCGGGTCTAATGCCATTGAGGAGATCCTTGACAAGAAAATCGCAGACCTTAGGAGGATGGAAGACAGAATAGGTGACATCGATGCCCACGAGGCTTTTTATCTCCTCACCAAATGCCTATCCCTTCCGAGGCTAACCTACTTTCTGAGGTGCGCCCCATCTTACGACAACCGAAAGCTTGAAGAGTATGACCTCTTACTGAAGACCATGCTGGAAAAAGTTGTTAATCTCTCCCTCAACGAGTGCCAGTGGAAACAAGCCACTCTTCCTGTTAGGCTCGGTGGCTTGGGTGTCCGCACCGCCACCCAAATTGCTGTCCCAGCCTTCCTGTCTTCCTCCTCAGCATCAGATGACCTGGTTAAGGAAATTCTACCTGACACCCTCAGTGATGTAGCGGGGATACAGGACCCCCACTACACGGAATGCGACACGAAATGGGGTGCCATGGCAGACCCAGCACTCAGACCAGCCATGCCGAAAGCCAAGAAACAATCCAGTTGGGACAGCCCCATTGCAGACAAAGAAGCCACAGCTTTGCTGGAGGCAGCAACAACCCCCAGTGATCGTGCACGCCTCACAGCTGTGCAGGCTCCCCATGCAGGGGACTTCCTTTTGGCAGTCCCTATGTCTGCGACAGGCACACGTCTTGATCCGCAGGAGCTCCGTATTGCAGTCGCTCTCCGTCTTGCTGCCCCTATCCACACTGTTCATAGGTGTATTTGCGGCGAGGCAGATGCTGACGAATATGGATTGCATGGCCTGCACTGTGGAAAATCTAGTGGTTGGCACACTAGACACGACGAAGTAAACGACATCATTAAAAGAAGCCTTGCCTCTGCCCAGTGTCCAGGGAGAGAGAGCCCCGCAACCTTCTGAACCGTGACTCTGTTAGCTTTGCCGGCCGACCAGACGGAATCACACTGCGTCCGTGGAAGGGTGGCAGACAGTTGGCATGGGACTATACTTGCGTATCCACCCTGGCAGCCACATACATCAACCTCTCTGCCGGCACAGCAGGAGCCGCGATGACACACAGAGAAAGAGACAAGTCAGCCAAGTATAGGCAATTAGATCATCGGTACAACTTCGTTCCAATAGGGTCTGAGACCCTAGGCCCATGGGGAGAGAGTGCAAGAAGGTTTCTAAAGGATCTTGGTTCCAAGCTCATTGACACCACAAGAGACCCTAGAGCGGCAAGTTTTCTCTTTCAGCGCCTCAGTGTCGCGATCCAGAGGGGGAATGCTCGCTGCATCCTCGGTTCCTGCCCAACGTCGGAGGAGTTCGAGGAAATCTACAGCCTCTAGGAGCGAACTATTTTTGTGTCCTCTTAATGCTCTTTTTTTGTATACAATCAGATATGTAACTGTATAACCTTGCTTAATAAAGTGTACACCATAAAAAAGGGGGGTGGTAGGAGAAGCGAACACCCTCATGTATTCAGAGTTAAATGGCAAGTTTTTCCCTGAATGCTCTGTGTTCCCTTCTCTGAGGCTGTGGGTCCCTATAATTGCACCAGAGGTGGTACCCCCTATATATATATATATATATATATATATATAATATATATATATATATATATATATATATATATATATATATATATATATATATATATATATGACTGTGCTACGATATATATATGACTGTGCGTTTTGTGCTACTTGGCAGTAGCACAAAACGTTTTGACCAGGAAGCAAAACGTACCCTGCATACCCACCTTTACCCCCCCCCCCCCCCGTTACACCGGCTCACCGCGACACTTCAACGAGCTAACTACCAGTCTCCACCTGCCTGCCTTTTGATTGGCTTGTGTCACGTCAGCTTACTGCACCTGCACCACGCACGCCATCTAGCCGAGTCGACATCTGGGCAGCTCCAGCCGTCATTCCTCAGAATATCCCTGTGCTCTCTGAAGTTGATATCTCTCTCTGGTATATTAAGCCCTGGCTGACGTATACTAAGGGAGGTAGCTGCTATAGCCAGTATTCTCAGCACCTGATTTACATTGCACATTTAACTTTATTATTCTCTATTAATTATTTATGTTATTTTGTGTTTTTTGCTTTGTTTAAAATTTTCACGTAAGCCAAGAGATTGTCTTTATTTATATTTTGCTTTTCTAAAGTAATTAAAGTTTCATTGTTTATACTTTATGTTTTGCGTGTCTTCCATTACCTTACCACAGACAAACAGGCAAGCAGTCTCTTTTTTTTGTATGTGTGACCAGGCATTGACAACTGCCATTGAAGGACTGCCGAACACCATACTCCAACACATAACCGTCACATACATGGGGGCCTGTCCTAGGAGCTTCACTCAGGTACTGGTACCAGAACATAAATTTGTGGTAAGCGTACTTGGCTTTAATACACTTGCTTCTCACTATTTTTAATATTCAATTTTCTTATTCATATGGTGCTGTGTGTATTGTGCATTCCGGGAGTAGCATATGGTGAATGTGAGACAACTTTGGATTACGTGGTGACTGTAGGCCTCAGTCATTATCTTAATTGGTCATCTCTCCCTCCGTGTTATTACCCGTGTTTACCACCTTTTGTCCCTAGGATATTTCTCATATTTTTGGCAGAACATCATTTTGGGTACCCTGGTACTTTGGTTTGTCTTCGTGTCAATAGCACCCAACCTTCTGCAATCCGACTGAAGGAGGATAAAGAGGGCCATAGTTCCTCTAGCACGGACTTTATTGACGAGTTGGGACCTCAGCAACACTTCTCGTCACCAGTTGACACTCGCACCCCTACACGTCAGTCAGAGATGATAATATTTACTTAGGTAGGGAATTAGCTTTCTTTTTTTCAGAGCACGAAAGTTCGCTAATTCTGTAAATATCATATTTCATTTAGTGGGAAAAACTTGCTTATGTTCTATAGAGACTCGGCAAGGTATGCCTACATTCTTGGACTACCTAATTCACTTTTGGAGCAATTAAATGTTTCATTTGTTTTAGAAACTCAGTTTCACTTAGTAGGATTTTCTTGCCCTTATTCTCCTACAGTGAGTACCGGGTAGATTTCCTGCGATCTTGATTTATTAATCTTTTACCATCTGAAATTAACATTAATTGTTAAAGATTCCACAGGATAAGTACCATTTGCCACGTTGCCCTGTTTCTGACATTCACCATATCACAACAGTATATTCGTTGTACATTTATTTGCTAAATTTTTACCATGTTTCGTCTTCAAGCTTTCTGTACAGATCCAGCAGGAGAAATAGGGAACTTAAGTCGTGCTAAGAGGACCGAATTACAAGCTCTTGCACATGAGTATCAACTAGATGTTCCCTCTGGAGCCAACAACAATGAGATACACAACATTCTCTTAGATTACTTTTTAACTGAAGGAGTAATAGACTCTGACACTCACGAACATTACACTATTTCAGATAAACATGGTCTGGCAGCAATGAAACTCAAGCTCGAACTTGCCAAGATCGAGCAAGAACAACAAGAGAGAGCGGCCGTCTTACTCAAAGAACAACAGGAAAGAGAGGCCGCCCTCATGGAACGAGAGCTGGCCCTCAAACAACGTGATCTGGAGTTACAACGTGACCACAGTAAACGGCTAGCTGATAGTGCACTCGAATATCGTCGACAAGAACTTGAGATGGAAACTACACACCAAGCTCGACGCCAGCAAGCTACCGCCAGTCTTCCAGTAAGTTTCAATGTCTCACATGCAAGTAAGTTAATGCCACCGTTCGTAGAGTCAGAGATCGACGTACTCTTTACCACCTTTGAAACCCTAGCTAATCAACTTAGCTGGCCTGCCGACCAATGGGCTACCCTTCTCAGAATACATCTTACAGGTAGAGCTGCAGTCACTCTCAGTACTTTGGCGTCTGAGAATGACTACCAGGCCCTGAAGCAAGCAGTGTTGGACGCCTACCTTCTCTCCACCGAAAGTTACCGACGAAATTCCGTGATTACCTAAAGGCAAGTACCACCACCTTTCTAGAATTTGCTAATACCAAAAAGAGGTATTTTTTTAAATGGCTGGAAGCGGCACATGTCTCTACCTTTGCAGAACTCGTCAACCTCATGGTAGTTGAAGAATTCTTGAAGCGTGTACCTCCTCCTGTCCGTTTATATTTAGTAGACAAGGAAGAGACCGACTACATAAAATGTGCGAAGTCGGCTGATACCTACAGCCTCATCCGCCGGCTGACACCAGAACCACCTTCCAGTAAGAAGTCTTGGTACAGTTACGAGAAAGATCAAGCTAGCTCGCATTGTACTGTAAGTATTGTAGACTCTATGGACATACCATAGATAAATGTGGCAAGTCTCAATACAAAGGTATACTGAATCTACAAAACCCAAACAGACTCC
>WNGS01000305.1:0-15613 GCA_020271785.1 Procambarus virginalis | reverse complement strand
CATATGCCAGGCTAGCCAACATAAGAACGGCATTCAGAAACCTATGTAAGGAATCATTCAGAACTTTGTATACCACATATGTCAGGCCAATCCTGGAGTATGCAGTGTCGGGAAACCGACACACACAAACACATATAGCATAGTCTTCCCTTAGTCAGTATCCTCTTAAAATTAGAGAATGGGAGACTCCGTGACGTCACCGACGTCGCCGCAGTATTTACATTATTAAACCACTGTTCATACAACAGTTTAATGTCTAAATTGAATAAAAAAGTGTTATAAGACTGTTAAAGTGTTATAAAAATAAGACTGAATATAATTATTAACAACAAAATATAGCTTGATTCCCCTGTTAACGTAAATTTAACTTAGAAGTGGAACCAGCAAAATATTGGAACAGTAGACAAAGCCAGCGTCTCTTACAGACGCCGCGCACACGAAAACAATAACAAAGCAGCCTTACGCTGCATGAATGGCTCCAGAGTTGGTTTAACACCTAGACACCTATTTACGTATCAACAACCAGCCACACAGCCTATCAACAACTACAGCAACGATTGTATCCGGCTTACCAAGTATCTGTTTTTGATTTATTGTGTACACATTTTAATCTTTTACAGGGTAGTCGGTTATGATATATGGGAAACACCCCAAAAATGTACGTGTACCCCATTTTACAGCCCTCATATTCCATGTTATACCTGTATAGATATGTTCAGGGAACAGTTATTAACTCTTTGCATCCCATACAGGTAAAATTTGTGACTTGGAACAGCAAGTAGCTGAGCAGAGAGTTGAACTATAAACATATTGTACCTAGCTGTATGCCAGCCTTGTAGGCCTCCCACAGCCGCCATTATGTGCCACCATGAGGCACAGGGCCACACCCATTTTATGCAATAAACAACACAGCCTTAGCAGGGCCAATACAACAAGTCCAGCTAAGACCCCTTGTTATATTGTAGTAGTAGTATTCATAACTAGTAATAATTATTGAAATAATAGTAGATTAGACCACCATATGTGGTATGATAAAATATTACAATAATTAAACTTAGGTAAACAATTTGTAGTTTAAGAAGGAGCCATTACAAAGTGGTTTAAGCTACAAATTGTCCCTCCAATTTATGTGAGATTAATTTCAGGCAGTTTTAACAAGTACATACAGTCCACTCAATTTATTTCTTACCTACTAAGAAAAATTAAGGTTAAACTTTATTTTATTGAAGTCAATTAAAAGGAGATATACTGCTTGGAGTTTTTACCACATAATTATGGTCCTTTGAACCTAGATGATTATTACAGTTAACCAGTAGGTACATTGCATCTAGATATAAGATCCTGATATACATTAGTAGTGCAATATTATAGCAGAAAGACATTGCTATATTTACAATTTCTAGCCTAACTTTTCAATCTCATAGCAAACAAAACTACAACAAAGCACTATTATAGTTCTGAAGCCTGAGCCAAAGAACTATTGTGCCTTTTTCATTACAAGAGGTTGATAAGAGGCTACTTTACTTATAAGTTACTTATAAATGTTTTTGTAATTTAAGTATAAGCATTACTTTAATATTGCACCAAGTAACATAATATTTACTGCATACCACATTATTTACAGCAAATTCTTGCACAAGGGTAGGACATTTTAGGCTGGTGTTGTACAGCAACCTAGTTTAATTTATTGTGCTAACCTGGTGTAAGGGTAAGAATTTTTACACTTGTCTAGAGTTGAACATATATTACAACCTAGCAAGTACATATTTTTATGCAGTATTCAGGACAACCCAAGTTGTGTTGTCAACCTGATATTCATACATATAATTATAGGTATAATTTTAACTATAATCATTTCACCTTTGAGTGTTAACCTGTGTCTTTGTACCAACCAAGATTGATAAAGATGGGCTAACTTGCGGAATAACAGCATTGATACAGGCTTACCACTCAAATTATAGCGTGTATGATTATACAGTAGTGTATTTTTTAAATGATAAACAGCTCTAGTTCGGAAACTAGTTGCTTTACTAATTAAGTGCCAAATAGTTAAAAGTCCATACGACTAGCAAGTACTTCCAAGATGACTACACTCCAAAATGTAAAATTAACCCTTAGGGCCTTAAAGGGGCATCTCACAAGGCAGATTAACAAATGTGAAGACATGAGTAATCAAACTCCAGTTAATTATGCAGCATGGGAAANACTTACCCTGAGGTGTTAGTGTAAGTGTGAGCCATAATAACAAGGCTCGCACTTTAGAGGCTGCGGTGACCCCACTACACAGTCTCGTACTTCAGGTCCACCTTACACGTCACTTGACACCACAGAGACTGACGTTAAAATAACTTGACAGTGACTATCTCTCGACAAACACAGTGATTGTATCGACTAACACAGTGATTGTATCGACTAACAGTGATTGTATCGACTAACACAGTGATAGTATCGACAAACACAGTGATTGTATCGACTAACAGTGATTGTATCGACTAACAGTGATTGTATCGACAAACACAGTGATAGTATCGACAAACACAGTGATGTATCGACTAACACAGTGATGGTATCGACAAACACAGTGATGGTATCGACAAACACAGTGATTGTATCGACTAACAGTGATTGTACCGACAAACACAGTGATGGTATCGACAAACACAGAGATTGTATCGACCAACACAGTGATGGTATCGACAAACACAGTGATGGTATCGACAAACACAGTGATTGTATCAACTAACACAGTGATGGTATCGACACAGTGATTGAATCGATAAACACAGTGACTGTATCGACAAAAACAGTGATGGTATCGACAAACACAGTGATTGTATCGACAAAAACAGTGATGGTATCACAAACACAGTGATGGTATCGACAAACACAGTGATTGTATCGACAAACACAGTAATGGTATCGACAAACACAGTGATTGTATCGACAAAAACAGTGATGGTATCGACAAACACAGTGATGGTATCGACAAACACAGTGATAGTATCGACAAACACAGTGATAGTATCGACAAACACAGTGATGGTATCGACAAACACAGTGATAGTATCGACAAACACAGTGATAGTATCGACAAACACAGTGATGGTATCGACAAACACAGTGATAGTATCGACAAACACAGTGATAGTATCGACAAACACAGTGATAGTATCGACAAACACAGTGATGGTATCGACTAACACAGTGATAGTATCGACAAACACAGTGATGGTATCGACAAACACAGTGATGGTATCGACTAACACAGTGATAGTATCGACAAACACAGTGATAGTATCGACAAACACAGTGATGGTATCGACTAACACAGTGATAGTATCGACAAACACAGTGATGGTATCGACAAACACAGTGATGGTATCGACTAACACAGTGATAGTATCGACAAACACAGTGATGGTATCGACAAACACAGTGATGGTATCGACTAACACAGTGATAGTATCGACAAACACAGTGATGGTATCGACAAACACAGTGATGGTATCGACTAACACAGTGATAGTATCGACAAACACAGTGATGGTATCGACTAACACAGTGATAGTATCGACTAACATAATATAACTAATGAGCGCAAGAGTGTAGATTTCTTCTGTAGTGTTACAGCCAACCCATCATCTCTCACCCTCCACAGACGATACCCGCCAACACTCACCCTCCACAGACGATACCCGCCAACACTCACCCTCCACAGACGATACCCGCCAACACTCACCCTCCACAGACTGTGTCACTACGATACCCGCCAACACTCACCCTCCACAGACGATACCCGCCAACACTCACCCTCCACAGACGATACCCGCCAACACTCACCCTCCACAGACTGTGTCACTACGATACCCGCCAACACTCACCATCCACAGACTGTGTCACTACGATACCCGCCAACACTCACCCTCCACAGACTGTGTCACTACGATACCCGCCAACACTCACCCTCCACAGACTGTGTCACTACGATACCCGCCAACACTCACCCTCCACAGACTGTGTCACTACGATACCCGCCAACACTCACCCTCCACAGACTGTGTCACTACGATACCCGCCAACACTCACCCTCCACAGACTGTGTCACTACGATACCCGCCAACACTCACCCTCCACAGACTGTGTCACTACGATACCCGCCAACACTCACCCTCCACAGACTGTGTCACTACGATACCCGCCAACACTCACCCTCCACAGTCTGTGTCACTACGATACCCGCCAACACTCACCCTCCACAGACTGTGTCACTACGATACCCGCCAACACTCACCCTCCACAGTCTGTGTCACTACGATACCCGCCAACACTCACCCTCCACAGACTGTGTCACTACGATACCCGCAAACACTCACCCTCCACAGACTGTGTCACTACGATACCCGCAAACACTCACCCTCCACAGTCTGTGTCACTACGATACCCGCCAACACTCACCCTCCACAGACTGTGTCACTACGATACCCGCCAACACTCACCCTCCACAGTCTGTGTCACTACGATACCCGCCAACACTCACCCTCCACAGACTGTGTCACTACGATACCCGCCAACACTCACCCTCCACAGTCTGTGTCACTACGATACCCGCCAACACTCACCCTCCACAGTCTGTGTCACTACGATACCCGCCAACACTCACCCTCCACAGTCTGTGTCACTACGATACCCGCCAACACTCACCCTCCACAGTCTGTGTCACTACGATACCCGCCAACACTCACCCTCCACAGTCTGTGTCACTACGATACCCGCCAACACTCACCCTCCACAGTCTGTGTCAGTACGATACCCGCCAACACTCACCCTCCACAGTCTGTGTCACTACGATACCCGCCAACACTCACCCTCCACAGTCTGTGTCACTACGATACCCGCCAACACTCACCCTCCACAGACTGTGTCACTACGATACCCGCCAACACTCACCCTCCACAGTCTGTGTCACTACGATACCCGCCAACACTCACCCTCCACAGTCTGTGTCACTACGACACCCGCCAACACTCACCCTCCACAGACTGTGTCACTACGATACCCGCCAACACTCACCCTCCACAGACTGTGTCACTTCGATACCCGCCAACACTCACCCTCCACAGTCTGTGTCACTACGATACCCGCCAACACTCACCCTGCACAGACTGTGTCACTACGATACCCGCCAACACCCACCCTCCACAGTCTGTGTCACTACGATACCCGCCAACACTCACCCTGCACAGACTGTGTCACTACGATACCCGCCAACACTCATCCTCCACAGTCTGTGTCACTACGATACCCGCCAACACTCACAATCCACAGTCTGTGTCACTACGATACCCGCCAACACTCACCCTCTACAGTCTGTGTCACTACGATACCCGCCAACACTCACACTCCACAGTCTGTGTCACTACGATACCCGCCAACACTCACCCTCCACAGTCTGTGTCACTACGATACGCGCCAACACTCACCCTCCACAGTCTGTGTCACCACGATACCCGCCAACACTCACCCTCCACAGACTGTGTCACTACGATACCCGCCAACACTTACCCTCCACAGTCTGTGTCACTACGATACCCTCCAACACTCACCCTCCACAGTCTGTGTCACTACGATACCCGCCAACACTCACCCTCCACAGTCTGTGTCCCTACGATACCCGCCAACACTCACCCTCCACAGACTGTGTCACTACGATACCCGCCAACACTCACCCTCCACAGACTGTGTCACTACGATACCGGCTAACACTCACCCTCCACAGACTGTGTCACTACGATACCCGCCAACACTCACCCTCCACAGACTGTGTCACTACGATACCGGCCAACACTCACCCTCCACAGACTGTGTCACTACGATACCCGCCAACACTCACCCTCCACAGACTGTGTCACTACGATACCGGCCAACACTCACCCTCCACAGACTGTGTCACTACGATACCCGCCAACACTCACCCTCCACAGACTGTGTCACTACGATACCGGCCAACACTCACCCTCCACAGACTGTGTCACTACGATACCCGCCAACACTCACCCTCCACAGACTGTGTCACTATGATACCCGCCAACACTCACCCTCCACAGACTGTGTCACTACGATACCCGCCAACACTCACCCTCCACAGACTGTGTCACTACGATACCCGCCAACACTCATACTCCACAGTCTGTGCCAGTGACTTCATACTGTGACTCCATACCACTTCCTCAATAGTAGTATGATCGGATGTAACACGCAAGGAACAACGGGTTCAAGCTCAACAGGCCACAATGTTGGACAGCAAACATTAAGTACTTTTTCACTTGTTGGGTTAAAACCCCGTGGAAACAGCTACCATCCGATTCCCGGCCGAAGATTGGCCATCTTGGCGCACGGATTGAACGCTCCTGGCTTGACTTTCTTTCAACACCTTACCTGGAACTCATCTTTGAATTGATGAATTCAGCTGACTTTTTTGGCCAGTGTGTGCTCACTGCAGCTACCCAGGGGCTCACAGCACCGGGGGAGGCCAGAGCCTCCCTAATGGACGCCTCCCCGAGCGGGGGCGCCATGGATGTTGACAGCAAGTCTCAGAGAGGAAAACGTCTGCTGGAAAATGAGTCGGTTGATGCTACCCCAGAGCGAGATGCTAAGAGGATGTACTCACCTAGTTGCCTTCACCTTCAGAAGACCTTATTCTTGTGGTAAGGTTCCTCGTTTGTGGTTGTCCTAATCCAGTCAGAATCAGGTCAATGCGTGTTTGTAAATCCTCGTACCTTAGGTGCAGCAATTGAGGTTTCGGTATTGTGGCCACATTGCCTGCCTGAAATCATACGTACCCTGGGTATGGGTGCAGCACTGAAGCTACACATCAGAAAGCAGGCTCTGTCACACATCCGTGTATCTGACATTATTAAGTTGGGGGACTGGCCTGTCATGTGCCGATCGGTATTGTTGCAGGAGGAGGAGTCTCGGGCCCGGTATTGGAAGATTGGCCCAATTGACCAGAGTGTTGATGTGGATGACATCCAGGCCACTCTGCAGGTGTTAGGGGTGCATCAGCGGGATTATTGGAAGTTTCCAGGATTCGCGGAGCAGCAGGGCCGACATCCATGGTCCGTGGAAATTCGATGGGCCCCCTCCCTTACCGGGTGGCACTACACAGGACCTCGTATCAGGTCCAGCCCTACAACTTCCCTGTGTTACGATGTTATGCTTGTCATTTATTGGACCACAGTCGCCTCACCTGCCGTAATGCAGCATGCTGTGCAAACTGCGGCGAAACAGGCCATACAGACAGAGATAACGGTGGGTGCTCTGCTGCACCTCGCTGCTTTTTATGCCATGGCCATCACAAGGTTACGTCCAAGAGTTGCCCCAGTATATCTTGAGGCCCTCCAGTTAGACATCGATCATACAACAGTGGTGACCCCCTCGACAGGAGGTGTTCCATAGGTTGCACGCCCTCAATCAGCCTATCGTTTTTTCTCGCCTCCAGATTCCCCCTCGTCGGGCCTCTTCACAAGTAGGAACTAGCAGACGCTCTTGCCTGTCCCAGTCACACGCCTCATATGCCCAGGTTGCTAATCCATTTTCCCTCCTGGGTAGCCTTAACATGGACTCATCCACGGATACAGACATGGACGCTCAGTCTCGGCCGGAGCCTAGCACTCGTCACCCTCCTGCCTCTTCGCAAAGAAGCCAACAGCGGCGTCGTCGACCACCCATCGATCAGGAGGTACTGCTCCAACAGATAGCGCTGATGATCCTCTGGTCCCCCACGCACTTTCCCAGGGGATTGTGACACCGTTGGAACATGAGGCTCAGAGTGAAGCACCCACCAGTCACAGGCGCCATCAATAGAGTTCGTGAGTCGATCACCGTTTCCGTCAGGCAGAGAGAAGCATTGATCAACATCCTCTGGACTGGCTGCCATTGATACCACACATTTTACTTACTTTGTACGAGGGTTTTATGGCTTTTCCTAGTGGTTCCCCCTTTGAAGACGTCTGTGTACAGGTGGTCAGAAAGTTAGCTGTTGTATTTCAGGGATAATGGCGCCCCATCCTGAGAATATTGTGGTGTTTTGGAATGCCTGCTCCATTTTTAAGAAAACGCAATTTCTACGCAATTTTATCGCCAGCGCACCACCGTTGATCGTGGGACTCTGTGAGACTTGGCTTACTGACGATCTTTCCTTCACGGTCCCGGGGTATTCGGTCTACAGACAAGATCGGCCAGTACGGGGTGGAGGGGGACTTGCCCTCTTGGTCAGGGACTCAGTTCCGAGCTCCTAGCTCCGGATTTACTCATTCAAGGGCGGGCATTTAGAGTTCATGGCAGTGAAGGTGGCCCTCTCCCTGGGTGGGGCATCTTTGGAGTACTGTATAACACCTGTCTACCGGTAACGAAGAAGGAACTAGAACACTATTTTGGTCAGATCACAGACACCTGCCTCGTCATGGGTTACTTTAACGCTCTGCACTCATCATGGCAACCTATGCTATCGGGTCGCCACCAAAACATGGCTGGCCGAGCCCTGTTTCAATTTCTCCTTGACTCCCCAGATCTCTCCGTACTGACGCCGCCAGGTTTGATAACTCGGATAGACCCGCTCAATGGGCATACTTCAACACTCGATCTTTGCATTGGAAGAGGCCCCTTCACTATGGCGCAGATATGGACCGGGCCATACCTGGGTAGTGATCACCTGCCCATTGTCATCTCCTTCGGGGGCACTGTTCGTCCTACTCTGACCTCCCGAAGATCCAAATGGATCTTCTCGGAAGAGGGGTGGCTTGGCTATGAGGCAGATGACTGGTCGACCCTTCTCCCAGTTACTGCATGGGTCAGCGAATGCTCTCTCTGAGTCCCTCCTCAGTGTAGGCTCTCAGCATTTCAGGAGGACTAGTGGCCAGATCACAAATCCTTCCCGCCTTGGGGCACCGTGGTGGACTCCTGAATGTTGGCAGGCAGTACTGGACCGGCAACGTGCATGGAATTCGTAGCAGCACCATCCTACTCCACTGCAGCGACAGACCTTCCGCAGGGCGGACTCCATGTGTAGACGAACCGTCCTCCTTGCCAAACGCAAGGCCCGGGTTGATTACTGTGCCTCTCTCTGATTTGACTCCTCCTCTGCGGGAGCCTGGGACTTTGTTCACAAGATGACACGTAGGTACTCCTGGCTTTCCATCCCAGTGGTAATGGGGGCCTGGAGGAAGTACAAATAGCCGAACTTTTGGCTGACCACTTTGAAGATGTTTACTGTTCCCTGCTCCATTCTGTGACTTCCATAGGACGGGGCTCCCGACAGGGTATAGGACTAGCTCAGGACCTGGATCGTCCATTTACATCTGTTGAGCTAAAGGATGCTCTGTCACTCTAGGTCGGGCACTATGCCATGGATAGACAACATCCCATATGAATTTGTTCAGAGGGCACCCAAGATCCTTCAGTCTTACCTCCTTCACTTCTACAGCGCCTGCTGGTCCTCTGGTGTCTTCCCTGACTCATGGAAACACGCTATTATTCTACCATTGGCCAAGTCAGGGAAGGATCCGTCTGTCCCGAGTTCATATCGGCCCATAAGTCTGCTTCCATGTCTCGGGAAACTGATGGAACGTCTTGTTCACACCCGCCTACAATGGGTGGTGGAAACCTCAGGTCTCCTACCTGAGGGTATCAGTGGATTTCAACTGGGAAGAAGTACGATGGACTACCTCCTCTCCTTGGAACATCGAATAATGGACACTTATCGCCAGAGAAGAGTGCTCCTTGCAGCATTCTTCGACATCAAGAGTACATTTGACTCTGCGTCTCATTCTGCTGTCCTTCAGAGTCTGGCTCGACTAGGTCTCTCGGGTCCGGCATTGAGTTGGTTCCAAAACTATCTACAGGGCAGCTCATTCAAAGTGGCGGTTGGTGGAGTCGTCTCCACGTCCCGCCCTGTCTAGCGGGGTGTCTCCCAGAGAGCGATTCTCAGCCCAATATTATTCTCTATTCTTCTGTCTGATCTCCCTGTATTCCGGGGGTCCAGGTTTAGCCTATGCCGATGATATAACCCTCGTGGCAGATGGTGCCACTCTCCTCGAAGCACAAGGCTCCCTGCAAAATGCCGTGACTGTGTTCTCAGCAATTGTGCTGGAGAAGGGGCTCTCCATTAACCCAGTGAAAAGTTACGTCATGAGCTTCACCTGGACCCGCTTGCCAGTCCAGCCAGTGGTGACCATCGGGGTCCGTCGTCTCCCGATCGCTACGGAACATAGGTGGCTTGGGGTCGTTCTAGATGGTCTTCGGCTGACGTGGAGGCATCATGTGGATTACCTTCGGGCCTCATGCCTTCGTCACATGAACATCATGAAACGGCTCTATGGTGCAGCATGGGAGCTCCAAAGGAGTTGCTCCTAGCTCTCTATAAGGCCTTCATTTGTAGCAAGATCATGTATGCAAGTGAAGTGTATGGCTCAGCATCATCATCGGTCTTGGCAAGGCTGGATCCCATTCAGAATGGTGTCCTTCGCTCAATGCTAGTAGCTATGTCCCCCTCGCCAGTTCTCTCTCTCCATGCCGAGTCGGGGCTATGGCCCCTGAGCTTTGAACGTCTTCTCGCCCACTGACGCCAGTTTCAACGGATAGTGGGTCTCCCTGCTACCCACCCACTTACTCGCCTCCAGCTCGAGGTTAACTGGTGGAATGTACCGGCTGGACACTCCAGACGTCGTCAGTTGCCTTTCGTCGTCCAGGCCTTGGATATTCACAGTTTTCCCTTCCCGTCCCTGTACTGACCCCTGGCCCGATCATCTCACTGGTGCCTCCGTGGGCAGAAGAGCTCATTCGGGTTTCTGTGTACTTTTCTAAGCCTCCTCGTCGGAAGAGAGATTTAGAGAGTCTGGCCCCTTTAATTTTTGCAGACCTATGAGCCTCTTTATACTCTGGATACTTGGAGGTTTACACGGATGGGTCCCGCAAAGATCAGCCACCATCCACATCCGCGGCAGCATACTTTGCTCCTTGTTTCCTTCTGTCAGATGTGGAAACTCTCCCCTGCTCTTTCGTGCCTGGCAGGGGAACTGCTTGCAATCTTACTAGCCTTAAGACTCCTTCGACAAGTTTCAGGGCCTTCTGTGGTCGTTTTCTACATGGAGTTAATTACAGCCCTACATCTGATATCATCTCGGCATCCACGAGTGCATCGTCATACTGTGTCACAGATCCGTGGAGGACTGCTGTCATACTCTGATACTCTGCGTTGGTCTATCTATCTCCAATGGGTTCCGTCACATGTCAGTATTAATGGCAATGAGGTGGCCAACGCAGCAGCAGGGATGGCGCATGCTCTCCGTGACTCTACAAATGTGCCTCTAGACCTTTCCGAAATTCTCCTGCAACTCCGGGCGGTTTGCCTCGCGAGTTGGGAGGCAATGATGTAACCAGCACTCAGATCCTCCTCTCTGGCGGGTCTCTGGGAGGACTCCTCCCCGCGTCCATGGACTCGTCATCATTCTCAACTCCTTGACATTGCCATCACTTGTCTCCGGATTGGGCACATCTGCCTGGCTGCACATCTCCATCATCTATGGATGGTAGATTCCCCATACTGCCAATGGTGTCCGACCCAGGAGGATACAGTGGAACACCTTCTTCTTCACTGCCCTTGATTTCATAGCGCTCGCGTCAGACTACAGAGTGCCGTTCGTAGGCCGAATATTCCCCGCCTCACAGTTCCCATTCTCCTTGACGGGGCAGGTGTGAGAGGCGAAGACGTCCGTCATGACATCCTTTGCTATACCTTTCGCTTCATCCGTCATGTCCGTGGCATGAAGAGACTGTAAAATATGTGGCCTGAGGAGATTGTAGGGTCTATGGCCTGAAGAGACTATAGGGACCCCGTCCTTCTGCTATTTCTCGGTATCAGGCAGCCAGGGCGCATACGATCCCACGATCGTCGTCGCCCCTACATCAACACAACAACAACAACAGCTACCATCCAAAGTTCCAAATGCCAACACCACCACACACCAGGGCCACCAACACCACCACACATCAGGGCCACCAACACCACCACACACCAGGGCCACCAACACCACCACACACCAGGGCCACCAACACCACCACACACCAGGGCCACCAACACCACCACACACCAGGGCCACCAACACCACCACACACCAGGGCCACCAACACCACCACACATCAGGGCCACCTACACCACCACACACCAGGACCACCAACACCACCACACACCAGGGCCACCAACACCACCACACACCAGGATCACCAACACCACACACACCAGGGCCACCAACACCACCACACACCAGGACCACCAACACCACCACACACCAGGGCACCAACACCATCACACACCAGGGCCACCAACACCACACACACCAGGGCCATCAACACCTCCACACACCAGGGCCACCAACACCACCACACACCAGGGCCACCAACACCATCACACACCAGGGCCACCAACACCACCACACACCAAGCCACCAACACCACCACACACCAGGGCCACCAGCAGCACCATACACCAGGGCCACCAACACCACCACACACCAGGGCCACCAGCACCACCACACACCAGGGACCGACAAGAATGAGAGGAGGGGATGAACCAGCCTTGCTTGATCTGATATTTACCCTAAATGAGTCGGAAATAAGGGAAGTTAAGTTGGAAGCCCCCTTGGGAATGAGTGATCATAGTGTATTGAGCTTTGAGTACCTGGTTGAGCTAGGAATTATCACCCCCAAAAAAGAACTGGGAAACAAAGGGCTGGCGTAGCAAAAGGGAAACTATGAGGAGATGAATAAATTCCTATCGGTAATACATTGGGACACAGAACTCGAAACCAAGTCTGTACAAGACATGATGGACTATGTCACCCTAAAAAGTCACGAGGCTATAAGCAGGTTTGTCCCTGCCCAACAGGAAAAAACAGAGAAGCAAAGGAAGAATCCGTAGTTTAACAGGGAATGTATGAAAGCAAAGGAGCTGAACAAAAGGGCATGGAGGAACTTCCGTAATAACAGAACACCAGAAAGTAGAGAGAGATACCAGAGAACCAGGAACGAGTATGTTAGTGTGAGAAGAGCAGCTGAGAAAAGGTATGAAAATGATATAGCTAATAAAGCCAAGACCGAACCAAAGCTACTACACAGTCACATCAGGAGGAAGACAACAGTGAAGGAACAGGTGATGAAACTTAGGGTGGGCGAGGACAGGTACACAGAGAATGATAAAGAGGTGTGTGAAGAACTCAACAAAAGGTTCCAGGAGGTCTTTACAATAGAACAGGGAGAAGTCACGGCGCTAGGAGAGGTGGCAGCAAACCAGGTGACCTTGGAAAGGTTCGAAATTACAAGAGATGAGGTCAAGAAGCATCTATTGGAGCTGGATGTGAGAAAAGCTGTTGGGCCGGATGGAATCTCACCATGGGTATTGAAAGAGTGTGCAGGAGCACTTTGCTTGCCACTCTCCATAGTGTATAGTAGGTCACTGGAAACGGGAGACCTACCAGAAATATGGAAGACTGCTAATGTAGTACCAATATTTAAAAAGGGTGACAGACAAGAGGCACTGAACTACAGGCCAGTGTCCTTAACTTGTATACCATGCAAGGTGATGGAGAAGATTGTGAGAAAAAACCTAGTAACACATCTGGAGAGAAGAGACTTCGTGACAACCCAGCAACATGGGTTCAGGGAGGGTAAATCTTGCCTTACAGGCTTGATAGAATTCTACGATCAGGTGACAAAGATTAAGCAAGAAAGAGAAGGATGGGCGGACTGCATTTTTTTGGACTGTCGGAAAGCCTTTGACACAGTACCCCATAAAAGGTTGATGCATAAGCTGGAGAAACAGGCAGGAGTAACTGGTAGGGCGCTCCAGTGGATAAGGGAGTACCTAAGCAATAGGAAGCAGAGAGTTACAGTGAGGGGTGAGACCTCAGAATGGCGTGAAGTCACCAGTGGAGTCCCACAGGGCTCTGTGCTTGGACCTATCCTGTTTCTGATATACGTAAATGATCTCCCAGAGGGTATAGACTCATTCCTCTCAATGTTTGCTGACGACGCCAAAATTATGAGAAGGATTAAGACAGAGGAGGACAGCTTGAGACTTCAAGAAGACCTGGACAAGCTGCAGGAATGGTCGAACAAATGGCTGTTAGAGTTTAACCCAAGCAAATGTAATGTAATGAAGATAGGGGTAGGAAGCAGGAGACCAGATACAAGGTATCACTTGGGAGATGAAATACTTCAAGAGTCAGAGAGAGAGAAAGACCTGGGGGTTGATATCACGCCAGACCTGTCCCCTGAAGCTCATATCAAGAGGATAACATCAGCAGCATATGCCAGGTTGGCTAACATAAGAACGGCCTTTAGAAACTTGTGTAAGGAATCTTTCAGAACATTATATACCACATATGTCAGACCAATCCTGGAGTATGCGGCTCCAGCATGGAGTCCATATCTAGTCAAGCAAAAACTAAACTGGAAAAGGTTCAAAGGTTTGCCACCAGACTAGTACCCGAGCTGAGAGGTATGAGCTACGAGGAGAGACTACGGGAATTGATCCTCACTTCGTTGGAAGACAGAAGAGTTAGGGGGAGCCATGATCACCACTTTCAAGATTCTCAGGGGAATCGACAGGGGTTGATAAAGACAGGCTGTTTAACACAAGGGGCACATGCACAAGGGGACACAGGTGAAACTGAGTGCCCAAATGAGCCACAGAGATATTAGAAAGAACTTTTTAGTGTCAGAGTGGTTGGTTGACAAATGGAATGCATTCAGGAAGCGATGTGGTGAGGCTGACTCCATACACAGTTTCAAGTGTAGATATGATAGAGCCCAATAGCTCAGGAACCTGTATACCTGTTGATTGACGGTGAGAGGCGGGACCAAAGAGCCAGAGCTCAACCACCGCAAGCACAACTAGGTGAGTACACCAGGGTCACCAGCACCACCACACACCAGGACACCAACTCCTCCACACACCATTTTTTTTACAAACGAGAACTCAGGAGATGATATTAATAAGGAAAAGCCACCTGCAACAGGTGGGAGAATTAAAAAAAATATTCCTCCAGAGGGATATGAGAAGGGAGGAGAGAGGCCATGGCAGCAGAAGCAAGGAAGAAGTGCAGGGCGAGAAGAGAAAACCAGGAACTCACAACTCCCAACACATCATCCCCAGAGGTGAAGGGAAACCCACACCAGATACCCAGTAACACCAGAGGGGAGGGTAACCACACCACCCTCCTCTGCATAGAAAACCCCCCCTACCTCAAACCCTCCCTGCCCCCCCCACTCAAATGCTAAGCCAAAACCTCCCTCCACCCACACCCCATTCCACCCTGCTACCCGTCCCCTCCTCCCGCCATGTCCCCCCCCCCTCCCTCTTTTTCTTCCCGTCCTCCCTCCCTCTCCTCCCTCCCTCCCTCCCTCCCTCCCCCTTCATCCCATACCCTCCCTGTCACACCCCTTCACTTGAGCCTCCGCCCCTCACCACAGACCCTGAGACCCTATTATCCACCTCACAAATCCTCACACCCATGGAACAGCTTCCCCCACCAGCAGAACACTCACCAAGGAGGCTATT